>OU343221.1:220012608-220045417 GCA_910596185.1 Chrysanthemum makinoi | reverse complement strand
TGATTTTTTCAACTAGAATTTATAGTTATCCCAAACACTCCTTTAAAATCCTTATTTTCTTCCGTAAATTTTCTATAAGCACACAATACAATACTTACTAGTTCTTTCAACAAGCTTTTATTTTATTTTTCAAGAAAACCTTCAAGCTTGTATACAAAGTTACATTTAACAACAAAATTTCTAAGTATAACAAGCAAAACATTTTTCATATTATTTTTAAACTAATGGTAATTTGATACATGGATGCGTGCACTCTATTTTAAAAACCATTTGTTTTGAAAATAAGGCTACATGGCTCTGATACCATGTGTGTGGAAGCGTAGAGGGTGAAAGGTTAAATCTTTGTTTAAAACTTTAGATCTTTAGTATCAAATACGTTATGAAGCTTGTTATAATATGAAAGTACCAATTATTGTTTGTGACTAATATAAAGCAGTATGGTAAACCAAGTTGTCACACAATCATGAACATCAAACTACATCACTAACAATAGTATAGTGCAAGTATAAAAGTAAAGAGATAAAGAAAGGAAAGTCTGCAAGCCGAACACGAGGATTTATAGTGGTTGGTCCGCGGATCTCCTTTCCGCCCTACTCCACTCCTCGAGTACCCAGCTCGAGAGTTACTTCACTAAATCAACAAGCTCCCTTAAAGCGGAGAAAACCTTACAATCGTCGCTTACACTTTTCGGTACAAAGCTAAATACGGGTTCTAGTTGAGGTAGAACCAACCTTACGTCGCCTATACAATATTTCGGACACTAAGCTAGATGTCGAGTTCTTTTACAAGGTACAACCACTCCCAATATGTTTTATGGCCCAACATAATAAACCTTGTGTTTTATGGCACAAACACATAAACCATCTAATCTAGTTTGGTGAAAGTGTTGTTATGATGCAATGATGTTTACACTAATGATCCATGACACAAATGTCTAATGGATATGAATAACTACTTCTAAATGAACTTCCATTGATAGGAAGCCTTCATGATGAAGATCACAAGTTCCCTAAACTTCTTGTGATAGATCTTCAACTTGTGGTAAGTGGGGATGGCTAAATCTCCAAGCTTTCCTTGGTTGATCAAAGAGTATGCTTACAACAAAGATGAATGTTAGAAGCATTATGATCATGATCATTAGGGTGTTTAATGTATGTTATTACATTGTTAATGATTGATCTAAATGTATGCAAGAAGGTGGAGAAGATGTGATTTGAAGTGGTGAAGAAATGGGAAAACAATGGGCTTATATTTATAGCCAAAAGTGGTCGAGGGGGCGTCCACGGACAAGGAGCCCTTTAAAAGGGTTCCGTCCTTTATGCAATTTGGTGCATGGTGCACGACATAAAATCTAAAATATCTTTCTTCAAATCTTTCCAAGATATTACCAAATCTTACTAAGATCACATTTGATATATTGTGTGTCAATCTAACCAAAATATTCAAGTGATCTTCCAAAGATTTCAAAGATGATGCATGACATGATGTAACATGTATTTCAATTTTTAGATAAAAAAGTTTATCAAGGTAAACTTGTAAAATGTATTATGTAACTAGTTAATAAAATGTCTAGTTACCTTTTGTAAAAAAGTGCTTGTCAAAATAAAATATATTTGTCAAGTGTAAAGTAAACTTTTAGTATTTGTATGAAATACTTGAATGCAAAATGTAAAATGAGGTTCGAAATAGAATGGTTAACCTATTAAAATACTTAGTGACTCTAAGCGTATTTTAAACATTCTAAATGATTTGTTAATGGGTTTGATCATAATGCCACATAACAAACACATGTAACGAACTGTGTTGTAACATCTGAGGACGAGCATCGAGAGGTGTTGAATGTATGTTGAGATAAAATGTGATTACAAGTAACTTGTACATTTTTACGTTATGTATTACAAGTTACATGTTTGTCATCAATCAAAACAAACGAGACTGTATAGATTAAATATCGTAATATTTGCACTAACAAACCCTTTCGGCTTATTCAACTAAAATGATAATTCTCCAAAAACTCTGATTGTTTGAAAAGCATTTCTTATCTAATTTTTTCTTACGAATCCTTTCGGCCTT
This sequence comes from Chrysanthemum makinoi, assembly GCA_910596185.1. NCBI lineage: Eukaryota > Viridiplantae > Streptophyta > Magnoliopsida > Asterales > Asteraceae > Chrysanthemum > Chrysanthemum makinoi. The sequence goes on along the minus strand of OU343221.1, from coordinate 220,043,344 downwards.
TTCTCGTGATGAAATCGTTTCGAATCCATTTTAATGAGTAAACATAATAATTGTGTTAGGAATTAGAAATTCCCAGTATTAAAGAGTCGGTCACCTCAAGTATATGTAATCGTTAGAAAGCTCGTAGTCATAGTAATATTTAGTTAAGTAGTATTTAGTTAAGTAACACCGTGGGAAGGACGAGGTCTTTACCTTGTATGCACGATCCACGACCCGATGTGTGGCGTATTATTGTAAGACTATAAATACTCTCTACCTCCCAAGGTAGAGAGTTGGAGCTCATAATAATATCTTTCACTTTCTCTCACTAAGTTCCCTAAACCTCTAACTTTCTCTCTCTAGAATTCCATCTATATGTTACTTTGTGTTATGGTTTGATGTGTATGTGAAAAGTTATATCTTACAATTGGTATCAAGAGCCATGGTTAGATCATATCTTGCACATCTTTGGATTTCTAGTGGTTTTAGGTGGTTTTGAGTTTGAAAAAGTTTAGTGGTTTTTGCATCATTTGATTGATTTCTAGTGTTAAAGTTTGGATTTTGGTTGTACTTTTGTGTTTAGAATCATCACAAGTGTTTAGGTTTTCATTAGAGGTTTGAATCATCGTGGTTGGGTTGTTTTTGGATTGAAAAGTGGTGTTTATGTGTTTTTCATGCTAGCGACTTGAGCCACGGAAAAGTTTCTTGGTAGCGACTTGCTTCACATTTTGTAGCGAGTTCAGGTTTGTAGCTAGCGACTTACCTAGCGATTTAATACAAGTAGTGGACTCTCCACTCACGGGTAGCGACTTGGTGGTAGCGACTTGGTGCATGCGAGTTGCTCTTTAGCGACTTGTATTCCTAGCGACTTGAGTAGCGAATTGCTGCCAAAATTTCACTAGCGACTTGAGGTTAGCGAGTTACTACTTAGCGACTTGCATTTGTCTAGCGACTTGGGACTCTAGCGACTTAGTGGTGTAGCGAATTAAGCGTTAGCGACTTAGTGCATTATCTTCTAGCGACTTAGTGCATTATCTTCTAGCGACTTAGTGCATTATCTTCTAGCGACTTAGTGCATTATCTTCTAGCGACTTGAGTGATTGTTTACGGTTTTCTCTTGATTTAGTAAAATCCCGTGAAAGAATCTATTTCGCGGTTTAATCATAGAGTTATAAAATCCCGTATAATCTGTTAACATGTCTACCAACGTTCCTACTTGTCATCTCCATGTTGCGAGGATGTTCAAGCGGTGGCTCAGATACTCGTCCACCCATGCTTGCAGAAGCTGACTACGATTCTTGGGCTCAACGAATCAGTTATGCTTGCCTTGGGAAAGGAAAATGGTGTCAACATTCTCAAATCCATTGATGAAGGACCATATCGAGTTGAGGCGACTAGAGACATACTTGATACTAATGAAGATGGTACTCTGTTTCGGAATGGACAGACCATAGATGTATGATGAGCTTGATGATAAGGAGAAAAAGAGATTCGATGCTGATATCGGGGCTTCAAACATTGTTCTTCAAGGTCTTCCTAAAGACATCTACAAGCTGATCAATCATAACACGATGCAAAGGCGGTATGGGATAATGTTAAGATGCTTCTCTCGGGTTCGAGAATTAACTATGGAAGAAAGAGAATCCCAACTCTATGACGAATTTGAACACTTCAAGATGAAACCGGATGAGAGTGTCTATGAGTACTATGTGAGATTTCATAAGTTAGTGAATGACATGAGGAACATCGGAATGACTATGCCTAACATTCATTTGAACTCAAAATTTGTGAACAACATGAATCCCGAATGGCACAAGTTTGTCACCACTGTGAAGCTCACTAAAGGATTGAAGAATACAAACTATGAGCAACTCTATGCCTTCCTCCTTGAGAATGAGAGACATGCTATGTTTGAAAAATTGATTCTCAATCAGGTTCAAAACCAACCGAGGGAGAGACAAGCTCGTCTAATGACTCAACCGCCTTCTACTCAAACATCGGAATCACAACCAAAGCATCACAAGTCATACCCTTGGGTAATGGTAATCACAAACTCATTCATGATCCTATGTTCAAACAAGTCGATCTTTGATCCACCGCGTGGGTAACTTCATTTATCAACTAGCTCTCCTGATTAGTCAAAACATGAATTCTCTCCCACAAACCAACAACAACCTCGAGCGACATCTAACCCACACAATCAAGCTCTTTGTTAAAGATGGAAGGATCGTGGTGCAACGATTCGGGAAAGACAGATATGATCGGGGAAGAGGTGGGCTGGTAGAGGTTATGTTGGTAACGAGATCGAGGAAGGAATGTTAACCAAGGTCAAGCTAAGCCAATCAAATGTTATAACTGTGGTGGTGAGGGACACATTGCAAGGCGTACATCTCCAAGCGTCCACAGAATCTTGATTACTTGAGATAAGATCTTTGCGGTACAAGCTCGGGACAATGGTGCTGCTTTGGATGAAGAGGAATTGTTGTTTCTAGCTGAGGGCAATGCCAAGACCTATGATGCGAGATGTGGATGAGCGACCTATTCAGGAAGATAGGTCACAATCATCGAATGCCTTTCAAGTCGTTGATTGTGATGCATACGACTCTGATGTGGATGATGGACCGACTGCACACACAATTTTTATGGCTAGCATTTCTCCAATGGTTTCTCCCAAGGTCTCTTCTTCACCACTAGGCTGGCCATCCAGAGACAAACTCATCTCGAGAGGTATTAAAACTATCACGATAATCTTGATGTGCAAAAGATGCATGACAAAGTACATTCAGCTGAAACTATTGAATCAAATGTTGAAAATATGGGTAATATCGATATTATCCCATATGATCAATACGTGAAACAAAGTGAAAGTGAAGTTGTACCAAGTGATGCATCTTCTGCAAGTCAACAATGACTATGTTTTTGATGAATACCTGCATGCCCCTGATGATTCCGTAATTTGAACTAAATGCCTATATAGAACGTGTTGCTATTTATGAACAACGTGCTAAATTTGAGTTGACCACTCGTGGCGAGGAAATGGATGACCAAGTGCGTCAAGTCATTAGAAAAGTAATTTTAGAGAAGAAGTATTGAAACAAGAATTAAATTCCTTGCAAGAAAAACTTTCTAAAACATAAGCAAAAACAAGAATTTTAAGAAAATGTGAAAATGCTTAAGCAAGAATTTAATGCAAAGGAATCAAAACTCTTGAGAGATTTTTCTAATCTGAAAACTTTGAAAAACAAACTTGAAAACAAGTTGTACATACAAGGAAACACCATTGATTTGCTCACATGGTCACTCAACATAGAGTCCTAAGCGATAAGCATAGTGTTCCCATTATAGATAAACCCAACCGAATACGGAAAGATAGCAAAGCTGCTCAAAGTGTGATTATGATGGCAATGAGATTCTTAAACCTAGACGAAACCTAGTTGCGTTGAGTGCAATGAGGAGGATAAGAAATCAGATGAAGTCACTAGGGAAAGAATGAACAAAAATTAGATGATCCTAAATGCAAAGAGAAAAAAAAAATAATTATCACTCCCCATGACTACAAAAAGGAAAACTGGATTTCCTTGAACATGTTTAAGCCTCGGACATTGTTGACTCCCGAACAAGTTTTACGGAAAAAGGATTTAGATAAGCGAAAAGTGAAAATATTGTTGAAACAAACCCTCCCCTATGGAAAATGCCTAGAGCGATTGTGTATCCTCCTAATACACCAATGCATCTTGTTCCTAGAAAAATTGCCACTAAAAGCAAGACCTTAATTAGCCAATATGTTATATTTCAACTATTTGTTGATTTTGAGAAAACTTGCAAGAAAAGGATCACACCACTGGTATAACGGAAGGAGAAAGGGGTTTTGAGCAAATGAAAGAATGTTATTTAACTGAGGTCATGCCTTTCTTTAAACTTCTAAAGGATCACTTTGAGAGTCTTAAAAAGGGGGTAGAAACTGATATCAAGGGAATGGAAAAGGAATTTGATGCAATGGTAGTTGAAGTTAGTGATTATGAGCGTGCACTAAAATATAATGAGATTGAGAGGAAGAACTTGCATACATTAAATGAGACTCTTATTCCTGAATGTGTTGCTCAAGATATCTTTTCACTGCTTCAAATTGCTCTATTAATGCTTCCAAATTTCATGAACTATCTGTGGCCTGAAAGTCTCCCATGATCGTGTCATTGAGCTTGAAAAAACTAATTCTAAACTAAGCGAGAAAATTGAACTGGATGATCACGACAATTTGGTTAAACATTTTTCTAAACTGGAAGTTGAGCATTTTAATTTACAACTAAAATATCAACATCTTAAAGAAAATGTTAAAACTTCAAATATCAAGACATCGTCGGATGCTCGAGTTTGATGCAGTTTTTGAAATTAACAAGCGTGATGAACAGATTCAAGCTCAGTGCAACACGATCAGAAAGTTGAAAGCCCAAATCTCTCAATTAAAGGGTCAAGCGAACAATATGACAGGCTCCCAAATCCCTCCTCCTTTAGATTCTTAGAATTCTCAAACTTTTCATCTTCAAAACTTAGTTGATGCCTTACAAAAGGAAAACGAGAGTTTTCTAGAAGAAAATGAAAAAGTTAAGCGACATTTTAAAGAGTTATATGATTCAATAAAAGTCACCCGTGACCAAAACAACGAAAAATAACGTCTTTACAAAAGGAAATTGAGAATCTGAGAAGTCGGGGAAATGGGAAACTGCCACTTGTTTTCAATAAGAATGTTGTCTCAAAGTCACCCTTAGATTGCAAATACACTGTGACAGTTAAATATATTCCTCCTCATCTTAGGAATAATGAACATGCTTTTCATGAATCCTGTGCTCACCTTAAGGATAGTCTAGAATGTCTCAGTGAGATTGTCGAAGAGGATTTCATTAACAAACCTCTTGATAGTGAAATTAGGTTTGCTTGCCTCGAGGCCAAACGATCTCAAGAGTTGCTAGAATGTGTAATTGCCACATGTCCAAAATCCTTAACCTTAGGTGCAAAAGGCAAAGCTGTGATGCCTTGTTCTATGCCTAGTGCCAAGCGGGAAATCCGTTCTATGCCCAGTCTTAAGAAAGGAAACACTAATGTGCCTTCAAGTAGTTGATTCGGATATGTTAGTGCTAAGAAAGTGAACTTTAGTGTGCACGCAAAAGCTCAAATCACCGTCTTAAAGTATACACTAATGTGCCTTCTAGTACTTCAGATCCTTGCACATCAAGTTGAGGAATGCAAAAATTAGATCAACCAACTAATGTTCCCATTCCCTCTACAGGAGTAATCGGTGACTTTAAAGCGGCGGTCAAAGTCTCAAGAATATACAAGGAATGATAGGACCTTGCAAGCTAAGAATGTGCATTGGAAGAGAGTAGAAGACCAATCTAGGAACTTTAAGCTTGAGTTGAATAAAAGGAATCGTGTTGATTCTAGTATTAGCCTTAAGGCGCTTGTAATTAATTGAATTCGATACTATCTGCAAACCTTGTAATGCTTTATGCTTGAATTCATTTGCTAATCATGAATGTGGTGTGAATGCTTTGTCTAATCTTTGTCAAATGCCCAGTTAAAATTGCTAATGCTAATAATCGTGCAAATAAGGCAAAAAGGCAAAAGCGAAAGATTGTTAGAAAACAGTGGAAACCCACAGGAAGAACTTTTATAAAGATAGGTTATTATTGGATACCTTTTGGCCATAAGAATAATCAGTTTTGTTCTCAAACTGCTAAGATTATGCCCACTAGAAAATGGATGCCTCCTGGTAGAACTATTCCCTTAAGAAGTAAACATACTTTGAATAGGTCAAATCTGACACCAGACATTGCATCTATTCCCAATGATTCCATTGCTTCTACTTCGATATGGATGTTTCTGATTTACGATGTGGGTGTTCCAATTCGCACTAACCAAGTGGAACCCATTCTTGCATGGGGATCCCAATTATCCGATTATCCATTCTTGTGCGTGTTCAACTGCAGATCGTTCAAATCGTTACGTGGTACCGGACTCAGGTTTCCAAGCATATGATAGGAGACCGGTCGCGGCTCATGAACTTCGTGAGCAAATTCATCGGGACTGTTAGATTCGGTAATGATCATTTCGGTGCAATTATGGGTTATGGTGATTATGTTGTTGGTGATAGTGTTATCTCTTGAGTATACTATGTGGAAGGTTTGGGTCATAATCTGTTCTCTGTTGGTCAATTCTGTGATTCGATCTAGAAGTAGCCTTGAAAACATACACTGCTTTGTTAGAGATCTTAATGGTAAGGAACTGTTAAAAGGAACTCGTGGTTCAAATCTTTACACCATCTCTATAGATGATATGATGAAGTCTTCTCCAATTTGCTTGCTTGTCAAAGGCTTCTAACACAAAGTCATGGTTATGGCATCGACGTCTCAATCACTTGAACTTCGGCACCATCAATGATCTCTCGAGAAAGGACTTAGTTGTAGGTTTACCTCGACTAAAGTATGAAAAGGATCATCTTTGTTCGGCATGTCAATTGGGAAAAAGCAAGAAGTATGCCCATAAACCCAAACCTACTAACTCTGTCACGGAAGTTCTTCATACAATTCATATGGATTTATGTGGACCAATGAGAGTGCGGAATATCTTTGGGAAGAAATATGTGTTAGTTATAGTTGATGATTACTCTAGATTCACCTGGTCAAGTTCTTAAGGACAAAGGATGAAACTCCGGATATCATCATCAAACTTATCAAGCAGTGCAGGTTCGACTTAACAAAACCGTCGAATTATCGGACGGACAATGGGCTGAGTTTGTTAACAATCAACTTAGTGAATTCTATGAAAGCATTGGAATCAGCCATCAAAGAAGTGTTCCACGAACTCCTCAACGAGCGGTGTAGTTGAAAGAAGAAATCGAACTCTTGTAGAAGCCGCTAGAACAATGTTGATTTACTCAAAAGTTCCAATGTTTCTCTGGGCTGAAGCTATTGCCACTGCATGCTACACACAAAATCGTTCCTGATTCACACTGTTCATGGAAAGACACCATATGAACTTGTCCACAACAGAAAACCTAATCTCTCTTTCCTTCGTGTGTTTGGTGCATTGTGTTATCCAACTAATGAGGGTCAAGACTTAGGAAAACTTAGGGCTAAAGCTGACATTGGAGTATTTGTAGGATATGCACCAAACAAAAGGGATACCGAATCTATAACAAAAGAACCCGAAATATCATGGAAACCATTCACGTTACGTTTGATGAGTTGACCGGTCAAATGGCTCCTGGACACTCCAGCTCAGGACCCGCACTTCAAAACAGTCCCATTGGTTCATCTCTTGTTCCAAACTCTTCTCAAGAAACTCCATATGTACCTCCATCGGAAGATGATTTAAAGAAATTGTTTGATCCTATGTTTGATGAACTGTATGATTCAATTACTAATGAGGTGTTGATCCCTACAATAGAAGATGCTCATATTCCTGTGAATGAAGTCAATCCTTCAGTCTCAATATCTTTAAGTCAAGAAGCACCTGCTGCTGATCCTTGAGTCTCATCAACAAATCATCATTCTTCAAATGTACATCATGGAAATGTTTATGGCATCAATGATGAAGTTAATCCCTTTGCTACTCCTGAAGATGCTCCATTTGAAAACATATTTGCTACTCTTGAATCATCATCAGAACCATCTTCTTGAAGACATCGACTCAACTACCTCAGTTCCTCAACAACTGCCACATGAACACCTTAGAAAATGGACTCACGATCATCCATTAGACAACATCATTGGAAATCCCTCTCGTCTGTATCAACCGGAAACAACTTGCAACCGATGCCTTATGGTGTTTCTTCAACTCCGTACTATCTAAGATCGAACCAAAAGATGTTAAAACCGCCATGAATGAAGGCAGCTGGTTCAATGCCATGCAAGATGAAATTCATGAGTTTGATCGACTTGATGTATGGGAGTTAGTACCTGCTCAGATTGTGCTATGATTATTGCTCTTAAATGGATCTTCAAAGTGAAACTTGATGAGCATGGTGATGTGTTGAAAAACAAGGCTCGATTAGTTGCTAAAGGATATCGTCAAGAGGAGGGTATAGACTTTGAAGAATCTTTTGCTCCAGTTGCTCGAATCGAGGCAATCGAATCTTTTGGCTAATCTTTGCTAGTAAGAACATGGTAGTATATCGGATGGATGTGAAGACGGCATTTCGAACGGAGATCTTAAAGAAGTCGTCTCGTCGGCCAACTGAAGGATTTGTGAATCAAGAGCATCCTACTCACGTTTATCGTCGAAGAAGGCTCTTACGGTTTAAAGCAAGCTACAAGGGCATGGTATGATACGTTGTCAAAGTTTCTTCTATCAACCGGATTGAGCAAAGGAGCAGTTGATCCAACATTGTTCACCAGGAAGTCGGGCAAACATTTAACTCATGTTCAAATTTATGTTGATGATATTATTTTTGCCTCGACGGACCCAATGGAATGTGATCGTTTTTCTAATGAAATGAGTTCAAAGTTTCAAATGTCAATGATGGGACAAATGTCATTTTCTTGGGATTACAAATTTCACAAAGTCTCGGAGGCATTTTCATAAATCAATCTAAATATGCAACAGAGATTTTAAAGAAATTTGGATTTGATTCAAGTGACCTTGTTGACACCCCATGATTGACCGAACCAAACTAGATGAGGACCACTCAGGGATCATGATTGACCAAAAGAAATATCGTAGTATGATTGGATCCACGATGTACCTCACGGCTAGTAGACCAGACATCTTGTTATTTGTTTGCATGTGTGCTAGATACCAGGCTAAGCCTACCAAAAAGCGCCTTGAAGCGGTTAAGCGGGTCTTTCGGTATCTCCAAGGAACCATCAATATGGGACTATGGTACCCGAAGGACACCGGTATGTCACTAACGGCCTATGCGGAATCTTGATCATGCGGTTGTCAAGATACACGTCGAAGTACATCGGAGGTGCTCGGTTTTGGGTGATAAGCTTGTGCTGGTCTTCAAAGAAGCAAATGAGTACTTCTATTTCCTCTACAGAGGCGAATACATAGCCATGTCATCTTGTTGTGCTCAAGTCTTATGGATGAGATCTCAATTATCGGACTATGGCTTTGAATTCAACAAAATCCCTCTGTACTGTGATAATAAAAGTGCTATTGCTCTCTCATGCAACAACGTTCAACACTCAAGAGCAAAGCATATCGACATTCGACATCATTTCATCGGGAAACAAGTGGAAAAAGGTGTGGTGGAACTATATTTTGTGAGGTCTGAATATCGGTTAGCGGACATCTTCACCAAAGCTCTTCCAAGAGAACGTTTTGAGTTTATTCTTCCACGTCTTGGCTTGAAAAGCCTTCAACGAATACTCTCAAGCGTCTTCGGGGAGGAAGGCGAGGAGTAAAGGTCTATCTTCATCTATCTCTTGTATATATCTATTCGAAAAATCAAAATACAAAATTATAAAACCTTCAAAATCCATAAAAATTTGAAAAAATTCGAAAAAAAAATCTTCAAAAAATATTGTCTTTTTGTCATGCGTTTTCTCGGTTCGATAATATCTACGGTCTTTGTGCTGTCATTCAAAGAATGACACGGGACTTTAGATGTTGGTAGAATTCCAAAAAAAAAAAAAAAAAAAAAAAAATAAAATAAAATAAATAAATAAAATTATGTTTGAGAGAAAGAGAAAAAAAATGGTTTATTGTCATTTTCAGGCAATAACCCGGTTTTAAAAGAAAGAACAGAGCCATGTTTTACCATGTTTTCAAATTCCATGCTCGGATTCTATAACATTTATCTGCTGAAAACTAAATGCTTTGAAAAATAACTTGGTCTCTATTTTTGATAATCATCAGGACTTATCTGTCAAAATCTCTATCTCTCAATCAACAACCTATGTCATTGATTGAGGGGGAGAATGATTTCAATTAAATTAAAAGTTATTTGGCATTAAATTGTTTTCAAAAGATGTACATGCATGTTTAACCAATGGAGTTTAAAATCTCAACATCGATCCTTATCGGTTAAAACGCTTTCATAATCAAGTCACAATTCTCCTTAAAAGCTTTCAAAATCAATTTAAATCTATGAGAGATCACAAATCTCAAATGTTTTGAATAATTGTGATCGGGGGAGAAGTTGTGATTTAAATAGGATTTAAACTGATAATTAGATAAATGGTTTCTTAAGTGATTAGCATGTTTGCCTCCCGTAAGTGACAAACGATTTCAAATTTTCCATGCACACATTGAGGGGGAGCATCTATATTAAACCACATGATTTGAAGCGTGATCACTTATCTCAATGTGCAGGTTCCCTCTAGTATGTGCAAAACTCTTTTCAAATCTCGAGGCACATATTGAGGGAGCAAAATCATGAAAACCTCATCCTTCCCAAAATGCTTTATCTACTTGATTCGATTAGGGAAGTGATGTTGATATCTTTTAGAAAATGGTAATCAAAGAAGTTAATTCTTTCTCTTGCCTCCGTGTGCAAAACATTTTCAAATACTTGATGCACATGTTGAGGGAGAGTTCTCGTTCTAAAAATATCAAAAACAATTCAGGTACAAAATGCTTTGATAATATATCACAAGTATCTGAATTGATTTTCAAATGGTTTTCAATTGGTTCCAATGGCAGATGAACAATACCAAATAGACCGACCAACCTTACTTTATGTATGGTGATATAAGGATGATAAGGTTAGGTATTGTTCCCATGATCCGCCGAGCGGAGGGATCTACCAAGGGACTATCCACTAGTTAGTGTAGAGTTCTTAGGTATGATGATAAAAGGAGAAAAATGAGATATGGGAAGAGTGCGGACTAAGACTGAGCTAGTCCTGGAATAAACCCAACAAGGTTCTAGCTATGAAGTCTCGGTAAGCATTGAAGGGGTTGAAGAATTAAAAAGAATTGAATGAGAAAAGGGTGAAAACAAATAGCCCTCCATTTATTCAACCTTAGGGCGAATACCGGGTTCAATTCATATGCTCTTGATGGTAACATCGGTATTGAAGACAAGACGTCATGGACCCAGTGGCGCACTGCACTTCAACTTCCCAAACCACTCAAGTTCCTCTTAAAAGGACTTGTTTCATTCTCACGGGAACCGACATTATCTATCGACTTTCTCTTAGAGATTGTTGATATTGAAGGAGGAGACCCTCTCCCTAGTCTCCGATATAGGATCCAAATATGCACAAATTGAGTCTAGAGCCACGAGATCATCAATAAATCTCATTAGGACACTTTCAATGAAGACTCTCTGTTTCACACAATGTGGAAAGAGAGATTATATCTTGAGTCCTACGCATTATCCTTGTGGTATTGCGGAACATCCGAGTGATATGCTAACATACTCACAATGAAGATGGAAAGCCTTCTGGAGCCAACATCTAACAAGCTCTTGGTAGGTGGCATGTGAGATCTATTATACAGATCAACCATGTGACAACTGAACGGAAACAATGGGGCGATTCATTCTTTTGAATCAATCCCGGTTCAGGTTATGGATTGACGGATACCTTTGAAAAACCGGTCTTTGTGCTTTAAAACTCTTTTCATTAGCATGTCATTGTGTACTAATTTTTAAAACCAAAAGGTGTTTTATGATTGATAATTGATTTTCATTAAAACCTTCGTTATATTGCAAAAACAATTTCTATTGAGCAATACACGATTGTTTTCAAATCTCTTTTCATCAATCGAGTGGACGTAAATTATTTGGTTCACTCACTCCGTGTTGTCTTCTTTGAGACGTTCGGTTTGAGAACAGCTAAGCATTGCGAAACCTGTCAAGGAAATTCTTGAATTATACGATCCGAGCGTACTTATCTTGATCAACGGGGAATCGTAGGCCGTGTACCTCAATTCATCGAAAGTGATCAAAGACACTTTCGTGCGCTTTATTGCTAACTGTCTTATGCGGTACACCCCGGCGTTTGCGCGTGATCGAGAATGAAGCGGTCAAACCATAGCCGCATGCTCACTTAACACATTCATCTCAAAAGAAATCATGATTAGTGCATCAATGACTCGATATTTTTACTCCATGCTTACGCTCTGGCTGCGCCAATATCATGAATCAACAAATGCTTCGCTACTCGATGAGAAGATATCATGATCCAGAATGTGAGCATGTCGGTCCGAATGTCACAACATCACATAATACCAACACCACAATGGATGTATCGAGATTTTCTACTAGTGATGATCTCAAAAGGCGGCTCAACATTATTATCATGTGGATCAATAAAAGACCTCCACTTGGATTAACCAAACATGCAATGAGTGGAATCAATGACTACTGAGCTTGAGCAAAGTACTACATCAAGAATGCAAGATCAATTGTTAATGTAATATCGGATTGTATTCAATGTCATTTTAGTATATGTTTGAGGTGACCTCCCTTAGGGGAGATTGTTAGGAATTAGAAATTCCGGTATTAAAGAGTCGGTCACCTCAAGTATATGTAATCGTTAGAAAGCTCGTAGTCATAGTAATATTTAGTTAAGTAGTATTTAGTTAAGTAACACCGTGGAGGACGGACGGGTCTTTACCCATTGTATGCACGATCCACGACCGATGTGTGGCGTTTTTATTGTAAGACTATAAATACTCTCTACCTCCCAAGGTAGAGAGTTGGAGCTGATAATAATATCTTTCACTTTCTCTCACTAAGTTCCCTAAACCTCTAACTTTCTCTCTCTAGAATTCCATTTATATGTTACTTTGTGTTATGGTTTGATGTGTATGTGAAAAGTTATATCCAACAAATTGTCACACATCATGTCCTATACTAATTCGTACACTAACGTTTTGGAATAAAAACATGAAGAAAATTCTTTCGACCTTTTTATTCTGTAAAATGTTTTTACCAACAAATTAAGCTAGATTAGATGTTATTTCAACAAACTCATAAAACAAGAAATGTTTTCATGCATCACATAAGATAAGACTACTCCAACAATAGTTACTTCATACACAGAAGTATACCAACGAATTACTCCATAACGATCATCATAAAAGAACACAAGTAACAAACAATACTTTCATTAAACTTAATGTAAAAGTAGTTTATTGCAAATAGAACAAGATATGTCTATCTTAGAGTTTACAAGAACTAGATTTGTGGAACTATAGCAACTTAAACTCTCCAATCGCCTTTAAATGACCTGTAACAACTCCAAAACACTACCAAATGATTAAGACTTGAACTCAACCTCTTCCTAAACATTTTATAGCTTCACTAAAACTTTTAGGTTGAATAAATAAGATAGTTACAGCTTTGTTGTAAAGTCTATTACTTACAAAGTTGTGTCATACCTAGTACACTAAACTAGGACCATGATAGCAGGATTCGAGGTCGAAAGATTTCCTTTTCTACGAGCAAGCTTTACAATCCTCTAGGCAGTGTACCTAATCATTGCAATGTAGTATGGGTAAGCCCAGGGGGTTGATCGTTCTCTATGGGAATAGAGATGCTAGTAGAGATGTATGACGAGAAGGTGAGGTTGAGGGTGTTTCTTTTTAGCTTTTATATTTTTTAGGAAAACAAGTAAAATCTTGGGGTTTAGGAGTGGGGGTGGTAATTCTACCAATTTTAATCGCTAATACTTTAAACTAAAAACTAATTATACTAATGAAAAGGAAAATAAGCTATGGATTGATTGGTTGTATTTCTTATGATAATTAAAAGCCTGTTTACTTAGATTTTCTTACTCCCTAGTTATCTCTTATTGGTCGGTTAAATTGTCACCTCCCCATTCTAATTGGTGCATTGTATTCCGTGTTAGTCATAGGGGGTGCCTAATTCCCTAGTTCTATAAATTGTAACTCTCCTCTAGACTATCCGGGATTGCCAAGTACTGTAGTATCTCCCCTAAATACTCTATTGTCCTAAAGATACAACTCACGCAATAAACACAATGATGGCTCAAGTGCACTCTCAAACTTTGTCTATTTAGGACGTTAAAGCTCGCAACAATTAAAGAAGAAACCAATTTTCCTTACGTCTACCAATTAAAAGAAGAGACAACCTAATAATAATCAACAACTAGGTTTCATAGATCTAAGCAAATAAAATAATAATTTAGCTACGCATGATAGATAAGCATGAACACAAGTAAACAATTGAACATAGAATAAACATGGTGATATAATTGATTAACAAACTTATCTTTGAGTGTAAAGAAGGGTTTGGAACCCTAAAATACTGCCCAAGTTGGACTATGAACGAACTAGGGTTTGCTCTCCAAAATATTACACATAAAATACAAAAATTCGAAGTCTATATATAGATATACACATGCGACGGCGTCGCCTTTTGTTGGTGACACCGTCTGGTCGCTGTCATTAGGGTTTCGTTTGGGACAAGCCATCGTTGGGACGACATCTGTTGAGGAAATGTGATGCCGTCTGGCTTCAATAAGGACGTCGTCTTGGAATTGGTCTTGGTTGTCTAGTGTAAAAAAAGGGCAACGCCCTCCTAGAATAAGGCGTGACGCCATCATTTTGTAAAACCAAAAAGTGACCTGAGCCATCGCTTGAGAATTTTAAGAAACCCTTGTGAGCAACGGCGTCGCCCTTTGGGATGGGACGCCGTCATGTGCAGAATTAAGCCTTGAAATCTTGATTTTGTCGTTTTCTTCATGTTTTCGCTCCTTTTCTCCCAAAAGGTCTTGATTCCAACAATTTGCTTCCAAAAGACCTAAAATATGAAAAGGAACGATTTTAAGTAGTAACGGATATAAAATGTATCAATTTAGGGCTTAAATGACCCCCTAAAAATGTATGTTTTAAATCTTTATCAAATATATCCCTACACTTGGAATTTGCTTGTCCTCAAGCAAATATGATTTTGGCCAATCAATTTATAAGTTAGGGGTCATTTAGCATTGGTTAAAATGGTTTACAACAAGTACTTGCATCACAATAGTCAAAACAAGCACGAAAATTATACACTAGCACCTCACAATTGGTGTTTGGATTCTCTCATCTCTGGGGTTTATATGAAATATAACATGTAAGGAAATGGAAAATAAACACTCACTACCTGTCATAGTACTTATATTATCATAGGCTTGAGAATAGATCAAACTTCCACCGCTTTGGCATAAGCACTTAGGAATAACTATCTAAGAGGTCTTTACAAAGGGTTCTAATGTTAGGCTTCGGGTAGGGAAATAAAGGGTTTTGTTGGATAAGAAGATATTTAGTGGTGGCAAGTCAAAAAACTTATGTTACAAGCATGTAGGACGCGACATTGCTAAGCCATGACTCGACTTACTAACACTAGATAATAACTTGAAACAAAATTAAAAGACATAAACTTTAAAAAAATAAACCTAAAGATAGATGTAGGATGGTAGCCCGTATGTTTTTCTCATTTTTTTTTATTTTTTATTTTTCTTTATTTATTTTTTATTATTTTTTTAAACGAACTCTTTTTTTGATTTTTTTTATACCTTTTTACTCTACCATTGATGAGTGTCTAAATACTCATCATTTTTATACTATTAGAATGCCAAAAACATCTGAAAACACTCAGAAACA
The DNA here is from genome assembly GCA_910596185.1 of Chrysanthemum makinoi. NCBI lineage: Eukaryota > Viridiplantae > Streptophyta > Magnoliopsida > Asterales > Asteraceae > Chrysanthemum > Chrysanthemum makinoi. The sequence goes on along the minus strand of OU343221.1, from coordinate 220,027,805 downwards.
CATCAAAATGATAAAAATATCACAAACAAGTGTTTTATATGTTTTAAATGCAAAAACAACAAAATCTGGTGAAAAAGCATATCAAGTTTGCATAATTGGCAGTTTTAGTCCCCAAGTTACAAAAGTTGTCAAAATTAGTCCCTGGTAATTAAAAATCTTGTAAAAAGTCATTTAAGGTCTATGAGATTCAAAAGTTGTCAAAATAAACCCTTTAAAGTTTAAAAATCACAAAATGACAACTTTAGTCCCTCAAGTTTGGAAAATGTCAAATATAGTCCTTGGTTAATTTAAAAAGTGAAATTTATCAAAAATAAACCTTGTACTATTTATAATTGACAACATTGGTCCTTTATGATAAGTTTTGGGAAATTACACTTTTAGTCCCTCAAGTTTCAAACTTGACAATTTTGGTCCCTGGATTTATAAAAATGGAAATTATCAACAAAGGTCCTTGTACTAATCTTACTTGGCAGTTTTAGTCCTTATGAGAGCTTTGGAAAATGTTCAAGATCAGCTCCTCAACTTTGGCTAAATTACACCTTTGGTCCTTGTTGTTTATCAAACCAAATGGACCTTTTGTTATTATTAAACCCAAGTCCAAAAACACAAACCCAGCCAACCCAGTTTACCCTTGGCCCAATACCTCAACCCGACCCACCTTTTAAATCAAAATAATACGCGCCTTGTTCTCCTTCTCCCTCCTCAACACACATGTAGCACTCACCCCCTCCACCTGCTCATTACCACTTTCCACCTCACCAACCTTATCCCCCCAGCTTCACATCCTGTCCCCCTCCACCTCCATATCCTCCCAGGAGCATTTAATGCAAAAACCTGCTTATGTGACTTTTGGCGCCAAAAGCAAATTTGATGGCCAAGATTCGTTTGACCACATCAATGGTTTGGAAAATGGTGGGAAATGCTCAGAGTGCCAGTGGAAAAGCTTTTTGGATATCTATAAAGAAGAAAGAAGGCAGTGAGAAGAGGTTGTCGCATGTTTTAGGCCACTTTTTAGTGTAAAACTTATTTAAATGTTTGTTTTAGTTTAAAGTTAAGCTTTCAGTGTGAATTTAAGTTTGTTTCAAGTCAAAAATCACTTCTGTATTGTACCTATTCCAAGTTTAATAAAATTTCAAGTTTCATGTTTCTTGATAATTCGTATTAAGTCAATTATACATATTATAAGTTACAAATGCTCTTTTATCCTTCCAATAAGCTCAGAGAAGCTTGTGAAAGCTTTTCATGAGTTTGTAATATACTCTAGTGTTATAATTTAGAAAAACAAAGAAAAGTCAACTGAAGAGCTCAAAATGGATTGGATCATGATAATTGGTGATACAGAGCTAATTTTGGATTGATTATTGGTTTAGAGCTTCTTGGGAAGCCATAGGATGTGATCTCAGACCTTAATTCTCTGTTTTGAGCTTATACTCATTTGTAAGCTATTTTCTTGATTTTTACATTTTCTAGTTTAAAGTACTTAACATCTGTTAATTGTGGTTGAAACCTGTTTAAATATAGTAATTATAAGTTAATAAACAGATTTCTCAGTTTCAAAACTTGTTTTAATGTTAAAAGCTTCATAACAGTTTAGTATAAAGGTGTTTGGATCAATTTGGTTATCTGTGTTAATAGCCATCTGTGTTATTACTTGTTGTGGTTTCATGTCAGTTTAGCATTTAGTACCTTAGCTAAGTCATAAAAACTAGTCTTTATTTAGTTAAAAGTCAAAATAGTTTGTATTTTCAATTTGCAGATTCACTGTTAGAATTTAGATTGCTATTTTCATCAAATTAGCTTATTACTCAGTTCTTTAGCTTAAATTAGTATTATTACGACTTATTATAACATGTTCAATCAATAGAATCAGTCCTAAATTCACTAAAGTCAAACTAGTTTAATTTTATCAAAAGTCAAATTTCTTATAAAATTTGTTTTTGAATAAAATGAATAATTTTATATAGGATTAGATACTAGGATTTAGCTTAAGCCCTTTTGGGAAATTAATATTTAGCTGCTAAACAAAATTATAAAAATATTAGCTTTCATAAACTTAGCTTATTAATAGCTTATTTTGTAGCTTGTTTTGACCCCTTGTCGAAAAACAGTCCCCTGTGCACGATGATTGCTAGCTTGTTTCTAAAGCTCTCACAGAGCTTATTGATGAGATTCAGCTTGTGCATTTTAGCTTTTTGAGTAGCCCATCTATCTGTGTCCCTATTTCAGTCCTTACTTTTCAATTTTCAGCTTATTCAATAAGCCTGCAAATGCTTATTAATCTTGTCCATTTAACTCAACATACTCATCAAGCAGTGGTGTTACCATTTTTTCAAAAGCATGTAAAAGCTTATTAGTGGTTGCTAAACCTTGTGAATTAGTTTTTTAGATAGTTAAGCTGGTCAACTAGCTTGTTCAGTTGCTTATTCTCATTTTATAGCTTACCAAAGTGCTTAATATTAAGCTAGAAGTTGCCTAGAAAACAAGAGTGTCATGTTTAAACAGTTAACAGTTGTGCTTATTTATAGCTTGTTTAGTGCTTATTTCTAGATTGTTTAGCTTTTCGTATTAATATTAGCTTATTAATAGTTTATTAACTTATTCCCATTTCCTTAATGCTAATTTACTAGCTTATAAGCCAAATGGCTTAAGCCTTGTGCTTATTTCCAAATTAAGCCTTGTTAAGATAAATAAGCTCTCACAGAGCTTATTGGTCATTTTTAGAAAAAGGCACAGTTGAATAAAGTGCTTATTTTAGTATTCTTAACAGGTTTGTAAAAAGAAAATCGAAAAAAAAAATGTTTTACAAAGGGAGAGCAGGGGTCGAACCTGAGACCTCTCCCTTATATGGGTGATAGTGGGTACTGTATGCCATTTAGCCCTTGGGTCTTTCTCGTTAAATCCTACACTACTTAATATATAACCGTTTGTCTTAATAAGCTTATACGAGCTTATTCCCTTATTTCTAGCTTATTTAAAGTAGCTTTTTCAGTTTTGTATTTTTATAAATTTGTAATAGTATAAAGTATTTTTACAAAAAGTTTCAGATTTTTCTCTTTATTTTTAGTATTTTTTAACATTTAATTAGTGTAAAAACTTATTTAATTCATAATAAAAAATATAAAAGTCTAAAAAATATAAATCTTTTTTCTAAAATTTTCTTTTATCATATAGTATGTAATAAAATTAGTTTTACACTCGTAGGCCTTTTATTTCATAAATTTTACGTTTTTGCTTGCGCTCCAGCGTAATTTTTAAACGTAAAGCACGTTTTCATTTTAAGTAACGTTTTTAGATAATTTAGGTTTACGTTTTGATTGAAATAGTTTATTTAAGTTATTTTGTTTTATAAAATAAACGTTCATCGATCTGTAAAAATAGTGATAGCGTTTATTTAATAGATTTTAACTTTTTAAGTTTCTTAATTTGCATTTAAGTCGCTTTAATTTGTAAATCTTTTCTTTTAGTATAATTTTCCATCAATATCCTTCGATCACTATCCTTAGTGATCATTCTATCATCTGAGTTGTTTAAACACCAATTCATCCTCCGTGGGACTTAACGACCCAGGAATACACTATACTCCTCTGATCTTAAATTGCATTCGTGCTTGAGCGGTTTTAAGTGATTTGGTCTGCCATTCACAAGTGGCAGGTTTGAGTGATTTAGCTTGACGGTTCAGCGCAGATCAAATTTTGGCGCCGCTGCCGGGGAGGCTGTAAGCGTGTTTTAAGCATTTCCAGACCCGTACTTGTGCATATACCACATTTTTGTAAAAAGTTTTTTTTAAAAAAAACCAAAAGTTCATTAACACTTTTCCTAAAGTGTTAGCAACACCAAAAACACTTTTTATTCAAGTTTTCAACAAACACAAAACCCAAAAATATTTTCATTCTTTGTTTTTTTCAAAATATTTATCCAAAAATACCAAAAATATTCATCTTTAACCTCTTACCCTTTTTGATTCTTTATCCCTTTACCCTCTATTCATTTGATTCTAACTTCTTCTATTCTCATAGAATCTCTCGAGGACGAATTCTGGGACGAAGTTGAACAACTTCATTGTATCACAAATGTCAAGAATTCGTGTTGTTCGTGATGATCCATTCATTCTGCATAAGGAAATAGAACGAGAAACCGGGGTGACAAAGGACCAGGTACGCCCATCTGATAATAGAAGTGCTAAATACGTCCAACCTACGGTTATCCAAAGATCTAACCCCTCGATTGCTCCTAAACCGTCTAAAATTGATCCTACACTTTCACAATTTACGGTTAAAAGCAAACATGCAGAGTTTAGACCGGTGACTAATGACTTGCCTAATCTTCACGTTTCTCAAGAACCAGAACCGGAGTCCATAACGGAAGTGGTGGAAATTGCTAGCTCTCAGAGCACACCACTTGTCCCACCTCCGGATTTTTCAAAACGTTCTTTGAGTCTTATTAGTCATTCAGATCACCATGTTGGTTTTGTTGATTCTTTGAATGAACCGATTCCTTCTCATAACTCTCAAATAGAATCGTTTATTCCTTGTGTCGGTTATGGTGAGCCTCTTTGGTTCACCATGGTGTGTGTACATGTGTGGTAATGATATTCGAAACGGGAGTTGTTTGTTTTGTGGTTCGAGGAATTCATTTGATTATGATCCTAATCCGAACTCATTTAACGACCCTCAAATTTTTCCATCTACCCACCACACCGAGCTCATCTTCATATAATCAACAATACTGCTGTGAATTTTGTGGAGGTTCTCACCAAGGATTTGAGTGTCAATCCGGAAACACGATTGTCTATGAGCAGTTTTCGATGATGCTCAGAACTTTGGATATGACCAATATCCATATGATTCACCTATCGGGCTCAACAGTTTCTTGTTGTGAGAACTGTGGAGGTCCTCATTTCACGATTGTCAAACGGGAATTCATTTCCTTGTAACAATTATGACTATCCAGATCACGACCAATCTCCACAGTGCCAAATGACTCAAACTCCTCACCAAATCCAACAAGACACTTATCTAGAGCTTAAGGTCGGTGAAAAGAAGCTGAGGAGTTGAGTAAGACAGCATTTCATAATGTTCCCAGTTTTTCTTGTGTACATTGTGGGGTCCTCATGATGATTATCAATGTCAACCTTCCGGTTTTGACAAATCTCCACTCCCACAATGTCTTGTCATTCAAAATTCACATGAGAAATCCATGGAAGAATTGCTAGGAAGAGCGGTACTAAAATAAATTCCCAAATTGCCTTTGAAAAAGCTATTAAGGAATCAATTGCACAAGAAAAAGCAGCCAGATCTAGCTCTCAATTTCGTTTTATTCCTGATGACAGTGATGATGAGGATGCACGGTGTCCTACAATTTTATAAAGATTCATCAAGTTCATCAATGGATATTCGGCAGTTGAGATTCATTCTCAAACAAACTGCTATCACACCCGAAGCTCACCTCACTCTCTGAGCATGGGGGTGAGCATCTTGACAGTTCACGAAAAGGAATCGGGGCGAATTCATAAAGTCTTGTGTCGAGAACCTTGTCCCAATCCCAAGAGAGTCACAGGGAATTCTCGAGCATTTGTGTGATATCCCTACCCCTCTTGTCTTCCAAAATGATTATATTGAGATGTTCTCGATTACGATGAGGACCATTCTTTATCTTGTGGAGACATAAGTTATGTGGGGAATTACCTTTGAGCTAGTCACTTAGGAGAAGAGAATGATGAAGAAATAATCCAAGACGAAGCTCTTCGTCTTACATTAATGAATGTTAATCTTCTCATTTCTAAAATCGAGGCTTTTAATGAAAAGCCTACTTCATATCCTATCCCCTTTGAGGATAGTGAACTTTTGTTCAATGATTCTATTCGAATTGCAAGCGTTCCATTTTGATCATATGGGAGAGAAGATTAGTGGTATCACCACTTCTCATTCTCATAATTCTCTCCCCGATTATGAATCATTCACTTTTGATGAGTTCCCCAGTGAACTCAGTCAAATCAATCCTGAATATGAATCATTCTCCTTTGAGGAGTTCTCCTGTGAACTCACTCATATCATATCTCCGCCGGAGTATGATAAATTCCACGTTGATCTAGACATTCCCATAATATGTCTTGATCAAGAGCTTTCTTGAGGAGATTCATGAATCTATGAATTCTCCTATTGAGGATGAAGAGTTAGTCATGATTTGTATCATGATTTTCTTTCTTTTCTTCATATATTCTGTCACTTCTCCTGTTCTTCACTCCTTCGGGAATGAAGACATTATCTTTGACCCCGGCATTTTCATGTATCATTTGTGAGCCGGTTCTATGTATATCTCATCGGTGTGGAACTTTCACGTACTTCAATGTTTATACAAACATCTTGAATGAAAGTCCGATGGAGATTATCTCTTCCACTTACTTCCCCATGAACAAATTAATTCGGGGTCGAGTCAAGCTAGCGACTCGGTAATCAAAAATAGTAGCATGCTACATGGGTTTTCACCCGTGTGTACCACCCTAGTATGGGGAGATGCCCACATGTTAAAAAAAATGGATGAATGAAAATTGTAAATATAAAAAAAAAGAGAATAATTGTTGTGTTTCCACACTTTGAATATTGAGGACAATATTCATTTCTAAGTGTGGGGGGGAAATTCTGGCGAATTTGATCATAAATGTACCCTTTTAGTCCCTTTTTCCCCCAAAATGGCCAAAATTTAAATTTTTTTTTTTTTTTTTTTAGTGGAAGTACTATGTACTAAACACAACAAATGGTAATCAGTCCACCATGTCTAACCCACATAAGGATTGGCTAATCCAGGAGCAAACGGCTCTTGGTAAAGATATCTCAAATCCGTTTATGGCTTGCAATTTGCCTAAAATTGTATGGTGTTCAACTCACCATATCCTAAAAAGTGAAGAGTTGGCTAGCCCGCAAGTTTATGGCTTGTGGTAAAGGCATTGAAAATCCATAATTGGTAATCGGCTCACCAAAGATAATATTGATAATTTATCTAGAGTTGGCTAGTCCGAAGCAAACGGCTGGTAAAGACAAATTAAATCCGTTGAAAGCTGGTGATTTGCTCAAAATCATTTGGTTATCATTGTACCAAGGTTCTTACTTGAACTGAAACAATTGGCTACTCAAGAAGTAATGGCTTTTGGTAAAGAGATAAAATCCATTAAATTTTCTCAAATCATTGCTAGGGACTAGCAATATCTCAGTGTGGGGGATTGATGAGTGTCAAATACTCATCATTTTATACTATTAGAATGCCAAAAACATCAGAAAACACTTTCGAAACACATCAAAATGATTAAAATATCACAAACAAGTGTTTTATATGTTTTAAATGCAAAAACATCAAAATCTGGTGAAAAGCGTATCAAGTTTGCATAATTGGCAGTTTTAGTCCCCCAAGTTACAAAAGTTGTCAAAATTAGTCCACTGGTAATTCAAAATCTTGTAAAAAGTCATTTAAGGTCTATGAGATTCAAAAGTTGTCAAAATAAACCCTTTAAAGTTTAAAAATCACAAAATGACAACTTTAGTCCCTCAAGTTTGGAAAATGTCAAATATAGTCCTTGGTTAATTTAAAAAGTGAAATTTATCAAAAATAAACCTTGTACTATTTATAATTGACAACATTGGTCCTTTATGATAAGTTTTGGGAAATTACACTTTTAGTCCCTCAAGTTTCAAACTTGACAATTTTGGTCCCTGGATTTATAAAAATGGAAATTATCAACAAAGGTCCTTGTACTAATCTTACTTGGCAGTTTTAGTCCTTATGAGAGCTTTGGAAAATGTTCAAGATCAGCTCCTCAACTTTGGCTAAATTACACCTTTGGTCCTTGTTGTTTATCAAACCAAATGGACCTTTTGTTATTATTAAACCCAAGTCCAAAACACAAACCACCAACCCAGTTTACCCTTGGCCCAATACCTCAACCCGACCCACCTTTTAAATCAAAATAATACGCGCCCGTTCTCCTTCTCCCTCCTCAACACCTGTTAGCACTTACCCCCCTCCACCTGCTCATTACCACTTTCCACCTCACCAACCTTATCACCCCAGCTTCACATCCTGTCCCCCTCCACCTCCATATCCTCCCAAGGAGCATTTAATGCAAAAAACCTGCTTATGTGACTTTTGGCGCCAAAAGCAAATTTGATGGCCAAGATTCGTTTGACCACATCAATGGCTGGAAAATGGTGGGAAATGCTCAGAGTGCCAGTGGAAAAGCTTTTTGGATATCTATAAAGAAGAAAGAAGGCAGTGAGAAGAGGTTGTCGCATGTTTTAGGCCACTTTTTAGTGTAAAACTTATTTAAATGTTTGTTTTAGTTTAAAGTTAAGCTTTCAGTGTGAATTTAAGTTTGTTTCAAGTCAAAAATCACTTCTGTATTGTACCTATTCCAAGTTTAATAAAATTTCAAGTTTCATGTTTCTTGATAATTCGTATTAAGTCAATTATACATATTATAAGTTACAAATGCTCTTTTATCCTTCCAATAAGCTCAGATAAGCTTGTGAAAGCTTTTCATGAGTTTGTAATATACTCTAGTGTTATAATTTAGAAAAACAAAGAAAAGTCAACTGAAGAGCTCAAAATGGATTGGATCATGATAATTGGTGATACAGAGCTAATTTTGGATTGATTATTGGTTTAGAGCTTCTTGGGAAGCCATAGGATGTGATCTCAGACCTTAATTCTCTGTTTTGAGCTTATACTCATTTGTAAGCTATTTTCTTGATTTTTACATTTTCTAGTTTAAAGTACTTAACATCTGTTAATTGTGGTTGAAACCTGTTTAAATATAGTAATTATAAGTTAATAAACAGATTTCTCAGTTTCAAAACTTGTTTTAATGTTAAAAGCTTCATAACAGTTTAGTATAAAGGTGTTTGGATCAATTTGGTTATCTGTGTTAATAGCCATCTGTGTTATTACTTGTTGTGGTTTCATGTCAGTTTAGCATTTAGTACCTTAGCTAAGTCATAAAAACTAGTCTTTATTTAGTTAAAAGTCAAAATAGTTTGTATTTTCAATTTGCGATTCACTTTGTTAGAATTTAGATTGCTATTTTCATCAAATTAGCTTATTACTCAGTTCTTTAGCTTAAATTAGTATTATTACAGCTTATTATAACATGTTCAATCAATAGAATCAGTCCTAAATTCACTAAAGTCAAACTAGTTTAATTTTATCAAAAGTCAAATTTCTTATAAGCTGTTTTTGAATAAAATGAATAATTTTATATAGGATTAGATACTAGGATTTAGCTTAAGCCCTTTTGGGAAATTAATATTTAGCTGCTAAACAAAATTATAAAAATATTAGCTTTCATAAACTTAGCTTATTAATAGCTTATTTTGTAGCTTGTTTTGACCCCTTGTCTGAAAGCAGTCCCCATTGCACAGTGATTGCTAACTTGTTTCTAAAGCTCTCACAGAGCTTATTGATGAGATTCAGCTTGTGCATTTTAGCTTTTTGAGTAGCCCATCTATCTGTGTCCCTATTTCAGTCCTTACTTTTCAATTTTCAGCTTATTCAATAAGCCTGCAAATGCTTATTAATCTTGTCCATTTAACTCACCATACTCATCAAGCAGTGGTGTTACCAGTTTTTCAAAAGCCTGTAAAGAGCTTATTAGTGGTTGCTAAACCTTGTGAATTAGTTTTTTAGATAGTTAAGCTGGTCAACTAGCTTGTTCAGTTGCTTATTCTCATTTTATAGCTTACCAAAGTGCTTAATATTAAGCTAGAAGTTGCCTAGAAAACAAGAGTGTCCTGTTTAAACAGTTAACAGTTGTGCTTATTTATAGCTTGTTTAGTGCTTATTTCTAGATTGTTTAGCTTTTTCAGTATTAATATTAGCTTATTAATAGTTTATTAACTTATTCCCATTTCCTTAGTGCTAATTTACTAGCTTATAAGCCAAATGGCTTAAGCCTTGTGCTTATTTCCAAATTAAGCCACTGTTAAGATAAATAAGCTCTCACAGAGCTTATTGGTCATTTTAGAAAAGGCACAGTTGAATAAAGTGCTTATTTTAGTATTCTTAACAGGTTTGTAAAAAGAAAATCGAAAAAAATGTTTTACAAAAGGAGAGGCAGGGTCGAACCTGAGACCTCTCCCTTATATGGGTGATAGTGGGTACCTGTATGCCATTGCGCCCTTGGGTCTTTCTCGTTAAAATCCTACACTACTTAATATATAACCCGTTTTGTCTTAATAAGCTTATACGAGCTTATTCCCTTATTTCTAGCTTATTTAAAGTAGCTTTTTCAGTTTTTGTATTTTTTATAAATTTGTAATAGTATAAAGTATTTTTACAAAAGTTTGATTTTTCTCTTTATTTTTAGTATTTTTTAACATTTAATTAGTGTAAAAACTTATTTAATTCATAATAAAAATATAAAAGTCTAAAAAATATAAATCTTTTTTCTAAAATTTTCTTTTATCATATAGTATGTAATAAAATTAGTTTTACACTCGTAGGCCTTTTATTTCATAAATTTTACGTTTTTGCTTGCGCTCCAGCGTATTTTTCGTAAATAACGCACGTTTTCATTTTAAGTAACGTTTTTAGATAATTTAGGTTTACGTTTTGATTGAAATAGTTTATTTAAGTTATTTTGTTTTATAAAATAAACGTTCATCGATCTGTAAAAATAGTGATAGCGTTTATTTAATAGATTTTAACTTTTTAAGTTTCTTAATTTGCATTTAAGTCGCTTTAATTTGTAAATCTTTTCTTTTAGTATAATTTTCCATCAATATCCTTTCTGATCACTATCCTTAGTGATCATTCTATCATCTGAAGTTGTTTAAACACCAATTCATCCTCCGTGGGACTTAACGACCCAGGAATACACTATACTCCTCTGATCTTAAATTGCATTCGTGCTTGAGCAGTTTTAAGCTGATTACGGTCTGCCATTCACAAGTGGCAGGTTTGAGTGATTTAGCTTGACGGTTCAGCGCAGATCAACCATCCTCTATGATAATATCAAAATAAAGGGATTTATAGGAGCATCCCTACACTTGATTTTTTATTTCCCTAACACTAACTGACCCAAATTGAAAAGATCAAAACACTTGGAGTACTAAATTACGTAGATAAAGGGAATTTGAATTTATCATTCCTTCACGTTACTCCATAAAATACTACTTTAACCCAATCGTCCCAATTGTCCCAAAATTGTATACAAAGGATATGACGCGATTTAGCAACCCTGCAAGTAACTAGATAATTGAACTAAGGGTTTAACAATGATTACAATAATGCACTAAACGCCCTCGTGTGGCCCTCCACAAATGTCGCATATAAGGTATGGGTTAAACAATCTCTTAGGCTCTTGTGACTTTGTGAGGTATGCGAGCTTCTCTTGTGCCCTCTTCATCCGATCGTCGAGAGATGATGGGTTTTTGTACGAGGTAGCAGAGACACTCATTACGGTTTTCGGCTCGTTCCAAGTTTTTTCTTGGTCTTGAACATACTCCTCAATGCGGTCCCATCCTTCTTCCGCACTGAGATTGGAGATCTTTCTGCCGGTCGAGAAGTCAATCCTTTTTTTATCACCGTGGGAGACATTATCGTAAAAGATTTGGACAAGAAACCAAAGGTTGATACCATGGTGTGAGGCTTGTTGAATAAGATCTTTAAAAAGAGTCCAGGAGTTAGTGATAGATTATCCATCTTTTTGACAGAAGTGAAGGATCTTGCTCCTGATGGCTGCAGTCCTTCCAGGAGGAAAGAACTTTTTGGTGAACTAGGTAGTAAGTTGTTCCCAAGTGAAGATAGACCTTGGAGGTAGCTTATCGAGCCGCTCTTTGGTCTTTCCTTGGAGAGAGAATGGGAAAAACCGGAGTCTAGATGTCTCCTGAGATGCTTCGTCAGCATAGATAGTATCCACAATTTTCAAAAATTATTTAATGTGGTGAATTGGGTTTTCGCTGCGAGATCCATGCAATTGAAACGCATTCTGGATAAGCCAAATATCGGTAGCATGCAACTCTTCATTGATTTGGTCGGAAGGGTAGACGATGGCGCTAGTAAATCCAGATGAGGTAGGAGAAGAATAATCTCTGAGGATTTTGGCCGTAGGTTCGTTGATGTGGTCATTGACAGGAGTAGCGGGGACTTCCTCGCTATGTAGGCTCAGATTATCGTCGATGATAGCTTCATGAGGATTGGGGGAATGTGTGGACTCTTCATCAGTCATGGCTTCATCAAAATCGATGGTGGTGCCTTGTGGTTCCGACTCAAGGAGGGATCTTCTTCGTTTATAAAGCTCTCTATCGGGTTCGGCAAAGGGCTCAAGAGGGGTTTTGGTGGAACTACGGGTCCTGAGCTGTCGAAGGGTGTTGGTGGGGGGAAATGGCGGATCGTTGTTGGGTGGGTTATCACCTTCCATGATGAAAAGTGACAAAGTTACGAACAAAAACACGAAGAAGGGGGATAGACTACAAGGAAGCTAAGGAAAATGAAAAAAAATATCCTACTTGATGGGAATCAAGCAAGGGAACCTAAACGAGATAGAAATCTAACTAGCTATTCTATTCCCCGGCAGCGGCGCCAAAAACTTGATGCGTGCGGAAGGCGCGTTCGGGGTTAAGGAAACTTCCTTTTCTTCGAGCAAGTTTTTCAACCTCCTAGGCAGTGAACCTAATCGTTGTAGTGTAGTATGGGTAAGCCTCGGGGATTGATATCGTTCTCTAGGGGAATAGGAATGCTAGTAAGAAATATATGACGAGAAGGTGGGGTTGAGGATGATTCTTTTTTTTAATCTTTTTTATGGTTTTTTAGAAAGCTAATGTAAAATCTCAGGACAATTGGTTTGAGGGAGGTACTTCTACCGATAACTCTACTTTAACTAATTATCTAATTACTATGGGTAGCTATGTCTAATTGAGGTGTGCTCGTATGATGATTAAAGATGTGTTCACTTAGATACTATTACTCCCTAGTTATCTTTTATTGGTTGGTTGAGTTGTCACGTACTCACGTCCTTTATCTTAACGCCTTGTATTCCTAAAGGTTGTAGGATATGCGTGGTCCCTAGTTCTTTGAGGTTATCTCTCGTATATGACTCACAGAGTCGGCAAGCCTAAGCTATTTTATCCATGAACCATATCATCATAAAGCATACTCAAGCATTAAATACAACGAAGATGCCTAGTTGCACTCCTAAGCCAATTTCAATTAAGACATGAAACAACCTAACAATAATTAATAACTAGGTTTCATAGATCTAAGCAAACACACAAGTAATTTAGCTAGACATGATAGACAAGCAAGTAAACACACAATCAATTGAATATGGGATAGACATAATGATAAATTGGATTAACAAACTTATATGGATGTGTAAAATAGGGTATGGGACCCTAGAATACTGTCCAAGTCGGACTACAACTGAGTTAGGGTTTGCTCTCCAAAATTCTACCTCCAAAATACAGAAAATTCAAATTCTATATATAGATTTACAATCGCGACGGCGTCACCTTTTGCATGGGACGCCGTCAGGTCGCCGTCATTAGGGTTTCATTTTGGCCAAGTCATCGATAGGACGGCGTCACTTTAGAGTTGTGACGCCGTCGGTTTTTAGTTGAGACGTCGTCTTGATTCTAGATCCGGGCCATCTGGAGTGAAAACTGTGAGTGACGCCCTCCATAATTAAAGCGTGACACCGTTAGGTTGTAAGACCAGAAATTTCACTAAGCCGTCGCGTGCATGTTTTGATCAAGTATTCATAGAGGGACGGCGTCGCCCTTTGGATGGGACGCCATCAGGTACTGTTGATCAGTCTTGAGTGGCTTCAATTTTGACTTTGTCATTTTCTTCATGTATTTGCTCCTTTTCGTCCAAATGTTCTTCATTCCAGCATTTTGCTTCCAAAAGACCTAAAAAGTAAAAAGGAACGAAATTAAGCAGTAACGGATATAAAATGTGTCGAAATAGGGCTTAAATGACCCCCTAAAAGTGTACGTTTTAAATCCTTATCAGTTGCTCATGTGAACTTCAAGTTGTTGAATTTATTTCTCTTGGTTCCTTACGAATGTTAACATTACCCCCTTCGAATTCAACTTGTCGTGCTATTTCACGGAACATAACTACGTTTACATTTTCATAAAAACTTTCCTTATGATAATGTGTGGATACCTCAATTTTCATTAATTTTGCCACCTGTTTTTCCATACTTTTGAATAATTGTTCTTGGGTGGCATTAATGTAATCCAAACTCCCTTTTTAAAGGAAAATTGGATCCTCCCATTCTTCTTCTTCGTACTGTGCTAAGTCCTCAATGACTTTCCAATACCTTTCAATATCAAGATTACTTATCTTCCACCAGCAGCATAATCAATTGTTCGTCTAGTAGAGGGATTGACATGATCATAGAAAATTTGGATTTAAAGCAAAAGATCAATGCCATGGTGTGGGAATTTATGGAGTAAGTCCTTGAATCGAGTCCACACTTCATAGAGAGTTTCACCTTGATGTTGTTGGAACATCAAAATATCATTCCTAAGTTTAGTAGTCCTTCTCATGGAAAGAATTGAGCGAGGAAACGGGTAGTAAGATCATACCAACAAGAGATAGACCCCGCAGGTAGATGCTCAAGCCAATTGCTATCTTGATCACGTAGAGAGAATTGGAAGATACGTAGTCGCGTTGTCTCCCGAGTAGCAACATCAAGGTCAATTGAATCAATAATTTTAAGGAAGTCCTTAAGATGTTGATTTGGATCTTCGGAACGAAGTTCATGGAATGCACATCCGTTTAGCACCAACCTAATGGTGTCAGATTGTAGGGTCATAGTTTGAGCTTGATGTGAAAGCTCAATGTTGTTCCTATAGCCTTGGTGGCTTGGTCTAGAGTACTCACCTAGAGTACAAGCTCGAGGTGGTATTGTTGGGTCTTGTGGTGGTAGGTTAAGAGGTGGTGGGACTTGGTTTGGTGGGTCTTGGTGAAAAGGATCTCATTCACCATGGTGGCAAATGAGAATTTTTACAAACAAAAACACAAAGAAGAAGATAGACTACTAGAAAGCTACAAATAAAAACAAAATGTCACTCGATAAGAATCTAGTGAGTAGACCTAGACGAGATAGAAAACGAACCTAAATTATTCCCCGACAGTGGTGCCAAAAACTTGATGCGATAGATGTAAACTATGAAAGAAGTTTTACCATCCTCCTAGGTAGT
>OU343221.1:219839759-220012508 GCA_910596185.1 Chrysanthemum makinoi | reverse complement strand
GAATTACGATACTATCTGCAAACCTTGTATCTTTGCGTACTTGGAATTACATTGCTAATCATGAATGTGGATTGTGAATGCATCTAATCTTGTCAAATACCAGTTAAAATTGCTAATGCTAATAATCGTGCAAATAAGGCAAAAAGGCAAAAAGCGAAAATTGTTAGAAAGCAGTGGAAACCCACAGGAAGAACTTTTATAAAGATAGGTTATTATTGGATACCTTTTGGCCATAAGAATAATCCGGTTTTGTTCTCAGCTAAGATTATGCCCACTAGAAAATGGATGCCTACTGGTAGAACTATTCCCTTAAAAGTGAACATACTTTGAATAGGTCAAATCTGAACCCACCGACATTGCATCTATTCCCAATGATTCCATTGCTTCTACTTCGATATGGATGTTTCGTTTTGATGTGGGTGTTCCATTACTTGTTACTAACCAAATAAAACCCATTCTTGCATGGGGATCCCAATTATCCAGTTATCCATTCTTGTCGTGTGTTCAATTGCGCAGATCATTCAAATCGATTCGTTAATTGGACTCAGGCATTTCCCAATGTATTTGGAGACCGGTGTGCTCATGAACTTCGTGAGCAAATTCATCGGAATTGTTAGATTCGGTAATGATCAATTCGGTGCAATTAAGGGTTATGGTGATTATGTTGTTGGTGATAGTGTTATCTCTAGAGTATACTATGTGGAAGGTTTGGGTCATAATCGTTCTCTGTTGGTCAATTACGTGATTCGATCTAGAAGTAGCCTTGAGAAAACATACTGCTTTGTTAGAGATCTCAATGGCAAGGAACTGTTAAAAGGAACTCGTGGTTCTAATCTTTACACCATCTCCATAGATGATATGATGAAGTCTTCTCCAATTTGCTTCTTGTCAAAGGCTTCTAAAACAAAGTCATGGTTATGGCATCGTCGTCTCAATCACTTGAACCTCGGCACCATCAATGATCTCTCCAGAAAGGACTTAGTTGTAGGTTTACCTCGTCTAAAGTATGAAAAGGATCATCTTTGTTCAGCATGTCAATTGGGAAAAAGCAAGAAGTATGCCCATAAACCCAAACCTACTAACTCTGTCACAGAAGTTCTTCATACAATTCATATGGATTTATGTGGACTAATGAGAGTGCAGAATATCTTTGGGAAGAAATATGTGTTAGTTATAGTTGATGATTACTCTAGATTCACCTGGGTCAAGTTCTTAAGGACAAAGGATGAAACTCGATGTCATCATCAAACTTATCAAACATTTGAGTTCGACTTAACAAAACCGTCGAATTATCCGGACGGACAATGGGCTGAGTTTGTTAACAAACAACTTAGTGAATTCTATGAAAGCATTGGAATCGGCCATCAAAGAAGTGTTCCACGAACTCCTCAACGAGCGGTGTAGTTGAAGAAGCCGAATCGAACTCTTGTAGAAGCCGCTCGAACAATCTTGATTTACTCAAAAGTTCCAATGTTTCTGCGAAGCTATTGCCTTTGCATGCTACACACAAAATCGTTCCACTGATTCCACTTGTTCATGGAAAGACACCATATGAACTTGTCCACAAGAGAAAACCTAATCTCTCTTCCCCGTGTGTTTGGTGCATTGTGTTTATCCAACTAATGAGGGTCAAGACTTAGGAAACAGGGCTAAAGGACATTGGAGTATTTGTAGGATATGCACCAAACAAAAGGGATACCAAATCTATAACAAAAGAACCCGAAATATCATGGAAACCATTCACGTTACGTTTGATGGTGATGCCGGTCAAATGGCTCTGGACACTCCAGCTTCGGGACCCGCACTTCAGAACAGTCCCATTGGTTCATCTCTTGTTCCAAACTCTTCTCAAGAAACTCCATATGTACCTCCATCGGAAGATGATTTAAAGAAATTGTTTGATCCTATGTTTGATGAACTGTATGATTCAATTACTAATGAGGTATTGATCCACTGAAGATGCTGCATATTCACGTGAATGAAGACAATCCTTGATCTCAATATCTTTAAGTCAAGCACACCTGCTGTGATCCTTGATCTCATCAACAAATCATCATTCTTCAAATGTACATCATGGAAATGTTTCTGACATCAATGATGAAGTTAATCCCTTTGCTACTCCCGAAGATGCTCCATTTGAAAACATATTTGCTACTCCTGAATCATCATATGAACCATCTTCTTGAAGACATCGACTCGGCTACCTCGGTTCCTCAACAACGCCACATGAACACCTCAGAAAATGGACTCACGATCATCCATTAGACAACATCATTGGAAATCCCTCGTCCAGTATCCGCAGGAAACAACTTGCAATCGATGCCTTATGGTGTTTCTTCAACTCCGTACTATCTAAGATCGAACCAAAAGATGTTAAAACTGCCATGAATAAAGGCAATTTGGTTCAATGCCATGCAAGAAGAAATTCATGAGTTTGATCGACAAGATGTATGGGAGTTAGTACCTTCCAGGACGTGCTATGATTATTGTTCTAAAATGGATCTTCAAAGTGAAACTTGATGAGCATGGTGATGTGTTGAAAAACAAGGCCCGATTAGTTGCTAAAGGATATCGTCAAGGGGAGGGTATAGACTTTGAAGAATCATTTGCTCCATTTCTGCTCGAGGTCGAATCTTTCGGCTAATGCTTCTAGTAAGAACATGGTAGTATATCGATGGATGTGAAGGCGGCATTTCTGAGCGGAGATCTTAAAGAAATCGTCACGTCACCAACTGAAGGATTTGTGAATCAAGAGCATCCTACTCACGTTTATCGTGCGAAGAAGGCTCTTGGCGGTTTAAAGCAAGCTCCAAGGGCATGGTATGATACCTTGTCAAAGTTTCTTCTATCAAGGATTGACAAAGGCAGATTGATCCTACCTTATTCACCCAGGGAAGTGAGGCAAACATTTAACTCATGTTCAAATCTATGTTGATGATATTATTTTTGCCTCGACAGACCCAATGGAATGTGATCGTTTTCTAATGAAATGAGTTCAAAATTTCAAATGTCAATGATGGGACAAATGTCATTTTCTTGGGATTACAAATTTCACAAAGTCTCGGAGGCATTTTCATAAATCAATCTAAATATACAAATGAGATTTTAAAGAAATTTGGATTTGATTCAAGTGACCCTGTTGACACCCATGATTGATCGGGACCAACGGATGGGGACATGATATCGTTGGGCCTGGATGCTCGATGGACCTAACATCTTGTGGGCGGATGTCATTGTGCACCCGAGCTAAGCCTACTAAAAAGCACCTTGAAGCGGTTAAGCGGGTCTTTCGGTATCTCCAAGGAACCATCAATATGGGACTATGGTACCCGAAGGACACCGGTATGTCACTAACGGCCTATGGAATCGCGATCATGCAGGTTGTCAAGATACCGCGTCGAAGTACATACGGAGTGCTGGTTTTGGGTGATAAGCTTGTGGTGGTCTTCAAAACAAATGAGTACTTCTATTTCCTCAGAGTGAATACATAGCCATGTCATCCTGTTGTGCTCAAATCTTATGGATGAGATCTCAATTATCTAACTATGGCTTTGTATTTAACAAAATCCTACATCTTGTGATAATAAAAGTGATATTGCTCTCTCATGCAACAACGTTCAACACTCAAGAGCAAAGCATATCGACATTCGACATCATTTCATCGAGCAAGTGGAAAAGGTGTGGTGGAACTATATTTTGTGAGGTCTGAATATCGGTTAGCGGACATCTTCACCAAAGCTCTTCCAAGAGAACGTTTTGAGTTTATTCTTCCACGTCTTGGCTTGAAAAGCCTTCAACAGATACTCTCAAAGCGTCTTGAGGAGGAAGACGAGGAGTAAAGGTCTATCTTCATCTATCTCTTGTATATATCTATTAGAAAATCAAAATACAAAATTATAAAACCTTCAAAACCATAAAAATTGAAAAAATTCTAAAAAAAAAATCTTCAAAAAATATTGTCTTTTGTCATGCTCGCTTCTTTCCTCGATAATATCTACGGTCTTGTGTCAGGTCATTCAAAGAATGACACGGGACTTTAGATGTTCTACCAATTCCAAAAAAAAAAAAATAAAAAAAAAAATAAAATAAAATAAATAAATAAAATTATGTTTGAGAGAAAGAGAAAAAAAATGGTTTATTGTCATTTTCGTGCAATAACCCCGTTTTAAAAAGAAAGAACAGAGCCATGTTCTACCATGTTTTCAAATTCCATGCTCTGATTCTATAACATTTATCTGTTGAAAACTAAATGCTTTGAAAAATAACTCGGTCTCTATTTTTGATAATCATCGACTTATCTGGCAAAATCTCTATCGCTCAATCAACAACCTATGTCATTGATTGAGGGGGAGAATGATTTCAATTAAATTAAAAAGATATTTGGCATTAAATTGTTTTCAAAAGATGTACATGCATGTTTAACCAATGGAGTTTAAAATCTCAACATCGATCCTTATCAGTTTAAAACGCTTTCATAATCAAGTCACAATTCTCCTTAAAAGCTTTCAAAATCAATTTAATCTACAGAGATCAAAAATCTCAAATGTTTTAATAATTGTGATCGGGGGAGAAGTTGTGATTTAAATAGGATTTAAACTGATAATTCGATAAATGGTTTCTTAAGTGATTAGCATGTTTGCCTCCCCGTAAGTGACAAACGATTTCAAATTTTCCATGCACACATTGAGGGGAGCATCTATATTAAACCACAATGATTTGAAACGTGATCACTTATCTCAATGTGCAGTGTTCTCTAGTATGTGCAAAACTCTTTCAAATCTCGAGGCACATATTGAGGGGGAGCAAAATCATGAAAACCTCATCCTTCCCCAAAATGCTTTATCTACTTGATTCGTTTAGGGAAGTGATGTTGATATTTTTTAGAAAATGGTAATCAAAGAAGTTAATTCTTTTTCTTGCCTCCGTGTGCAAAACATTTTCAAATACTTGATGCACATGTTGAGGGGGAGTTCTCGTTCTAAAAATATCAAAAACAATTCAGTTACAAAATGCTTTGATAATATATCACAAGTATCTGAATTGACTTTCAAATGGTTTTCAATTGGATCCAATGGCGGATGAACAATACCAAATAGACCGACCAACTTTACTTTATGTATGGTGATATAAGGATAAGGTTAGGTATTTGTTCCCATGATCCGCCAGAACCGGAGGGATCTACCCAGGGACAATCCACTAGTTAGTGTAGAAGTCCTTAGGCATGATGATAAAAGGAGAAAAATGAGATATGGGAAGAGTGCGAACTAAGACTGAGCTAGTACTGGAATAAACCCAACAAAGTTCTAGTTATGAAGTCTCGGTAAGCACCGAGGGGTTGAAGAATTACAAAGAATTGAATGAGAATAGGGTGAAAACAAATAGCCCTCCATTTATTCAACCTTAGGCGCAAAACCGGTTCAATTCATATAACATGGTAACATCGGTATTGAAGACAAGACGCCATGGACCCAGTGACGACCGCACTACAACTTCCCAAACCACTCAAGTTCCTCTTAAAGGACTTGTTTCATTCTCACTGAACCGACATTATCTATCAACATTCTCTTAGAGATTGTTGATATTGAAGGAGGAGACCCTCTCCCTAGTCTCCCATATAGGATCCAAATATGCACAAATTGAGTCTAGAGCCACGAGATCATCAATAAATCTCATTAGGACACTTTCAATGAAGACTCTCTCTTTCACACAATGTGGAAAGAGAGATTATATCTTGAGTCCTACGCATTATCCTTGTGGTATTGCCGAACATCCGAGTGATATGCAAACATACCACAATGAAAGATGCCTCTCGAGCCAACATCTAACAAGCTCCTGGTAGGTGGCATGTGAGATCTATTATACGATCAACCATGTGACAAATCAACAAACAATGGGGCTTATCATTCTTTTGAATCAATCCCGTTCAGGTTATGGATTGACGGATACCTTTGAAAACCGGTCTTTGTGCTTTAAAACTCTTTTCATTAGCATGTCGACCGTGGACTAATTTTTTCAAATCAAAAGGTGTTTTATGATTGATAATTGATTTTCATTAAAACCTTCGTTATATTGCAAAAACAATTTCTATTGAGCAATACACAATTGTTTTTCAAATTTCTTTAATCAATCGCTGGACGAATTCGCTGGTTCACTCACTTCGTGTTGTCTTCTTTGAGACGTCCGGTTTGAGAACAAATAGAGAGCAATTAAACCCCTCAGGAAATTCTTCATTATACCTGATCACAGTAAGACTTGTACGATCAACGGGAACCGTGGGCTGTACTCAATTCATCGAAAGTGATCAAAGACACTTTCGGCGCTTTTATTGCTAACTGTCTTATGCGTACACCGACGCTTGTACCGATCGAATGAAGCGTCAATCAATAGCCGCATGCTCACACAACACATTCATCTCAAAAGAAATCATGATTAGTGCATCAATGACTCTGATATTTTTACTCCATGCTTCGCTACGCTGCGCCAATATCATGAATCAACAAATGCTTCCGCTACTCTGATGAGAATATATCATGATCCAGAATGTGAGCATGTCGGTCCGAATGTCACAACATCACATAATACCAACACCACAATGGATGTATCGGAGATTTTCTACTAGCTGATGATCTCAAAAGCTGCCTCAACATTATTATCACGTGGATCAGTTAAATACCTCCACTTGGATTAACCAAACATGCAATGAGTGGAATCAATGACTACGAAGCCGGAGCAAAGTACTACATCAAGAATGCAAGATCAATTGTTAATGTAATATCTGTATTCAATGTCATTTTAGTATATGTTTGAGGTGACCTCCCTTAGGGGAGATTGTTAGGAATTAGAAATTCCCAAGATAAAGAGTCGGTACACCAAGTATATGTAATCTCTAGAAAGCTCGTAGTCATAGTAATATTTAGTTAAGTAGTATTTAGTTAAGTAACACCGAGGACTTGGACGTCTTTACCCATCTGATGCCACATCCAGCTGATGTGTGGCGATTTATGTAAGACTATAAATACTCTCTACCTCCCAAGGTAGAGTGGAGCCATAATAATATCTTTTACTTTCTCTCACTAAGTTCCCTAAACCTCTAACTTTCTCTCTCTAGAATTCCATTTATATGTTACTTTGTGTTATGGTTTGATGTGTATGTGAAAAGTTATATCCAACAAATTGTCACACATCATGTCCTATACTAATTCGTACACTAACGTTTTGGAATAAAAACATGAAGAAAATTCTTTCGACCTTTTTATTCTGTAAAATGTTTTTACCAACAAATTAAGCTAGATTAGATGTTATTTCAACAAACTCATAAAACAAGAAATGTTTTCATGCATCACATAAGATAAGACTACTCCAACAATAGTTACTTCCACTATATACCAACTAATTACTCCATAACGATCATCATAAAAGAACACAAGTAACAAACAATACTTTCATTAAACTTAATGTAAAAGTAGTTTATTGCAAATAGAACAAGATATGTCTATCTTAGAGTTTACAAGAACTAGATTTGTGGAACTATAGCAACCAAACTCCTCCAATCGCCTTAAATGACCTGTAACAACTCCAAAACACTACCAAATGATTAAGACTTGAACTCAACCTCTTCCTAAACATTTTATAGCTTCACTAAAACTTTTAGGTTGAATAAATAAGATAGTTACAGCTTTGTTGTAAAGTCTATTACTTACAAAGTTGTGTCATACCTAGTACACTAAACTAGGACCATGATAGCAGGATTCGAGGTCGAAAGATTTCCTTTTCTACGAGCAAGCTTTACAATCCTCTAGGCTGATTACCTAATCATTTGCAATGTAGTATGGGTAAGCCCTGGGTTGATCGTTCTCTAGTAGAATAGAGATGCTAGTAGAGATGTATGACGAGAAGGTGAGGTTGAGGGTGTTTCTTTTTAGCTTTTATATTTTTTAGGAAAACAAGTAAAATCTTGGGGTTTAGGAGTGGGGGTGGTAATTCTACCAATTTTAATCGCTAATACTTTAAACTAAAAACTAATTATACTAATGAAAAGGAAAATAAGCTATGGATTGATTGGTTGTATTTCTTATGATAATTAAAAGCCTGTTTACTTAGATTTTCTTACTCCCTAGTTATCTCTTATTGGTCGGTTAAATTGTCACCTCCCCATTCTAATTGGTGCATTGTATTCCGTGTTAGTCATAGGGGGTGCCTAATTCCCTAGTTCTATAAATTGTAACTCTCCTCTAGACTATCCGGGATTGCCAAGTACTGTAGTATCTCCCCTAAATACTCTATTGTCCTAAAGATACAACTCACGCAATAAACACAATGATGGCTCAAGTGCACTCTCAAACTTTGTCTATTTAGGACGTTAAAGCTCGCAACAATTAAAGAAGAAACCAATTTTCCTTACGTCTACCAATTAAAAGAAGAGACAACCTAATAATAATCAACAACTAGGTTTCATAGATCTAAGCAAATAAAATAATAATTTAGCTTCATGATAGATAAGCATGAACACAAACAAACAATTGAACATAGGATAAACATGGTGATATAATTGATTAACAAACTTATCTTTGAGTGTAAAGAAGGGTTTGGAACCCTAAAATACTGCCCAAGTCGGACTATAAACGAACTAGGGTTTGCTCTCCAAAATATTACACATAAAATACAAAAAATTCGAAGTCTATATATAGATATACACATGCGACGGCGTCGCCTTTTGTTGGTGACACCGTCTGGTCGCTGTCATTAGGGTTTCGTTTGGGACAAGCCATCGTTGGGACGACATCTGTTGAGGAAATGTGATGCCGTCTGGCTTCAATAAGGACGTCGTCTTGGAATTGGTCTTGGTTGTCTAGTGTAAAAAAAGGGCAACGCCCTCCTAGAATAAGGCGTGACGCCATCATTTTGTAAAACCAAAAAGTGACCTGAGCCATCGCTTGAGAATTTTAAGAAACCCTTGTGAGCAACGGCGTCGCCCTTGGGATGGACTCAAAAGTGTGCAATTAAGCCTTGAAATCTTGATTTTGTCGTTTTCTTCATGTTTTCGCTCCTTTTCGTCCAAAAGGTCTTGATTCCAACAATTTGCTTCCAAAAGACCTAAAATATGAAAAGGAACGATTTTAAGTAGTAACGGATATAAAATGTATCAATTTAGGGCTTAAATGACCCCCTAAAAATGTATGTTTTAAATCTTTATCAAATATATCCCTACACTTGGAATTTGCTTGTCCTCAAGCAAATATGATTTTGGCCAATCAATTTATAAGTTAGGGGTCATTTAGCATTGGTTAAAATGGTTTACAACAAGTACTAGCATCACAATAGTCAAAACAAGCACGAAAATTATACACTAGCACCTCACAATTGGTGTTTGGATTCTCTCATCTCTGGGGTTTATATGAAATATAACATGTAAGGAAATGGAAAATAAACACTCACTACCTGTCATAGTACTTATATTATCATAGGCTTGAGAATAGATCAAACTTCCACCGCTTTGGCATAAGCACTTAGGAATAACTATCTAAGAGGTCTTTACAAAGGGTTCTAATGTTAGGCTTCGGGTAGGGAAATAAAGGGTTTTGTTGGATAAGAAGATATTTAGTGGTGGCAAGTCAAAAAACTTATGTTACAAGCATGTAGGACGCGACATTGCTAAGCCATGACTCGACTTACTAACACTAGATAATAACTTGAAACAAAATTAAAAGACATAAACTTTAAAAAAATAAACCTAAAGATAGATGTAGGATGGTAGCCCGTATGTTTTTCTCATTTTTTTTTATTTTTTATTTTTCTTTATTTATTTTTTATTATTTTTTTAAACGAACTCTTTTTTTGATTTTTTTTATACCTTTTTACTCTACCATTGATGAGTGTCTAAATACTCATCATTTTTATACTATTAGAATGCCAAAAACATCTGAAAACACTCAGAAACACATCAAAATGATAAAAATATCACAAACAAGTGTTTTATATGTTTTAAATGCAAAAACAACAAAATCTGGTGAAAAAGCGATAGTTTGCATAATTGGCGTTTTAGTCCCCAAGTTACAAAAGTTGTCAAAATTAGTCCCTGGTAATTAAAAATCTTGTAAAAAGTCATTTAAGGTCTATGAGATTCAAAAGTTGTCAAAATAAACCCTTTAAAGTTTAAAATTCACAAAATGACAACTTTAGTCCCTCAAGTTTGGAAAATGTCAAATATAGTCCTTGGTTAATTTAAAAAGTGAAATTTATCAAAAATAAACCTTGTACTATTTATAATTGACAACATTGGTCCTTTATGATAAGTTTTGGGAAATTACACTTTTAGTCCCTCAAGTTTCAAACTTGACAATTTTGGTCCCTGGATTTATAAAAATGGAAATTATCAACAAAGGTCCTTGTACTAATCTTACTTGGCAGTTTTAGTCCTTATGAGAGCTTTGGAAAATGTTCAAGATCAGCTCCTCAACTTTGGCTAAATTACACCTTTGGTCCTTGTTGTTTATCAAACCAAATGGACCTTTTGTTATTATTAAACCCAGTCCAAAACACAAACCCATAACCAGTTTACCCTTGGCCCAATACCTCAACCCGACCACCTTTTTAAATCAAAATAATACGCGCCATGCTGTTCTCCTTCTCCCCCTCCCCTCAACACCATGTTAGCACTACTCCCCCCTCCACCGCTCATTACCACTTTCCCCCTCACCAACCTTATCACCCCAGCTTCACATCCTGTCCCCCTCCACCTCCATATCCTCCCAAGGAGCATTTAATGCAAAAAAACCTGCTTATGTGACTTTTGGCGCCAAAAGCAAATTTGATGGCCAAGATTCGTTTGACCACATCAATGGCTGGAAAATGGTGGGAAATGCTCAGAGTGCCAGTGGAAAAGCTTTTGGATATCTATAAAGAAGAAAGAAGGCAGTAAGAAGAGGTTGTCGCATGTTTTAGGCCACTTTTTAGTGTAAAACTTATTTAAATGTTTGTTTTAGTTTAAAGTTAAGCTTTCAGTGTGAATTTAAGTTTGTTTCAAGTCAAAAATCACTTCGTGATTGTACCTATTCCAAGTTTAATAAAATTTCAAGTTTCATGTTTCTTGATAATTCGTATTAAGTCAATTATACATATTATAAGTTACAAATGCTCTTTTATCCTTCCAATAAGCTCAGATAAGCTTGTGAAAGCTTTTCATGAGTTTGTAATATACTCTAGTGTTATAATTTAGAAAAACAAAGAAAAGTCAACTGAAGAGCTCAAAATGGATTGGATCATGATAATTGGTGATACAGAGCTAATTTTGGATTGATTATTGGTTTAGAGCTTCTTGGGAAGCCATAGGATGTGATCTCAGACCTTAATTCTCTGTTTTGAGCTTATACTCATTTGTAAGCTATTTTCTTGATTTTTACATTTTCTAGTTTAAAGTACTTAACATCTGTTAATTGTGGTTGAAACCTGTTTAAATATAGTAATTATAAGTTAATAAACAGATTTCGTTCAAAACTTGTTTTAATGTTAAAAGCTTCATAACAGTTTAGTATAAAGGTGTTTGGATCAATTTGGTTATCTGTGTTAATAGCCATCTGTGTTATTACTTGTTGTGGTTTCATGTCAGTTTAGCATTTAGTACCTTAGCTAAGTCATAAAAACTAGTCTTTATTTAGTTAAAAGTCAAAATAGTTTGTATTTTCAATTTGCAGATTCACTGTTAGAATTTAGATTGCTATTTTCATCAAATTAGCTTATTACTCAGTTCTTTAGCTTAAATTAGTATTATTACAGCTTATTATAACATGTTCAATCAATAGAATCAGTCCTAAATTCACTAAAGTCAAACTAGTTTAATTTTATCAAAAGTCAAATTTCTTATAAGCTGTTTTTGAATAAAATGAATAATTTTATATAGGATTAGATACTAGGATTTAGCTTAAGCCCTTTTGGGAAATTAATATTTAGCTGCTAAACAAAATTATAAAAATATTAGCTTTCATAAACTTAGCTTATTAATAGCTTATTTTGTAGCTTGTTTTGACCCCTTGTCAAAAGTCCCCTGTGCACAGTGATTGCTAGCTTGTTTCTAAAGCTCTCACGAGCTTATTGATGAGATTGACTTGTGCATTTTAGCTTTTGAGTAGCCCATCTATCTGTCCCTATTTCAGTCCTTACTTTTCAATTTTCACTTATTCAATAAGCGCAAATGCTTATTAATCTTGTCCATTTAACTCAACATACTCATCAAGCAAAGGGTGTTACCTTTTTCAAAAGCCTGTAAAGAGCTTATTAGTGGTTGCTAAACCTTGTGAATTAGTTTTTTAGATAGTTAAGCTGGTCAACTAGCTTGTTCAGTTGCTTATTCTCATTTTATAGCTTACCAAAGTGCTTAATATTAAGCTAGAAGTTGCCTAGAAAACAAGAGTGTCCTGTTTAAACAGTTAACAGTTGTGCTTATTTATAGCTTGTTTAGTGCTTATTTCTAGATTGTTTAGCTTTTTCAGTATTAATATTAGCTTATTAATAGTTTATTAACTTATTCCCATTTCCTTAGTGCTAATTTACTAGCTTATAAGCCAAATGGCTTAAGCCTTGTGCTTATTTCCAAATTAAGCCACTGTTAAGATAAATAAGCTCTCACAGAGCTTATTGGTCATTTTAGAAAAGGCAGTTGAATAAAGTGCTTATTTTAGTATTCTAACAGGTTTGTAAAAAGAAAATCGAAAAAAAATGTTTTACAAAAGGAGAGGGGTCGAACTGAGACCTCTCCCTTATATGGGTGATAGTGGTATACTGTATGCCATTGCGCCCTTGGGTCTTTCTCGTTAAAATCCTACACTACTTAATATATAACCCGTTTTGTCTTAATAAGCTTATACGAGCTTATTCCCTTATTTCTAGCTTATTTAAAGTAGCTTTTTCAGTTTTTGTATTTTTTATAAATTTGTAATAGTATAAAGTATTTTTACAAAAAGTTTCAGATTTTTCTCTTTATTTTTAGTATTTTTTAACATTTAATTAGTGTAAAAACTTATTTAATTCATAATAAAAAATATAAAAGTCTAAAAAATATAAATCTTTTTTGTAAAATTTTCTTTTATCATATAGTACGTAATAAAATTAGTTTTACACTCGTAGGCCTTTTATTTCATAAATTTTACGTTTTTGCTTGCGCTCCAGCGTAATTTTTAAACGTAAAGCACGTTTTCATTTTAAGTAACGTTTTTAGATAATTTAGGTTTACGTTTTGATTGAAATAGTTTATTTAAGTTATTTTGTTTTATAAAATAAACGTTCATCGATCTGTAAAAATAGTGATAGCGTTTATTTAATAGATTTTAACTTTTTAAGTTTCTTAATTTGCATTTAAGTCGCTTTAATTTGTAAATCTTTTCTTTTAGTATAATTTTCCATCAATATCCTTTCTGATCACTATCCTTAGTGATCATTCTATCATCTGAAGTTGTTTATACACCAATTCATCCTCCGTGGGACTTAACGACCCGGGAATACACTATACTCCCCTGATCTTAAATTGCATTCGTGCTTGGCGTTTTAAGATTCTGATTACGCCATTCACAAGTGGTGGGTTTGAGTGATTTAGCTTGACGGCTTCAATCAGATCAAATTTTGTTACCGCTTGCGGAGGATTTGTAAGCGTGTTTTAAGCATTTCAGACCAGTACTTGTGCATATACCACATTTTTGTAAAAGTTTTTTAAAAAAAACCAAAAAGTTCATTAACACTTTTCCTAAAGTGTTAGCAACACCAAAAACACTTTTTATTCAAGTTTTCAACAAACACAAAACCCAAAAATATTTTCATTCTTTGTTTTTTTCAAAATATTTATCCAAAAATACCAAAAATATTCATCTTTAACCTCTTACCCTTTTTGATTCTTTATCCCTTTACCCTCTATTCATTTGATTCTAACTTCTTCTATTCTCATAGAATCTCTCGAGGACGAATTCTGGGACGAAGTTGAACAACTTCAGACTGTATCACAAATGTCAAGAATTCGTGTTGTTCGTGATGATCCATTCATTCTGCATAAGGAAATAGAACGAGAAACCGGGGTGACAAAGGACCAGGTACGCCCATCTGATAATAGAAGTGCTAAATACGTCCAACCTACGGTTATCCAAAGATCTAACCCCTCGATTGCTCCTAAACCGTCTAAAATTGATCCTACACTTTCACAATTTACGGTTAAAAGCAAACATGCAGAGTTTAGACCGGTGACTAATGACTTGCCTAATCTTCACGTTTCTCAAGAACCGAGACCGGAGTCCATAACGGAAGTGGTGGAAATTGCTAGCTCTCAAAGCACACCACTTGTCCCACCTCCGGATTTTTCAAAATGTTCTTTGAGTCTTATTAGTCATTCAGATCACCATGTTGGTTTTGTTGATTCTTTGAATGAACCGATTCCTTCTCATAACTCTCAAATAGAATCGTTTATTCCTTGTGTCGGTTGCATGGTGAGCCTCTTTTGGTTCACCATGTCACTTTGTAATGTACGTGTACAGTGTGGTAATGATATTCTTAACGGGAGTTGTTTGTTTTGTGGTTCGAGGAATTCATTTGATTATGATCCTAATCCGAACTCATTTACGACCCTCAAATTTTTCCATCTACCCACCACACAAACACTCATCTTCATATAATCAACAATACTGCTGTGAATTTTGTGGAGGTTCTCACCAAGGATTTGAGTGTCAATCCGGAAACACGATTGTCTATGAACAGTTTTCCGATGATGCTCGGAACTTTGGATATGACCAATATCCATATGATTCACCTATCCAGGCTCAACAGTTTTCTTGTTGTGAGAACTGTGGAGGTCCTCATTTCAGCTCTGATTGTCAAACAGGGAATTCATTTCCTTGTAACAATTATGACTATCCAGATCCGCGACCAATCTCCACAGTGCCAAATGACTCAAACTCCTCAGCTAATCCAACAAGACACTTATCTAGAGCTTCCGGAGTCGTGAAAAGAGCTGAGGAGTTGAGTAAAACAGCATTTCATAATGTTCCCAGTTTTTCTTGTGTATATTGTGGGGTCCTCATGATGATTATCAATGTCAACCTTCCGGTTTTGACAAATCTCCACTCCACAATGTCCTGTCATTCAAAATTCACATGAGAAATCCATGGAAGAATTGCTAGCTGAAGAGCGGGCTGCTAAAATAAATTCCCAAATTGCCTTTGAAAAAGCTATTAAGGAATCAATTGCACAAGAAAAAGCAGCCAGATCTAGCTCTCAATTTCGTTTTATTCCTGATGATGGTGATGATGAGGATGCACATGGTATCCTACAATTTTATAAAGATTCATCAAGTTCATCAATGGATATTCCAGATTGAGATTCATTCTCAAACAACTGCTATCACACCCGAAGCTCCCACTCACTCTCTGAGCATGGGGACGAGCATCTTGACACTGTTCCTGAAAAGGAATCGGACGAATTCATAAAGTCTAGTGTCGAGAACCTTGTCCCAATCCCAAGAGAGTCACAGGGAATTCTCGAGCATTTGTGTGATATCCCTACCCCTCTTGTCTTCCAAAATGATTATATTGAGATGTTCTCTGATTCTGATGAGGACCATTCTTTATCTTGTGGAGACATAAGTTATGTGGGGGAATTACCTTCTGAGCTAGTCAGCTTAGGAGAAGAGAATGATGAAGAAATAATCCAAGACGAAGCTCTTCGTCTTACATTATTAAATGTTAATCTTCTCATTTCTAAAATCGAGGCTTTTAATGAAAAGCCTACTTCATATCCTATCCCCTTTGAGGATAGTGAACTTTTGTTCAATGATTCTATTCCGGAATTGCAAACGTTCCATTTTGATCATATGGGAGAGAAGATTAGTGGTATCACCACTTCTCATTCTCATAATTCTCTCCCTGATTATGAATCATTCACTTTTGATGAGTTCCCAGTGAACTCACCAAATCAATCTGAATATGAATCATTCTCCTTTGAGGAGTTCTCCTGTGAACTCACTCATATCATATCTCCTGAGGAGTATGATAAATTCCACTTTGATCTAGACATTCCCATAATATGTCTTGATCAAGCGAGCTCTTGAGACTGAGATTCATGAAACTGTGAATTCTCCTATTGAGGATGAAGAGTTAGTCATGATTTGTATCATGATTTTCTTTCTTTTCTTCATATATTCTCGTCACTTCTCCTCGTTCTTCACTCCTTCGGGAATGAAGACATTATCTTTGACCCTGGCATTTTCATGTATCATTTGTGAGCCGGTTCTATGTATATCTCATCGTTGTGGAACTTTCACGTACTTCAATGTTTATACAAACATCTTGAATGAAAGTCCGATGGAGATTATCTCTTCCACTTACTTCCCCATGAACAAATTAATTCGGGGTCGAGTCAAGCTAGCGACTCGGTAATCAAAATAGTAGCATGCTACATGGGTTTTTCACCCGTGTGTACCACCCTAGTGTGGGGGAGATGCCCCACATGTTAAAAAAAAAAAAAAAAAAATGGATGAATAAAAATTGTGAATATTAAAAAAAAAAAAAAAAGAGAATAATTGTTGTGTTTCCACACTTTGAATATTGAGGACAATATTCATTTCTAAGTGTGGGGGGGAAATTCTGGCGAATTTGATCATAAATGTACCCTTTTAGTCCCTTTTTCCCCCAAAATGGCCAAAATTTAAATTTTTTTTTTTTTTTAGTGGAAGTACTATGTACTAAACACAACAAATGGTAATCAGTCCACCATGTCTAACCCACATAAGGATTGGCTAATCCAGGAGCAAACGGCTCTTGGTAAAGATATCTCAAATCCGTTTATGGCTTGCAATTTGCCTAAAATTGTATGGTGTTCAGCTCACCATATCCTAAAAAGTGAAGAGTTGGCTAGCCCGCAAGTTTATGGCTTGTGGTAAAGGCAGTTGAAAATCCATAATTGGTAATCGGCTCACCAAAGATAATATTGATAATTTATCTAAGAGTTGGCTAGTCCAGAAGCAAACGGCTTCTGGTAAAGACAAATCAAATCCGTTGAAAGCTGGTGATTTGCTCAAAATCATTTGGTTATCATTGTACCAAGGTTCTTACTTGAACTGAAACAATTGGCTACTCCAGAAGTAATGGCTTTTGGTAAAGAGATAAAATCCATTAAATTTTCTCAAATCATTGCTAGGGACTAGCAATATCTCAGTGTGGGGGATTGATGAGTGTCTAAATACTCATCATTTTTATACTATTAGAATGCCAAAAACATCTGAAAACACTCAGAAACACATCAAAATGATAAAAATATCACAAACAAGTGTTTTATATGTTTTAAATGCAAAAACATCAAAATCGGATGAAAAACGTATCAAGTTTGCATAATTGGCAGTTTTAGTCCCCAAGTTACAAAAGTTGTCAAAATTAGTCCCTGGTAATTCAAAATCTTGTAAAAAGTCATTTAAGGTCTATGAGATTCAAAAGTTGTCAAAATAAACCCTTTAAAGTTTAAAATTCACAAAATGACAACTTTAGTCCCTCAAGTTTGGAAAATGTCAAATATAGTCCTTGGTTAATTTAAAAAGTGAAATTTATCAAAAATAAACCTTGTACTATTTATAATTGACAACATTGGTCCTTTATGATAAGTTTTGGGAAATTACACTTTTAGTCCCTCAAGTTTCAAACTTGACAATTTTGGTCCCTGGATTTATAAAAATGGAAATTATCAACAAAGGTCCTTGTACTAATCTTACTTGGCAGTTTTAGTCCTTATGAGAGCTTTGGAAAATGTTCAAGATCAGCTCCTCAACTTTGGCTAAATTACACCTTTGGTCCTTGTTGTTTATCAAACCAAATGGACCTTTTTATATTATTAAACCCAAGTCCAAAAACACAAACCCAGCCAACCCAGTTTACCCTTGGCCCAATACCTCAACCCGACCCACCTTTTAAATCAAAATAATACGCTTAATGTTCTCCTTCTCCCTCCTCAACACTACAAGACTCACCCCTCCACCTGCTCATTACCACTTTCCACCTCACCAACCTTATCACCCCAGCTTCACATCCCTCCCCCTCCACTCATATCCTCCCAAGGAGCATTTAATGCAAAAACACCTTATGTGACTTTTTGGCCAAAAGCAAATTTGATGGCCAAGATTAGTTTGACCACATCAATGGTGGAAAATGGTGGGAAATGCTGAGTGCCGAGGAAAAGCTTTTTGGATATCTATAAAGAAGAAAGAAGGCAGTGAGAAGAGGTTGTCGCATGTTTTAGGCCACTTTTTAGTGTAAAACTTATTTAAATGTTTGTTTTAGTTTAAAGTTAAGCTTTCAGTGTGAATTTAAGTTTGTTTCAAGTCAAAAATCACTTCTGTATTGTACCTATTCCAAGTTTAATAAAATTTCAAGTTTCATGTTTCTTGATAATTCGTATTAAGTCAATTATACATATTATAAGTTACAAATGCTCTTTTATCCTTCCAATAAGCTCAGATAAGCTTGTGAAAGCTTTTCATGAGTTTGTAATATACTCTAGTGTTATAATTTAGAAAAACAAAGAAAAGTCAACTGAAGAGCTCAAAATGGATTGGATCATGATAATTGGTGATACAGAGCTAATTTTGGATTGATTATTGGTTTAGAGCTTCTTGGGAAGCCATAGGATGTGATCTCAGACCTTAATTCTCTGTTTTGAGCTTATACTCATTTGTAAGCTATTTTCTTGATTTTTACATTTTCTAGTTTAAAGTACTTAACATCTGTTAATTGTGGTTGAAACCTGTTTAAATATAGTAATTATAAGTTAATAAACAGATTTCTCAGTTTCAAAACTTGTTTTAATGTTAAAAGCTTCATAACAGTTTAGTATAAAGGTGTTTGGATCAATTTGGTTATCTGTTAATAGCCATCGTGTTATTACTTGTTGTGGTTTCATGTCAGTTTAGCATTTAGTACCTTAGCTAAGTCATAAAAACTAGTCTTTATTTAGTTAAAAGTCAAAATAGTTTGTATTTTCAATTTGCAGATTCACTGTTAGAATTTAGATTGCTATTTTCATCAAATTAGCTTATTACTCAGTTCTTTAGCTTAAATTAGTATTATTACAAAATTATTATAACATGTTCAATCAATAGAATCAGTCCTAAATTCACTAAAGTCAAACTAGTTTAATTTTATCAAAAGTCAAATTTCTTATAAGCTGTTTTTGAATAAAATGAATAATTTTATATAGGATTAGATACTAGGATTTAGCTTAAGCCCTTTTGGGAAATTAATATTTAGCTGCTAAACAAAATTATAAAAATATTAGCTTTCATAAACTTAGCTTATTAATAGCTTATTTTGTAGCTTGTTTTGACCCCTTGTTCAAACAGTCCCCATTGCCAGTGATTGCTAGCTTGTTTCTAAAGCTCTCACAGAGCTTATTGATGAGATTCAGCTTGTGCATTTTAGCTTTTTGAGTAGCCCATCTATCTCAGTGTCCCTATTTCATCCTTACTTTTCAATTTTCAGCTTATTCAATAAGCCTGCAAATGCTTATTAATCTTGTCCATTTAACTCAACATACTCATCAAGCAGTGTTACCAGTTTTCAAAAGCCGTAAAGAGCTTATTAGTGGTTGCTAAACCTTGTGAATTAGTTTTTTAGATAGTTAAGCTGGTCAACTAGCTTGTTCAGTTGCTTATTCTCATTTTATAGCTTACCAAAGTGCTTAATATTAAGCTAGAAGTTGCCTAGAAACAAGAGTGTCTGTTTAAACAGTTAACAGTTGTGCTTATTTATAGCTTGTTTAGTGCTTATTTCTAGATTGTTTAGCTTTTTCAGTATTAATATTAGCTTATTAATAGTTTATTAACTTATTCCCATTTCCTTAGTGCTAATTTACTAGCTTATAAGCCAAATGGCTTAAGCCTTGTGCTTATTTCCAAATTAAGCCACTGTTAAGATAAATAAGCTCTCACAGAGCTTATTGGTCATTTTAGAAAAGGCCAGTTGAATAAAGTGCTTATTTTAGTATTCTTAACGAGGTTTGTAAAAGAAAATCGAAAAAAATGTTTTACAAAAAGGGAGGCAGGCGGTGGTCAACACGAGACCTCTCCCTTATATGGGTGATAGTGGGTACCTGTATGCCATTGCGCCCTTGGGTCTTTCTCGTTAAAATCCTACACTACTTAATATATAACCCGTTTTGTCTTAATAAGCTTTATAACGAGCTTATTCCCTTATTTCTAGCTTATTTAAAGTAGCTTTTTCAGTTTTGTATTTTTATAAATTTGTAATAGTATAAAGTATTTTTACAAAAGTTTGATTTTTCTCTTTATTTTAGTATTTTTAACATTTAATTAGTGTAAAATCTTATTTAATTCATAATAAAAAATATAAAAGTCTAAAAATATAAATCTTTTTTCTAAAATTTTCTTTTATCATATAGTACGTAATAAAATTAGTTTTACACTCTTAGGCCTTTTATTTCATAAATTTTACGTTTTGCTTGCGCTCAGTAGTGTAATTTTTAAGCGTAAGCACGCGTTTTCATTTTAAGTAACGTTTTTAGGTAATTTAGGTTTACGTTTTGATTGAAATAGTTTATTTAAGTTATTTTGTTTTATAAAATAAACGTTCATCGATCTGTAAAAATAGTGATAGCGTTTATTTAATAGATTTTAACTTTTTAAGTTTCTTAATTTGCATTTAAGTCGCTTTAATTTGTAAATCTTTTCTTTTAGTATAATTTTCCATCAATATCCTTTCTGATCACTATCCTTAGTGATCATTCTATCATCTGAAGTTGTTTAAACACCAATTCATCCTCCGGTGGGACTTAACGACCGGAATACACTATACTCCTCGATCTTAAATTGCATTCGTGTTTTGCTTGAGCGGTTTAAGTGATTACGACATATTCTCGCCATTCATTGTGCAAGTGGCGGTTTGAGTGATTTAGCTTGGCGGTTGTATGAATCAACCATCCTCTATGATAATATCAAAATAAAGGGATTTATAGGAGCATCCCTACACTTGATTTTTTATTTCCCTAACACTAAGCGACCCAAATTGAAAAGATCAAAACACTTGGAGTACTAAATTACGTAGATAAAGGGAATTTGAATTTATCATTCCTTCACGTTACTCCATAAAATACTACTTTAACCCAATCGTCCCAATTGTCCCAAAATTGTATACAAAGGATATGACGCGATTTAGCAACCCTGCAAGTAACTAGATAATTGAACTAAGGGTTTAACAATGATTACAATAATGCACTAAACGCCCTCGTGTGGCCCTCCACAAATGTCGCATATAAGGTATGGGTTAAACAATCTCTTAGGCTCTTGTGACTTTGTGAGGTATGCGAGCTTCTCTTGTGCCCTCTTCATCCGATCGTCGAGAGATGATGGGTTTTTGTACGAGGTAGCAGAGACACTCATTACGGTTTTTGGCTCGTTCCAAGTTTTGTCTTGGTCTTGAACAT
The DNA here is from genome assembly GCA_910596185.1 of Chrysanthemum makinoi. Classification (NCBI taxonomy): domain Eukaryota; kingdom Viridiplantae; phylum Streptophyta; class Magnoliopsida; order Asterales; family Asteraceae; genus Chrysanthemum; species Chrysanthemum makinoi. The sequence goes on along the minus strand of OU343221.1, from coordinate 219,991,055 downwards.
ACTCCTCAATGCGGTCCCATCCTTCTTCCGCACTGAGATTGGAGATCTTTCTGCCGGTCGAGAAGTCAATCCTTTTTTTATCACCGTGGGAGACATTATCGTAAAAGATTTGGACAAGAAACCAAAGGTTGATACCATGGTGTGAGGCTTGTTGAATAAGATCTTTAAAAAGAGTCCCAGTTAGTGATAGATTATCCATCTTTTTGACGAAGTGAAGGATCTCGCTCCCGATGGTGGCTAGTCCTTCGGGAGGAAAGAACTTTTTGGTGAACTAGGTAGTAAGTTGTTCCCAAGTGAAGATAGACCTTGGAGGTAGCTTATCGAGCCGCTCTTTGGTCTTTCCTTGGAGAGAGAATGGGAAAAACCGGAGTCTAGATGTCTCCTGAGATGCTTCGTCAGCATAGATAGTATCCACAATTTTCAAAAATTATTTAATGTGGTGAATTGGGTTTTCGCTGCGAGATCCATGCAATTGAAACGCATTCTGGATAAGCCAAATATCGGTAGCATGCAACTCTTCATTGATTTGGTCGGAAGGGTAGACGATGGCGCTAGTAAATCCAGATGAGGTAGGAGAAGAATAATCTCTGAGGATTTTGGCCGTAGGTTCGTTGATGTGGTCATTGACAGGAGTAGCGGGGACTTCCTCGCTATGTAGGCTCAGATTATCGTCGATGATAGCTTCATGAGGATTGGGGGAATGTGTGGACTCTTCATCAGTCATGGCTTCATCAAAATCGATGGTGGTGCCTTGTGGTTCCGACTCAAGGAGGGATCTTCTTCGTTTATAAAGCTCTCTATCGGGTTCGGCAAAGGGCTCAAGAGGGGTTTTGGTGGAACTCGGGTCTGGTATCGAAGGGTGTTGGTGGGGGGAAATGGCGGATCGTTGTTGGGTGGGTTATCACCTTCCATGATGAAAAGTGACAAAGTTACGAACAAAAACACGAAGAAGGGGGATAGACTACAAGGAAGCTAAGGAAAATGAAAAAAAATATCCTACTTGATGGGAATCAAGCAAGGGAACCTAAACGAGATAGAAATCTAACTAGCTATTCTATTCCCGGCAAATGGCCAAAACTTGATGCGCGCGGAAGGCGCGTTCGGGGTTAAGGAAACTTCCTTTTCTTCGAGCAAGTTTTTCAACCTCCTAGGCAGTGAACCTAATCGTTGTAGTGTAGTATGGGTAAGCCTCGGGGATTGATATCGTTCTCTAGGGGAATAGGAATGCTAGTAAGAAATATATGACGAGAGGTGGGGTTGAGGATGATTCTTTTTTTTTAATCTTTTTTATGGTTTTTTAGAAAGCTAATGTAAAATCTCAGGACAATTGGTTTGAGGGAGGTACTTCTACCGATAACTCTACTTTAACTAATTATCTAATTACTATGGGTAGCTATGTCTAATTGAGGTGTGCTCGTATGATGATTAAAGATGTGTTCACTTAGATACTATTACTCCCTAGTTATCTTTTATTGGTTGGTTGAGTTGTCACGTACTCACGTCCTTTATCTTAACGCCTTGTATTCCTAAAGGTTGTAGGATATGCGTGGTCCCTAGTTCTTTGAGGTTATCTCTCGTATATGACTCACAGAGTCTGCAAGCCTAAGCTATTTTATCCATGAACCATATCATCATAAAGCATACTCAAGCATTAAATACAAAGAAGATGCCTAGTTGCACTCCTAAGCCAATTTCAATTAAGACATGAAACAACCTAACAATAATTAATAACTAGGTTTCATAGATCTAAGCAAACACACAAGTAATTTAGCTAGACATGATAGACAAGCAAGTAAACACACAATCAATTGAATATGGGATAGACATAATGATAAATTGGATTAACAAACTTATATGGATGTGTAAAATAGGGTATGGGACCCTAGAATACTGTCCAAGTCGGACTACAAGTGAGTTAGGGTTTGCTCTCCAAAATTCTACCTCCAAAATACAGAAAATTCAAATTCTATATATAGATTTACAATCGCGACGGCGTCACCTTTTGCATGGGACGCCAGTCCGCCGTCATTAGGGTTTCGTTTTGGCCAAGTCATCGATGGGATGGCGTCCCTTTAGAGTTGTGACGCCGTCGGTCTTTAGTTGAGACGTCGTCTGGATTCTAGATCCGGCCCTTTTGGAGTGAAAACTGTGAGTGGCGCCCTCCATAATTAAAGCGTGACGCCGTTAGGTTGTAATACCAAAGATTTCACTGAGCCGTCGCGTGCATGTTTTGATCAAGTCTTAATAGAGGGATTAAGCTGCCCTTTGGATGGGGACGCCATCGTCTTGTTGATCGTCTTGAGTGGCTTCAATTTTGACTTTGTCATTTTCTTCATGTATTTGCTCCTTTTCGTCCAAATGTTCTTCATTCCAGCATTTTGCTTCCAAAAGACCTAAAAAGTAAAAAGGAACGAAATTAAGCATACGATATAAAATGTGTCAAAATAGGGCTTAAATGACCCCCTAAAAGTGTACGTTTTAAATCCTTATCAGTTGCTCATGTGAACTTCAAGTTGTTGAATTTATTTCTCTTGGTTCCTTACGAATGTTAACATTACCCCCTTTGAATTCAACTTGTCGTGCTATTTCATGGAACATAACTACGTTTACATTTTCATAAAAACTTTCCTTATGATAATGTGTGGATACCTCAATTTTCATTAATTTTGCCACCTGTTTTTCCATACTTTTGAATAATTGTTCTTGGGTGGCATTAATGTAATCCAAACTCCCTTTTTAAAGGAAAATTGGATCCTCCCATTCTTCTTCTTCGTCTTGTGCTAAGTCCTCAATGACTTTCCAATACCTTTCAATATCAAGATTACTTATCTTCCACCAGCAGCATAATCAATTGTTCGTCTAGTAGAGGGATTGACATGATCATAGAAAATTTGGATTTAAAGCAAAAGATCAATGCCATGGTGTGGGAATTTATGGAGTAAGTCCTTGAATCGAGTCCACACTTCATAGAGATTTTCACCTTGATGTTGTTGGAACATCAAAATATCATTCCTAAGTTTAGTAGTCCTTCTCATGGAAAGAATTGAGCGAGGAAACGGGTAGTAAGATCATACCAACAAGAGATAGACCCCGCAGGTAGATGCTCAAGCCAATTGCTATCTTGATCACGTAGAGAGAATTGGAAGATACGTAGTCGCGTTGTCTCCCGAGTAGCAACATCAAGGTCAATTGAATCAATAATTTTAAGGAAGTCCTTAAGATGTTGATTTGGATCTTCGGAACGAAGTTCATGGAATGCACATCCGTTTAGCACCAACCTAATGGTGTCAGATTGTAGGGTCGTAGTTTGAGCTTGATGTGAAAGCTCAATGTTGTTCCTATAGCCTTGGTGGCTTGGTCTAGAGTACTCACCTAGAGTACAAGCTCGAGGTGGTATTGTTGGGTCTTGTGGTGGTAGGTTAAGAGGTGGTGGGACTTGGTTTGGTGGGTCTTGGTGAAAAGGATCTCATTCACCATGGTGGCAAATGAGAATTTTACAAACAAAACACAAAGAAGAATATAGACTACTAGGAAGCTATAAAAGAAAAACAAAAATCTCACTCGATAGGAATCTAGTGAGTAGACCTAGACGAGATAGAAAACGAACCTAAATTATTCCCCGACGGGTGGTGCCAAAAACTTGATGCGATAGATGTAAACTATGAAAGAAGTTTTACCATCCTCCTAGGTAGTGTACCTAACCGTTTTAGTGTAGTATAGGTAAGACTCGGGTGATTGATCATTCTCTAGGGGAATAGTATTTGGAAAGTCGAGATGTATGACGAATAGGTCTAAGGTGAGGGATGATTCTTTTTGTATTTTTATATTTTATATGAAAGCAATTAAAATCTCGGGATTGGATTGGGGGTTTTGATTATCAACTACTTCAACTTAATAATTAAACTAATTAAATCTAAATTGCATGTAAATTAAATGAGATTCTTATGATAGGTAAAAGCGCGTTTACTTAGATTTCACTACTCCCTAATTATCTCCTATTGATTAATTGAATTATCACATCCATGTTTATTTGGCGCTTTGTATTCCATTATTCGTAGAGAGGTGCCAAATGCCCTAACTCTATGAATGTATTGATCTCCTCTAAGAAATCGGCATTGCCAAGTAACCTAAGTTATCTCCTCCAAATCTCCTATTATCAACAATCGCAATTAACGCAATAAACACAATAGAAAGTCTACTAGTGCACTCTAGGACATGAATACGTTGTTTAGGATGTTCAAGCTCGCAACACTAAAGGAAAAAGTAAGTTTTCCTAACTTAACATGTAACAACCACTTAAAAAAGAGACGAAAATCAATAGTTAACAACTAGGTTTCATTAGATCTAAGCAAACACTATGTTAAATTAGCTAGAGATATTAAAGATAAAGAAACAAGCAATAATAATCAAGCATGAATTAAACATAATGATAGAAGAGATTAAGAGACTTATCTCTTATTGATAGAGGGTGTTAAAACCCTAAAAAGACTGTAAAAACTAAATAAAACTCGTACACCAAAGTTACTCCCCAAGTGTGCACACTTAATGCAGAAAATTCTAAATTACAGTTGCGACGACGTCACTTTATAACTGTGACGCTGTCAAGTCACCGCCATTAGGGTTTCATCTCTTCCAAGTCAACCTTGTGACGGGGTCACTTTGTAACTTCAGACGTCGTCCAAACATATCTGACACCGTCCCTCATTGATAATTTTGGACCGTCATGTTATAATTTTCACAGAAGATTCCAGCTCTCTTAACAAGTGACGGCGTCACTTGTTACTTCTTCAATTTTTCACTGAGTTGTCTCTAGTAAAATCTGGGCTGTTTTGGTATCTTCATTTGCAAGGGACGGCGCCACCTTTTAGGACGTGACGCTGTCTGGTGCTTTTTTCAAGACTTTTCATGACTTGGTCGTTTTCTTCACATTTTCATCCCTTTTCACACAAATATGCATGATTTCCATCTTTTGCTTCCAAAGTACCTAAAAGTGAAAAGGATAGAATTTAGGTAATATTTGATCATAAATACATTAGTTTAGGGCTTAAATGACCCTATAAAAATATACGTTTTAAATCCTTATCAGGTACCTTATGGACCTGAGATAAAACATGCTTAAAATAGGTAACACAAAGGGTGAGATAGTGGGTTATGTTAAAAGTTGAACACAAGATTTCCAAGTTTATGAGATAGTGGGTTATGTTGTTATACACCCATAATTCGTAAATAGTTATTATTGCACTAAGCTCATGACAACCAAAGCGTTAACAGTGTATCAATAGAAATTGATAGGATGGTAACAGTGGCCCTAGTAGGTAATTTGCCATTATACCTAGTGCTCTCAAATATAGTGCGTTTGTTTACCAAACTTCGTCAAAATAAATGGGATTCGTCAATCCCAGTAGACCTATCTAAAATATTCGCTCTCACTCACTAGTGATTAATGGTTCATAATGTAGGGACTTAATTTTGGCAATAATGTTACTTAGCGCCAATAAAACATTTAGATAAGCATACAATTTCAAAGTACTTGTGTTCATGTAAAAATAGCATGTATCTCCCCCAAGGTTTTGTAAAATAATTAAATGATAGAAAATGGGTCTATGAACTAATCGTGAGTAAATGATATCAAGTGTGCAACGAAAATGATGGATATCTTTGAGAAAACCTCTACGAGCAACTTAAAATATTATGTCGAGTATTAGGTTTTAAAGTAACAATGTGAAAGCATAAACTAGTCTATATATGTTTATTATATTGACTATAATTTTGTAAATAGCGGTTTATAATGGTTGAGCATGTTGTTATAGAAATGGTTTAACGATTATGAAATGTTTTAAAGTATCGTTTGGCTAATTTGTCCATCTATACCTATTTTGAGTTGAAAGGGGACAAGTGGTTTATGAAAATAGTTTATTACGTTAGTTTAATGGTTTTGAGCAAGTTCGATGTGATACGAAAGTGGTAAAGGTTGTACGTCATGAAAACATGTATGTCCATTTAATCGAACAAGTGTGAAGTACCATAAATATCTCGTGATAATCAACTTGCTGATAAAACTTCTCTACTCGTTAATACTCCTCTCAGCTAACTCTTTACCGACCCCATTATCATTCTGATGGCTTTTTGTAGTGACCAGTTGACCACTGATGGAGAAAACCCAATATGATGAACTTGAGACTGAAGTAAAATAACCCGAACTTGTGACTTAAACTTGCACTATTGTCAGACGAAGAACCCTTTTCCTTACCGGATTGATTAACCAGATCGAAAAGGGGTAAACTAAAGTTTCTCGAATTATCTACAGATTTTTGTGACACTTGACCACAACAACGTAACTCCTTAAAAGTGATAGCTATACGTTGTGAGCACAACAACGTAACTCCTTACATCATGTATAACTAGAAAACTCAAGTCTTTGTCTTTCGTAATGGTTAAAGCTCGAACAAGGATCTCGAAGAATCATGCATCCAACCAACCATGATATCTTCAGATACTAAGTACAAGCACCCGTGATATCCCACTTCAAACCTCAAATGAATAATAGTGAATTCGTGTCGTAGTCACATCTTACGGTTACATGCTCAAAACTAGCCTTCATTAACGGTTTAAGTGAACTTTGATAATGGTTTCCCGATCTTGTCAAAAAAATGTATCCCCGTGAAAATTTATCATTACCAAAATACCACTCCTTTTGACCAAAATATATCCCAAAAAATAACACTTTATATTAAAAATACATTTGAATAATTACAAATCGGCCCAATGTGTCATTTTCGGATCCAACAGCCCAAAAATCATATTGCGTTTGATATTACACATTTGTTTTGTGATTTAAACGTACAAGCCCAAATCCAATGTTCATTATTTTTATTCAGCTAAAACCAACATCTTTGTTTGATAAGAGGGCCCAAAAAAAATATCAGTGCTCGATCCACCATCCAATTCAGTAAATATGGCCCACCAAACTAAATAAATCCGATCCAGACATTTAGTATAATACACTGTATATAAGACATTCTAACCCTATTATCGTCACATAATACTAACCCTAACTCATATCTATTGTCCGCCCCCACACTACTCTCACAAAAAAAACAGATCTTATCAAATTGATAACAATCACACCACCTCCTTTAATCTTCTTGAAACAGCATCTAACACAAAACAATTATCAACCATACCCGCAACCTATGACTACGTTTGTAGCACATATCCGAACCAAGAAGGTGTTTAAATGGCTTCAAGATCCTTTTGAAGGGTCTCAGGTAGGGTTTTTGATGTCTTGAGTTTATTGTAAATGATCTGAAGAAAAAGAGTATACCGAAATTGTTATAACTCTATTCTTTTTGTTTCGAATAATCATAATAAAGCAAGGCTTCTAATAAAATCAGTGATGATGCCCTTTTCGTGAGAATTGACCTTCAAGGTCTGATAAGTCCTTGAATGGAACAAAAAGAATCTGAGATTTTTCTTCTGATAAGTCTTTTCAGTATAGTGACTAGTCTTGATTGAGAGGATGATATGTGGTTGAGTTGGAGTTGGTATTAGGGTATGAGTTGAATGGTTGATGGCTGTGTTTAAATCAATTGAACATCAGGCCTTGTGAATTTAATTTCTTTTTAGTATGACTGATGATGTTGAAGGACTGAAGTTACATAGGAGTTTGGTATTTCATTTGGTCAAGCAGTCGTGGTGTTAATCTTCTGGTCAGGTCTTTTTGTCAAATAATCTTATGCATAAAGTTGTAAGAAAAGTCTTATGCGTAAGGTTTGGTCATAGGCGTAAACCAAAGGCTTATACGTAAAAGAGTATCTTTATGCGTAAAACGATTCTTACTCGTAACGTAAACCTTACGCGTAAGAAATCTTACTCGTAAGGAAAAAACTTACGCGTAAACTTACACGTAAGCTGAGTTTCTTACGAGTAACTTTCCAAGTTACTCGTAAATAGACTGAAGAAGACTCCTTAGGCGTAAAAAAGGGGTTTTGACCCTCTTTGACTTTTTCCGGTCATGTTTTTCGACCAAATATACCGACCAGATTCATGAAACCTAGAAAATATCATTCAAACTCCTCCTTTTTGACCCATTTGACCAGGTTTAAAGACCATCTTGACCACAAAACTGTCACGAGTATTTGAACAAAAAACAAGTAACAAAATTTATGTAACCATTAAAACTGTTTTTGACCAAAAAAATACAAATAACATGTAAAAGTTGTTAAACCCAAAAGTGTATGAAAAGTTAAGAGTAAAAACAGATTACAAGAATATATTTTAACAAGATAACATCACCAAAAATCAACCCATGATAAAAATCCGATCTTGCTCTGATACCACTTGTAAGATCGTTTCTAAGGATGATTTGGTGAATCGGGAGGTCTAGGAAGATGAAAGAACATCATCTTCAAGTTAGAGAGAGAAACTAGAGAGAGAAGGGAAAAACTATGTGTTTATTATTAAGAAAAAATGAAGTTACACAAAAGAGTCTCACCCTCCTAGGAAATTATAGGAGGGTATTTATAGCCTAGCACATACAACTATTACAATATGACATAACAAGTCCATGTGTTTTAGCTAACAAAGATAGATAATGTAATCCCGTCAATGTCGTTCCATTTACATGTTAGGAGCGATTCCAACAAATAGGTCAAATGAATGAGGTTATTTTCTGAAAAATATATTTATAAGTTATTAATGAAATCTATAAATATTCATAAATTATCGAGTTCGATTCGGGTCGACAGACCCCATTTAGCAGTGCGGCGAAGAAATTTAGCCACGGCTAAATGGACTTCATAGGACTTGCCGTGGCTAAGCCGCAGCTAAATGGCCTTCGTGGTAGTTTTGTGCAGGCCGAAAGGCTTTTAGTCGTGGCTAAGCCGTGTCTGTCACGCGGCTAAATGGCCTTCGTGACATCAAAAGGCTTTTAGTCGTGGCAATCACGTGGCTAAATGACCTTTGTGACACTGAGAGGCTTTTAGCCGTGGCTGTCATGCGGCTAAATTGCCTTCGTGACACTGAAAGGCTTTTAACCGTGGCTAGGCTGATAGCGGAATTTTGCAAAACCACCAAAGTTTTACAATCCTCCTAGGCAGTGTACCTAATCGTTGTAGTGTAGTATAGGTAGGACACGGGGGATTGATCATTCTCTAGGAGAATAGTATTGTGAAGGCCGAAGTGTATGTGGAGATATGTCTAAAGGTGAGGGATGAGTCTTTTTGTATTTTTATATTTTTTTGAAAGCAATTTAAAATCTTAGGGTTTGAATAGTGGGCGTTTTAACTAGCTAAAACAAAACTAAATTAATTAAAATTAAACTACGTGCAAGAAAGGTAAATTGGTGGTAACTGTTATGATAGGAAAAAGTGTTTACTTATATTTCTTTACTCCCTAGCTATCTTTTATTGATTAGCCAAATTATCACGTCCTTGTTTTAATTGGAGCATTGTATTCCTTATGTTTAGCCATAGGGAGGTGCCAAATTCCCTAACTCTATGAACGTATAAATCTCCCCTAAGAAGCTTAAAGTCTATTAAGTCTCCTAGGATCTACAAGACACAATTCACGCAATAAATACAACGAATGCGAGGCAACCAATTAAACAAGAGACGGCAATCAATAATTAATAACTAGGTTCATTAGATCTAAGCAAACACTAATATATCTAGCCTATCATGTTAAAGTGAAAAGAAGAAAAGCATATAATCAAACAACACATATACATATTGAATGATTAAAGAGGAATTACTTTACTTCAATTAAACATGAACCAAAGTGGCTGAAAAACCTTGACAAAAGCTATGAAATTCGTTCTAGGGTTTGCCTCTCCAAAGTGTTACACACAATAATGAAAAACATGCAGAAATATATATAGTATTACAACTATGACGACATCACTGTATGAATGTGATGCCATCAGCTCGCCACCATTAGGGTTTCGTCCTTTGCAAGTTGATGTTGTGACGTCATCGCCTTGAGTCTCTGACGCCTTCTGGATGTTTCCTAACGCCGTCACATATTAAAAGATCTGAGCCATCATGTATAAGTTTTACTCTGAATTATGGTCTTCAAATACAAGTGACACTGTCAGGTGCTAAGGTCTTCAAAAGTTCTAAGCCGTCGCTTTTAAAACCTGGGCTGAAACTTCATGGTAAATAACAAGTGACGACATCACCTTACAATTGTGATGTCGTCTGAAGCCCTTTTCCAAACAGATTTTTGACTTGGTTGTTTCTTCACTTTTTTTTCCATTTTAGCCCAAAATACGCCGATTTTCATCTTTTGCCTCCCAAGTACCTAAAATATGAAAAGGAACTGTTAATACAAATAAACCATAAAAACATTTATTTATATTTTATGATCTTCTAATGTTTTGTCGATAACAAACGTAAAATCATTAAACGAAACAAATAAAATACGTAAAAGGTTTGAGCCAATAGTTTACTAACACACTCTTACTAAACATATTAAAACCATATCAAAACATGTTTAGTAAATAAGTTATATAAAACCAAAGACATTTTTATATAAACACTAATAAGTAACATTGTTTACATCTTATAGAAATGCATATGTATAACAAACTAGTGTTTACATAATATAGATATACTTTTTATATATTATAATAGGTAATGTAATGGGTAAAAACCAAAGTTCATGACCCATGACCCATAACCCATGATTCATTGACTATGTACAATGAATGTTGTTGGATAAAACCAAAGTCCATAACCCATACCCATGGAGCATGATCCATAACCCATGACCCATTGCAAGACATCATGCATAAAGTAATGTTGGATATTATCCATGATCCATAACCCAAAGTCCATGACCCATGACCCAAGATCCATAACCTAATGACTAGGTACATTGTATCTTGTTGGGTATCTATAATCCATTACCCATAACCCATGGTTCATGACCCATAACCCATAACCTGGTTTGCAACCCAAAATCTGGACTAAACTGACCCAGTAGCCGGATCCCTGGTTTTGCACTAGCCAGATCCCTTTGGGGAGGGATCCGTGGGAACCGTAGGACAGTAGACAAGTTTTTGTCTATAAATAGTGAGCCATTTCTCTCTTGCTCACTACCACTTCATATATACTTTCTTCTAGTATTCTAACATCTCTAACCTCTTATCCAAAGGATCATTCTATGTAGTTTTATATTTGTGTTATTCTCTAGGTTCCTCTTAAAGGCGAGATCACCATCTCTTGAAGACGTGCAAGCTCAAGGTCATGAGTTGCTAAGCTTCGTCATCATCAAGACCACTGAAGTGTACCTTGTTGATACTTCTTTCCTCCCTCTATAGAAGTGCTGTGTTGAAGGCATTAGTGAAAGGTGTCGAAGGGTCGTATTGAAGGCATTAGTGAAAGGTGCCAAAGGTGTACATTCAATATGGTGCAACGATGTACAAGTTAGATAGTAGGTTAAAGGATGTTGATATCCTTTTAGTGTTATAACAAGGAGTGTGTCTCCTTTGGGGTAGTTATGTTGTGGTGTAGTGTTGGGTAGTAGTTCCTCCTTTGTAATGGATCTCGGTATCTAGCCTTGTACCGGATAAAGTGTAGGCGATGTTGTGATAGGTTTGGTTCTACCTCGTGGAAGAACTCGGTGTCTAGTGTTGTACCGGATAAAGAGTAGGCGACGTTGTAAAGGCTTCTCCGCCACATTAAGGAGCTTGTGTTGTGTAGTATTTACGAACTATCGAGTGGGGTACTCGAGGAGTGGAGTAGGGTAAGGAAGGTGTTCTTGTAGCCGAACCACCATAAATACTCGTGTTGTGATTTTGTGTTCCTTTACTCTTTATACTTGCATTACTTACTTATATGCTTATCTATCAATATCCAACACACACATCAAATAGATAGACATAAGTTGATCTAAATAGTTTAAAACGGAGTTTTAATCGGTAAAACTATTCACCCCCCCCCCCCTTCTAATTTTCCACAATTGGCAACAGAGCTTCGTTACCAAGTTTCTTAGAGTATATTGTACTTTAAAAACTTGATACGATCCGTGTATGTTTGAAAACTACAAAGAAGGAAATTTCTTAAAGCAAAAAGTTATGTTTTAGAAATTCTTATACTCTAAATGTTGGTTAGTGATAGATCATTCTAACATTTTCTTTTGAGAATTCTTCATGCTAGGATTCGTTCAATGACTTCGATCCATCTAAAGAAAAATGAAGTCAACACCCAAAGAAGAATCCAAAGTAGTTACTATTTGCTTTTACAAAATTTGATTAGGTATTTTAATAAGCTCATGGAGTATTTCGCGTCTATGATTTTCAAAAATCATAAAAAGAATATATAGCAAAGGTATGTTCTTCTAACTATAATTAGTTAATACTAATTGTTTGTAGATAAATTAATTATATATGCTTCTAAATTATATTAGGTAGTATTATAATTTTATTACATATACTATGAAAAGACTCGTAGATTTAATGCTTAAACTTCAATATCACAACTCTCCAAAAAGTCGTTCTTCATATTAAACACATCATTAGGAATAGTATTCTTGGTTGATTTTCATAGACAAAACTACAAACTAGTCATTATAAATCTTTACCACGTAAAGAAATTTGATTAATCAAAAGTTTTGATTCATCATTTCTCACATGGAGATATTGGCATTGCATTAGTAATCTATGTCAAAATTTTCCATTCGAAACTTTCCATATCATGATAAAATAGAATTTTGACATGATTCTTAGTTTCCCGACTTATGACTTACTCGTAAAAAGGACTTCGTCAAAAGTATTTTGTAAACGTACCGAAGACTCGTCAAAACCTCGAACCTTAGACAAACCCTAAGATATAGAGCAAGACCATTGAAAAAAATCAAAATCAAAAACTCCCGTGTCAAAATTATCAAACCCGCTCAAACTGTTTCTCTGTTGAACTGCCGGATCCCTACGTTTTAACTAGCCGGATCCCTTTTGCAAGGGATCCGTGGGAACCGGCACATCAGTAAGACAAAATAAGTGTTTGATGATCACTGTGCACTTCTACTCCTTACTTTACTCTTTCACATACGAACATAATCCATAATTACTGTTCCTAGGAGAGCTTTCTTCATCATTCCAAGGAATTCAATCACTTGTGTAAGTATTATCTTCACTACATTGTAATTTCCATTCTCTAGTTCCTAGTAGTACCATTTTTACATCTTGAGAACTTTGATTCAAGTGGGTTTGTCACAATTTGCTATCACATTGTTTTCTAAGATAACTAATCAAAGAATAAACATTGTTAATACAAATTAGAACTCATAATGAGTTCAAAAGAGATGTGTTGAGCAAAAATTGTGATGAACCTCAAGAAGGAACTATTCACTTAATTAACTCCACATTGTGGTTTTGGTATTTAGGATCAATCATGCCAAGCTCTAAACAACAAGATTACCAAGATACGGCTCATTACATACCAATGCACCACCAAAAGGAAGGTCTTAGCCCTCAAGATCGAAAAGCTTTCAAAATGCTACAAAATCGGGTGTTTCATGAAGGTCGTGTAGTCGAACAATCCTTTCTCAATAATACCGACATTCCCGAGGTCTTTTCGGGAATCAACTTTCAATGTCTCCTCAACATCCACAAACAAATATGCCCCGTATTTGTTCTTGAGTTCTACAAAAGCATTAGGATCATAAGGAATGATGACGGAACCTACTCAATTGCCTTCATTATCAATGAGCACAACTACACCTTAACCCTTGTTGAGTTTTCTCGGATTCTTCGTATTCCTCACCATGGAGTATGCATATATTCTAATGCATTGTCACTAGCCAAGCTTTATGACATGGTTGATGAGTACGAGGTTTATTTCACACCCCTCCCGAAACCGGCCACGGTGAGAGATACCGCTTTTATTGAAAGAGCCTCCCCAAATCGGGTAACTAGGAACTCAATGGTCATCCATCGGGATCCCTTCCAAATGGAACTTTCAGAGATGTTCCCTCTCTACAAGAAATGGGAACAAGTTCTTACGGAGAATGTCCTTTGCTTGGTTGGAAACAAGGATCATCCTAACGCATGTCTAGTTTACATGATCTATTGCCTTGTCAACTCAACTCCTTTCAACCTCGCATACTACATGGTCAAGTGGATGGCTAGCGTTTCTAAGACGGATAAGATGGTGCTACCATATGCTATGCTCTTTACTCGCCTTGCTAACTTTGTCTTTGCCTTAGAACCCTCTCCCTATACGGATGACCACTTCTTCTGCAACAAAGTCATGGTACCTTTATCCGATGAGAAAACGACGAGGTTCATGGTTGAAGGTAAAAGACCTCATCCACCAACGGACTCATACGAGGAGACGGAGGGAGAAGGAAGCAACCCCATAGGCAACTACCATCTCGACCCCGTGTCTTACATTGACCAATTGTCAGACATTCCAAGCCCTTCCCAAGAGTTTCAACAAATGAAGGGGATGTTCAAATGCATTGCCAGTTTTCTAATGGGGAAGAAGAAGAAATGAGATGGAAGCTTGAGGGGATTGAAGGTGAAGCTTGAGGGGTTTGAAGGAGAAGTTTGAGGGTAATGGGAGGTAAGGTCAATGACCTTAATTTGAACAATGTTATGTAACATCTTAAACAATATTTCTTTTATCTTAGAACTCAGTAGTAGTCAATGGTATGGCGATAAACAAGAACATCTTAACCTAGGATAACATAATAGGAATTTTACGACTCTTTGATATCATATCAAAAAGTCGGTCTTTCTTCTAATTGCATGCTTATATGTCACTTTTACATGCCATGCTTGTTATCTTTACTTACATACATGAATACTTGATGTAGAAATCAATAGGTTTGAAATTCGATGCGCTGTGCAAAAACTTGCAAGCATTCTGTGAAGGAAATGGTCCTAGAATCCGGATCCTTCAAATGAAGGAACCGTGGGATCCAGGTGGACAGAAATGGATTTTTAACACCTTCACATCAATCCAACCTTCCAGACCTTATTAGACTAGTTAAACATGATACATTAAGTTCACTTAAGTCCCTCTTAAGCTCAGATGATCCCACATCCACTCATGAATGACTTAAGATCACATTCAAGGTGTTTTTGATTTATCATTTCTTCAAAATTCACCATTTTTCCGCTCCAATGATTACACATTGTTTCTCTCATCTCAAAACACCTAGCAAATTGATTTTAGTCATCTTTATCTCAAAATAGACTAAAAACTAGTTTTTCATTTCTTGTGATTTTTAAGGAATTTTCCAAATTTTCTCTAAGATACCATCTGATTTCTAAGATCATTTGACAACATGTGACACTCTCAAAATCTTAGTATCATGCTTAACCACTTATGTGCATACATGAAAACTCCATCCCTTTATAAAAACCATCATTAGATATCCCCACTCATTGTGGTTGAACATTTAAGTCCTATACCATTTAAGACACCTTAGGGAACTTAAACACTCAAGATATATAGGTACTAGACCTTGGTAGAACATCATCACTCCATTTCCTTTATCTTAGAAGACGGATCCCTGGATTTAAACTAGATGGATCCCCAAAGTTAGGGATCCATGGGAATCGGCTCTAGAGAACAGTTGAATTTCACAAATCATCAATTTCAAACTTTCTTTGGTAATCTAAACACTTCACTTTGCCTTAAATGACTCCCTAGGAAAGACCAACACTGTAGTTGACCTTAGTACATGCTAAGAACCTTAGTGGTCTTAAATTTAATTCACTAACCTAATCTCATCCTTTATAAACCAAGTATGCTTATGTTCTCAAACCACCATTCAAAATCAGTAGCTAAAACACCCCTTACATCCCATTTTTTACCATGACTAAAGCATCTAGCACAACCTCATCAACCAAAATTTCCTCCAAGAAAAATGTTCATGTTGTTCATGAGATTTCCTCAACCGAGTCATCACCCGTCAAGACCTCAAACACTAGAATTCCTCCCCAACAAACTCAACCAACCAAAGTTAGGAGAACCGCTCGTATTAGCATCCGACTATGTGGTTTGGAAAGACTTTCACCAAGCACTACCACACCCTCTAAACCAAACACACCTAGCTCAACTAAAACACCTAAACCATCATTTCTAGAAACTAGATTACACTCTTTCACCACACCTCTTTCACATCAAAACCTTTACTCGTTAGAAGACTCACCACCTAGGACTTCTCATTCAAAACATTGAGGATGGAACATCACCAACACCCGCATTCTACTCACCTACACCATCAAATATTCCATCTTTGAGTATAAGAAATCTCCAATCTCAAAGACCGGACCTAATGGATACCTCCTTATTTCCACCACCAACCCATACATCACTACCTTAATTCTTAGTTGAGCCTCATCCTACTTCACTCAACTCACCTCCACAAATCCCTCCATCCTTTGTGGAACCTCCTTCCCGCTCATCCGACATTTCACCTCAAAACATTCCATCTCCAATACCTCCATCTCCTACTCATGACAATAATTGCTCTAAGTGTCAACATACCCAAGGGTTAGTTCAAAAAGTACGAAATGAGTTACATTTCATGTTTAATCATCTCCTTGAACGTTTTGACCAAATCAAAAAATCTACTCATCCTTAGAACTTAGGAATACAAGCACAATGGTGCTCTTCTCTAGTCTAAAGCACAACTTAGAATTGATAGAAAATGTACTACATGCTTATATCATTCTCTTAGTTTTAGAGATATGTGTATCATTTATCTTGTTTTATTGAATGAAACTACATGTTGTATGCTATATATTTATGAGAATATGTTTAGTGCTATAATACATAACTCATTTGGATGTTTACGCCATCTTTTTACATCTACATTGATGTCAAAAGAATGCAGGTACACGGTTTCCTCAAATTAGCCTAGAGGGGTCCCTCACAGGAAGAATCCGTGGGATACGTGCAACAGAAGCATATTTTATCACTAATATTAATCTCATTTGCAGTAAATTATGCACCATATACTTGTTTTCTAATATTTGTTTTGTTGATTTTCAAAATACACATGAAGACTTTGACATCCTCAACAAGGGAGAGCTTTTTGTCAAAGCAAAACATTGCAAAAATGCTTGCAATACATTGACTTAGGTTTTCTATATTACTTGACGTCCTTCTCAAAAGGAGTACTCGTCAAGGGGGAGCATTTCGTCAAAGACAAAACCATTGAAAAAAATACTTGCAACACACTCGTTTAGCCTTCCTAACTACTTGACGCCCTTAACAAAGAGGAGCATCCGTCAAGGGGGAGCAAAGACGAGAATCTTTCTCTCATCTTACTCTTTATTCTTCATTTTGTTATTTTTCACAATTTTTTCTCAAAATAAAGTGTTAGTTTCTTTTTGACGCTCTTTTTGTTTCGACAAAAAGGGGGAGAAAGAGTAAAAAGGACAATTCAAATTTTTACGAATTCTATTTTCTTCTTAAAATAATGTTGGGTTTTAGGTTCCACTTATCAGGAATTATTCTAAGTATGGAACCACTGCTAGAGTAAAGGTAACCATGGCTAGCTAGAAGAAGGAATCCACTGCTGGAGTTAAACCATGGCTAGTAGTAAAGTGAAACCACGGCTAATGTATTGTAACCACTGCTAGTCTGTTTAGTCGGTTTAATATTTTGTATTAGATAAATATGGAAAAGATATTTATCTTGTAGGTTACGTATTGTATTGTGTAAAGGACTCCTTAGCCTATAAAAGGGGGTCCTAGGTTAGATTAGATATACGTGTGTTTTGATATATCTAAGGTCGATACACTTCAAGGTTGTAAAACCCTAATACTGTTTAGAGTATTCGTTATTAATATAATTGAGGTGTTTAAGTGTTATTATTGTTCTTCTTCTTAAGGTTAAATATTATTTTCCGCGTAATATTTAACAAGTTATTGTTAAGTCAGTTTCTATAAGGATAATTTGCTCAACTGGGATCAACAAGTAGTATCAGAGCTTGTGATCTAGAAACTATGATCAAGAAGAAGTCAAGTTAAGTTCTATTCAAGAAAAGTTAAGATGTCTGACGAAACTCATATGGTTACTGCATCAAAGGTACCCATGTTGAAGCAGGGTGAGTATCAAGTTTGGAGAATGCGAATGAGGCAATACATTCGCATAATTGATTACAACATCTGGGATGTTGTTGAGCAAGGTGATAAGCTACCAACCATGGGTCCTGATGGAAAACCTGTTGCAACTAAGAGTGAAACTGACAAGGCCCAGAGAAAGTTGGAGATTAAAGCTCACAGTATTCTCATTATGGGAATACCTAATGAGTATGCTTTGGATTTTGAACAATATGAGACTGCTAAGGAGTTAATGGATGTCATTGAAACAAGGTTTCTTTGGTAATGAAACTACCAGAAAATCAAGGAAGAACATGCTCAAGCATCAGCTTGAAAACTTCATTGCACTAAGTGGAGAAAGTTTAGATGGCACCTATAACAGATTGCAAAAGCTAATCAGTCATCTAAAATTGGTGGACTACAAAGTTGCTCAAGAAGATATCAATCTCAAGTTCATCAGAAGTTTATCACCAGAATGGGCTGTGCATACTGTTGTATGGAGGAACAAGGATGACTTTGAGAAGATGACTATGGACAATCTCTACAACAACTTGAAGGTTGATGAGTCTGAAAAGAACATTGCTGGTTCATCTTCGTCTACTCAAAACATTGCTTTTGTTTCTACAAACCACAAGAGTTCTCAAGATGCATCCACTACTGCTTATGGAATTTCCACTACTATTGCTAATAATACCACTGTTAGTGATAATGTTAGTGATGGAGCCATATGTGCTTTTCTAGCTGATTTAACAACTAGTGTCACTGTGTTAAATCAAGATTTGGATCAAATTGATCCTGATGATCTTGATGAAATCAATCTTCAGTGGCAAATGGCAATGTTGACATTGCAAGCTAGGAGATTTCTAAGGAGAACAAGCAGGCAAGTCAAGTATGATGGTCAAAGGAGAGCTAGGTTTGACAAAAGCAAGATGGAGTGTTACAACTGCAAGAAGAAGGGACATTTTTCTAGGGAATGTAGAGCTCCCAAGAGGATTGGTGAAGACTATAAGAAGGCTACTGAAGATCCAAAGCCTTCTTCAGCATTGGTTGCTCAGGATGGATTGGGAGATTATGACTGGAGTGATCAAATTGAAGAAGGTCCTAATGCATCTTTTCTTGTTAGTGAAGCTTCTAAAGAGCATAACTTTGCTCTCAGAGCATAACTTTGCTCTCATGGCATATGCATCATCTTCTGGTTCAGACTCCGAGGTATCTAATGAGTCAAATAATTCTACTTGTTCATTTAAATCATGTCAAGATAATTGATGAGTGCTCAAATACTCATCATTTTTATCATATTTAAACTGCCAAAACATACAAAAACAATCAAAAAGATATCAAAATACTTAAAATATCCCAGGGATTGTGTTTTATGTGTTTTAAATGCAAAATGTGCAAAAACAAAGGAAAATCAATCAAAGTTTGCAATATTGGCAGTTTCAGTCCCCCGACTTTCAGAAAATGGCAAAATCAGTCCCTAGGCATTTATTTTAAAAGAAAAGTCACCAGAGGTCCCTTTGAAATCATATGTTGTCATATTTAGTCCTTTGGTGAAAAGTTCCAAAATATTTGAGAAATTACAGTTTTGGTCCCTGGATTTTTAAAGTGGTCATATTTAATCCTTGGAATTTCAAAAGTGTCAAAATTAACTCTTGGATTATTAGAGGTTGGCAAAACTAGTCCTTGGACTACTCTTCATAATTTACAAATTTGGTCCTTTGGTTTTGAGAAATTGCAAAAGTGGTCCTTGTGTTTAATAAGCAAACCAAACGGACCTAATTAATAACCCAAGCCCAAACCAAACCCCCTTGGCCCAATCTTTTACCCGGTCCAGTATATCCAACCCGAACCCATTACCCAATGTTTAAACAAAACAAACCCGGCCCCCTAAACCTGTCTTCCCCGACAAAAATGTCTGCAATCCTCCACCTCTAGCCACCAAAAATCACCCTACTCCACTCCTTGTCTCCCCCCTCCTCACCTAACATACAAATCACATTAAATGCACCTTCTCCCTTGTCCCAACTGGCTTGTACCAGTTTTGGCGCCAAAACCATCAAACGGCCAAGATGGTTCAAAAAGCATCCAATGGATGAGATTGTTGCTGGGAAGTGAGCAGAGGAGAGAGAGAAGACAGTTTTGGTGCATAAAAGAAAGAGAGAAGCAAAGGAGTGGAGGAGTTAGTTTATGTTTTAACAATGTATGTCGATTTTTAGATTATCATGTCTTAAACAGTTTGTAGTTGTATTTTCAAACTTATTTGTATCAATCTAAAGTACTTTAGTGTATTGTAACTTAATTCAAAAATCAATTCCAAGTTTATGTTCTTGTTCCAAATTTCAAGTCACTGATTACATTTTCATGTTCAAACTCTAAAATTCAAGCTGCAATCAGCTTATTTCTAAGCTCAAACAAGCTTGTACTAGCTTATTATAGCTTTATGCAAGTTTGTCTTTAAGTTTTAAGCATTTTAGAAATCTGGTCAATAAAAGTCAAACTTGGAGCAAATTGATGCAGAAATGGAAATGGTTGGTTCATAGCTGGAAATGGGTTGATTTGGAAGTATTTGGGTTGGTTAGATTAGCTTAGTGGTCATTTGTGTGCAGTGGCAAGCCATAGTGGCTGGGGACTTTAGTAAGTGATTTTTAAAAGTTCTTGCATATACTGTGTTTGTGGTTCTAATCTGTTAAAACTTGCTTAATTAGTGTTCATTAAGTAATCTTAACTCAACTTGATCATTGTTCCTGGTTGTTTCATTATTTAGTTTAGTTTTTGTTTGCAAACTAGTTAATCAAAGTGTGTTTGGCTCTGCTGATTTATCTATCTTTTAGGCCCATTCAATGGTTAGGTTTTGTGGTTTTATATTTTTTTTGTTCATTTAAGCTCATATCTGTCTTAGTTTGTGCCTGCAAACCACCAAAAGTCCAAATTGTCTTTGAATCTGTCTCATTGCTTATCTGTTGGATTTTTGGATTTGGAATCTCTGGATTTGTGTTTAAAAGTCTTAAAAATTGCTTGCATTGTGATCATTACATCATATAACATCAACACCAGTCCTCAAATTGGTTTCAAATTTCATTTTGGTCAAAGTTCTCAACTGCTTTCAAAAGTCAAAATTGACAAAACCTGGTTTGGGGCCAACTGCAAAGATTTTTCATGGATTCATCTGTGAGCCAATTTCATTGGACCTTGGCATTTTAGAAAGTTCAACTGGTCTTCTTTCTTATCACCATTTTTACTGATTTTTGTCAAATTTGCATAAGCTTCAAATAAGCTTGTGAATTAGGACCTAGTTGCCCTGCTCACAGGTCTTAGCTTAACGAGTTTTTCTCGTTTTGTGCGAGGATTGCACAAGGTTCATAAGAGCCTCCCAAGGTCTGGTCTTTTGGTTATAAGTAGCTACTTAGGTCTAGTTTAGGTCTTAATATTTGGTTTTAGATTTCTAGCTTATTTGAGTGCTTGTTTGGTGATTGCAAGTAGGTACCCGAAATCTGTTTTAGCTTATTCTCAAAACATCAAATCTGTGTTAGTTTGTAATTCAGAGGCTATAGCTTGTTGATTTAAGTTGCATTTTGGTTATTTTAGTATTTCATAACTGCTGGTAACATTTGGTAGCTTATTGTGGTTGTTGGCTTATTGAAAGTGCTTATTCATAAGCTCATTTCATAGCAGTTCCATAATTCCCCACACAACCTCCTGTTTTTCCATTTTTCCTAGATTCCTAATATAATTTTAGAGTTTTCTTGAATTTTTCAGATTTTTCCAAGTCTGTTTAGTATTTTTCTTGATTTAATTCAGATTTTTAGCATTTTTTAAATAGCAATTAATACAAATAATTAAGAAAAGGTTCAAAAAAATAATTTTTCATTTTTCTTAAGTTTAGATAAATATAAAAAGACAAAAAAATATTTTTCTAGATTTTTCTTAGTTAAATTTGTATTTTTAAGACATTTAATTAGCTTTTAATAGTTTAAAATTCCTAGAAAATAGAAAAATAGTCAGAAAAATATAAAAATAGTTTTGAAAAGTTTCTTTTGATATTTTAGATTTTTCTAAATCTTAATTTTATTTTTCTAGCTTTATTTCCTAATTTCTTGTATTTTAGATTAATAATTAATAGTTAAAAATAGTTTTTAATTAGATAATTAGTTATAAAAATAATTTTCTTTTTCTAAATATTTCCTTTTATCATTAGGTTTGTAAAAATATCATTTTCATATTTTTAGGGTTAATATTGTGTAAGTTTCACATTTTTATTTGTACGTCGCGTAGTTTTTATTTCAGTTTTGTAAAACATAAAACAAAAAACATCATTTTAATTATAGTGATAGCGTTTATTTAATAGATTTTATCTTTTTAATTTCCTTTAATTTGCATTTAAGCCGTTGTAATTTGTTGGCTTTTCCTTAGTTATAATCATAATTCAAATCCCTTCTTCGTTCAAATTTCTCGATCACTATTCGTAGGGTGATCCATTGCATAGCTCATTTGGGACATAACGACCGGGAAACACTATACTCCCGATCTTCATTTCATTCGTGCTTGAGCAGTTTTAAGCGATTACGGTCGCCATTCACAAGTGGCCGGCTTGAGTGATTTAGCTTGACTGTTTGGCACGCATCAAATTTTTGGCGCCGCTGAGTTGTCTGATTATCTTACGTCTAGAAGATTAGTGATTTGGATATTCACTCTTTGTTCATACCATCCATCTGTATATGTTTATATTTTCTTATCCAAAAATACAAAAATACTCTTCTCATTCCGCTTATCCGTATGATTCTATTTCTCTTACCCCCGCATCGTTTGATTCTACTCTTCTTTAACCTCAAAACCGTTTGATTCTATCTCTTTAACCCTCTATATGTTTAATTCTTATGTCGACAATCGTCAACATCATCGTCACAAGTGTGTGTGAGCGGTGTGGAAGGCCTAGTTCAAGCGAATTTTGCAATTCGTGCGAATTATCCATCAAAAATTCTTTTCAAAGTTATTTCGACCACCCGCCACAACCTGAAATACATTCTAATCTTGACAAACCAGTTCAAACGTCGGAGCTACCCCAAGCACCCACCGAGGATTACGAGGACACTTTCTTTGAAAATAGAGCCCGTAATCTAATCGAACAAATTCAAGCCGATGAAAAAAGGTCTAGAATTAGAATTGATTACGATGAACCCGTTCAAACACCGGTGACTAGCAAGAATGACTTGCCTAATCTTCATGTTTCTCAAGAACCAGAACCGGAGACCATAACGGAAGTGGTGGAAATTGCTAGCTCTCGGAGCACACCACTTGTCCCACCTCCGGATTTTTCAGAATGTTCTTCGAGACTTGATAGTCATTCGGATCATCATGTTGGTTTTGTTGATACTTTGAATGAACTTATTCCTCTTCATAACTCTCAAATGCAATCGTTTATTCCTTGTGTCGGTTGTGGTGAGCCTCTTTTGGTTCACCCTGTCGTTGGTGTACTTGTGTACAATGTGGTAATGATATTCATAACGGGAGTTGTTTGTTTTGTGGTTCGAGGAATTCATTTGATTATGATCCTAATCAGAACTCATTTAACGACCCTTCAAACTTTTCCAATTACCCACCACAGCCCGACTTATCATCATATAACCAACATATCAGTTGTGAATATTGTGGAGGTCCTCACCAAGGATTTGAGTGTCAATCCGGAAATACGTTTGTCTATGAACAGTTTTCCAGTGATGCTCAGAACTTTGGTTATGACCAAAATCCATATGATTCACCAGTCCGACTCAACAGTTTTTGTTGTGAGTACTGTGGAGGTCCCCACTTCAGCTCGATTGTTAAATAGGGAACCCAGTTCCTTGTAGCAATCATGACTCTTACATGTTTGACAATTTCCAACCTCCACAGCACTATACGGTTCAAACTCCACCTGAGCCGTTGTCTCAAGAAATCTCCCAAGATTTTGAAACCACAATGAAAAAACTTGATGATATAATTCAAAACTTTAAGAATCAAGTGAGTGGTGAAAAGACCATAGGAGAATTGCCGGTCAAGAACGGGAGGCTCGCAAAGCTAGGGAAGAATTATTAGCCCTAGAGCATGCAGCTCTAAGGCATTCCCAATTTCTTAAGGCAGCTCTATATGATGATGACGAGGAGGGTTTTATCCTTTTAAAAATAATATTTCTCAACCTCCTCGGTCAGTTGATATCCCAGCAGTTGAGATTCCATCTCAAACAACTGCTATCACACCAAGCTCCCACTCACTCTCTTATTATAGGGGATGAGCATCTTGACACTGTTCCTGAAAAGGAACCGGACGAATTCATAAAGTCTAGTGTTGAGAACCTTGTCCCAATCCCAAGAGAGTCATAGGGAATTCTTGATCATGTGTGTGATATCCCTCCTCCTCTTGTCTTCCAAAATGATCATGTTGAGATGTTCTCCGATTCTGATGATGATTCGTTATCTTGTGGAGACATCATTTATGTGGAAGATTCACCTTCTGAGCTTGTTAGCTTAGAAGAAGAGAATGATGAAGTTACTGACACTGAAATCAAAGATGAAGCTCTTCGAGCAACATTATTGAATGTCAGTCTTCTCATTTCTAAAATCGAGGCTTTCAAAGAGAAACCTATTTCATCTCCTATCCCCGTTAAGGATAGTGACATTCTTTCCAATGATTCTATTCCGGAAATGAAAGCCTCCTGTTTTGATAATATGGGAGAGAAGATTAGTGGCAGTATCACTTTTCATTCTCATAATTCTCTCCCCGATTATGAATCATGCACATTGGAGGAGTTCACCAGTGAACCCACTCATATCAATTCTGAATATGATTCATTCACCTTCATGGAGTTCTCGGATGAACTCACTCATATCATATCTCCGCCGGAGTATGATAATTTCTACTTTGATCTAGACACTCCCATAATATGTCTTGATCAAGCAAGCTTAACTGATGAGATTCATGAAACTATGAATTCTCCTATTGAGGATGAAGAGTTAGTCATGATTATTATCATGACTTTCTTTCTCTTCTTCACCTATCCCGTAGCTTCTCCTGTTCTTCACTCCTTCGGGAATGAAGACATTATTTTTGATCCCGGCATTTCCATGTATCATTATCTTGAACCGGGAATATATCTCATCGGTGTGGAACTTTCTCGTGCTTCAAATGTTTGTCCAAATATCTTGAATGAAAGTCCGATGGAGATTGTTTCTTCCACTTTGCTTCCCTATGAACAAATGAATACGGGGTCGAGTCAAGCTAGCGACTCGGGAATCAAAAACATTAGCATGCCATATGGGTTTTCACCCATATTTCTGACTTCTTTCTACTTTCTACCACCCTAGTGTGGGGGGGTTGCCCCACATGTTGTGTATATAAGTTTCCTAAAAAAAAAAAAAAAAAATCTTCTTTCTAAATAATGGCCGTAGTATTTCCCTTTTACGTTCTTTGTTTCGGCATAACCGCCGGTACTCTGAATATTGAGGGCAATATTCATTTCTAAGTGTGGGGGGGAATTCTCACGAATTTTATCATGTAATTATCCGCCCAATCCCCCCGTTTTTGGCCAAAATTTTTTTTTGGAGTAAGTGTTCTACACTTTCTCATCCAGTTATCATCCGCCATGTCTAAAAATCTAAAGGATTGGCTAATCCAGGAGCAAACGGCTCTTGGTAAAGATATCTCAAATCCGTTGACGGCTTGCAATTTGCCCAAAATTGTATGGTTCTCAACTCACCATATCCTAAAAAGTGAAGAGTTGGCTAGCCCGCAAGATTATGGCTTGTGGTAAAGGCAGTGGAAAAACCATAATTGGTAATCAGCTCACCAAAGATAATATTGATAATTTATCTAAGAGTTGGCTAGTCCAGAAGCAAACGGCTTTTGGTAAAGACAAAATCAAATCCGTTGAAAGCTGGTGGTTTGCTCAAAATCACATGGTTATCGGTGTACCATGGTTCTTACTTGAACTGAAACATTTGGCTACTCCAGAAGTAATGGCTTTTGGTAAAGAGATGCAAATCCATTAAGTTTTTCTCAAAAGATTGCTAGGGACTAGCAATAGTTTAGTGTGGGGGATTGATGAGTGCTCAAATACTCATCATTTTTATCATATTTAAACTGCCAAAACATACAAAAACAATCAAAAAGATATCAAAATACTTAAAATATCCCAGGGATTGTGTTTTATGTGTTTTAAATGCAAAATGTGCAAAAACAAAGGAAAATCAATCAAAGTTTGCAATATTGGCAGTTTCAGTCCCCCGACTTTCAGAAAATGGCAAAATCAGTCCCTAGGCATTTATTTTAAAAGAAAAGTCACCAGAGGTCCCTTTGAAATCATATGTTGTCATATTTAGTCCTTTGGTGAAAAGTTCCAAAATATTTGAGAAATTACAGTTTTGGTCCCTGGATTTTTAAAGTGGTCATATTTAATCCTTGGAATTTCAAAAGTGTCAAAATTAACCCTTGGATTATTAGAGGTTGGCAAAACTAGTCCTTGGACTACTCTTCATAATTTACAAATTTGGTCCTTTGGTTTTGAGAAATTGCAAAAGTGGTCCTTGTGTTTAATAAGCAAACCAAACGGACCTAATTAATAACCCAAGCCCAAACCAAACACCCTTGGCCCAATCTTTTACCCGGTCCAGTATATCCAACCCGAACCCATTACCCAATGTTTAAACAAAACAAACCCGCCCCCTAAACCTGTCTTCCCCGACAAAAATGTCTGCAATCCTCCACCTCTAGCCACCAAAAATCACCCTACTCCACTCCTTGTCTCCCCCCTCCTCACCTAACATACAAATCACATTAAATGCACCTTCTCCCTTGTCCCAACTGGCTTGTACCAGTTTTGGCGCCAAAACCATCAAACGGCCAAGATGGTTCAAAAAGCATCCAATGGATGAGATTGTTGCTGGGAAGTGAGCAGAGGAGAGAGAGAAGACAGTTTTGGTGCATAAAAGAAAGAGAGAAGCAAAGGAGTGGAGGAGTTAGTTTATGTTTTAACAATGTATGTCGATTTTTAGATTATCATGTCTTAAACAGTTTGTAGTTGTATTTTCAAACTTATTTGTATCAATCTAAAGTACTTTAGTGTATTGTAACTTAATTCAAAAATCAATTCCAAGTTTATGTTCTTGTTCCAAATTTCAAGTCACTGATTACATTTTCATGTTCAAACTCTAAAATTCAAGCTGCAATCAGCTTATTTCTAAGCTCAAACAAGCTTGTACTAGCTTATTATAGCTTTATGCAAGTTTGTCTTTAAGTTTTAAGCATTTTAGAAATCTGGTCAATAAAAGTCAAACTTGGAGCAAATTGATGCAGAAATGGAAATGGTTGGTTCATAGCTGGAAATGGGTTGATTTGGAAGTATTTGGGTT
Source organism: Chrysanthemum makinoi (assembly GCA_910596185.1). NCBI lineage: Eukaryota > Viridiplantae > Streptophyta > Magnoliopsida > Asterales > Asteraceae > Chrysanthemum > Chrysanthemum makinoi. Next base: position 219,963,617 of record OU343221.1, on the reverse strand, counting down.
GGTTAGATTAGCTTAGTGGTCATTTGTGTGCAGTGGCAAGCCATAGTGGCTGGGGACTTTAGTAAGTGATTTTTAAAAGTTCTTGCATATACTGTGTTTGTGGTTCTAATCTGTTAAAACTTGCTTAATTAGTGTTCATTAAGTAATCTTAACTCAACTTGATCATTGTTCCTGGTTGTTTCATTATTTAGTTTAGTTTTTGTTTGCAAACTAGTTAATCAAAGTGTGTTTGGCTCTGCTGATTTATCTGTCTTTTAGGCCCATTCAATGGTTAGGTTTTGTGGTTTTATATTTGTTTTGTTCATTTAAGCTCATATCTGTCTTAGTTTGTGCCTGCAAACCACCAAAAGTCCAAATTGTCTTTGAATCTGTCTCATTGCTTATCTGTTGGATTTTTGGATTTGGAATCTTTGGATTTGTGTTTAAAAGTCTTAAAAATTGCTTGCATTGTGATCATTACATCATATAACATCAACACCAGTCCTCAAATTGGTTTCAAATTTCATTTTGGTCAAAGTTCTCAACTGCTTTCAAAAGTCAAAATTGACAAAACCTGGTTTGGGGCCAACTGCAAAGATTTTTCATGGATTCATCTGTGAGCCAATTTTAGTGGACCTTGGCATTTTAGAAAGTTCAACTGGTCTTCTTTCTTATCACCATTTTTACTGATTTTTGTCAAATTTGCATAAGCTTCAAATAAGCTTGTGAATTAGGACCTAGTTGCCCTGCTCACAGGTCTTAGCTTAACTGAGTTTTTCTCAGTTTTGTGCAGGATTGCACAAGGTTCATAAGAGCCTCCCAAGGTCTGGTCTTTTGGTTATAAGTAACTACTTAGGTCTAGTTTAGGTCTTAATATTTGGTTTTAGATTTCTAGCTTATTTGAGTGCTTGTTTGGTGATTGCAAGTAGGTACCCAGAAATCTGTTTTTAGCTTATTCTCAAAACATCAAATCTGTGTTAGTTTGTAATTCAGAGGCTATAGCTTGTTGATTTAAGTTGCATTTTGGTTATTTTAGTATTTCATAACTGCTGGTAACATTTGGTAGCTTATTGTGGTTGTTGGCTTATTGAATGTGCTTATTCATAAGCTCATTTCATAGCAGTTCCATAATTCCCCACACAACCTCCTGTTTTTCCATTTTTCCTAGATTCCTAATATAATTTTAGAGTTTTCTTGAATTTTTCAGATTTTTCCAAGTCTGTTTAGTATTTTTCTTGATTTAATTCAGATTTTTAGCACTTTTTAAATAGCAATTAATACAAATAATTAAGAAAAGGTTCAAAAAAATAATTTTTCATTTTTCTTAAGTTTAGATAAATATAAAAAGACAAAAAAATATTTTTCTAGATTTTTCTTAGTTAAATTTGTATTTTTAAGACATTTAATTAGCTTTTAATAGTTTAAAATTCCTAGAAAATAGAAAAATAGTCAGAAAAATATAAAAATAGTTTTGAAAAGTTTATTTTGATATTTTAGATTTTTCTAAATCTTAATTTTATTTTTCTAGCTTTATTTCCTAATTTCTTGTATTTTAGATTAATAATTAATAGTTAAAAATAGTTTTTAATTAGATAATTAGTTATAAAAATAATTTTCTTTATCTAAATATTTCCTTTTATCATTAGGTTTGTAAAAATATCATTTTCATATTTTTAGGGTTAATATTGTGTAAGTTTCACCTTTTTATTTGTACGTCGCGTAGTTTTTATTTCAGTTTTGTAAAAACATAAAAACAAAAACATCATTTTAATTATAGTGATAGCGTTTATTTAATAGATTTTATCTTTTAAATTTCCTTTAATTTGCATTTAAGCCGTTGTAATTTGTTGGCTTTTCCTTAGTTATAATCATAATTCAAATCCCTTCTTCGTTCAAATTTCTCGATCACTATTCGTAGGGTGATCCATTGCATAGCTCATTTGGGACATAACGACCCGGGGAAACACTATACTCCCAGATCTTCATTGCATTCGTGCTTGAGCAGTTTTAAGCTGATTACGGTCTGCCATTCACAAGTGGCAGGCTTGAGTGATTTAGCTTGACTGTTTGGCACGCATCAATAATTTAGAATCTCTTAATGCAATTAATGAGAGTATAAGAAAAGAGGTAGAAAGACTTTCATTAGATAACTTAGGATATAAAGTTGGTCTTGAGAGTGTTGAAGAGAAACTTAAATTCTGTGTTAAATGTGAGTTTAAGTATGTAGATAAGATTAACATACTAAGTGGTGAAATTGATCTTAAGGAGAGAGAATTTAAAGTGCTTTAACAGAAACTAGAAGAAGCTGAGAGTATAAAACAAGAAGCACTAGTAGAAAAAGAAAAACATATTGTTAGGGTTGCAGCAACACAATATGCTTCTGATTTAGTAAATAAACCAATTGGACAAAAATTGTTCAAAGATGGTACTAGCCTAGGTTACAACAATATGCCACCACCCTCTCTTATGAAACATGCATCACCAACAAAAGAACTGTCATTTAGCAGTGAATTCAGTTTCAACAAACCTGTAGGAGAGATTAGTAAGACTGAATCACCTAAGATAGGTTCTGATAAGTCATCTGATGGTCCAATTATTGAGGATTGGGAATCAGATTATGACGCTGATAGGTCTGAATCAACACAGTCTGAGAAGTTAGAAAATCTTAAGCCTGTTGATTCTAAACAAGCCAACCTTATGCCTAGATTCAGAGCACCAATTTCTAGGAAAGTGGTAGACTATAAAGAGATACCTAGGGAACAGATGAAAAGATACATACCTAGGAAAAATCAGAGAAACTTTAATGGCCTAATTTCAAACAGATTAGGAGATGAGTTTCAATGTGTTAAGAAGGCTTGTTTTAAATGTGGTAGTTTTGAGCATCTACAGAGAAATTGTTATAAAAACCAACCACAAGTTTGGAACCATTGGAGGAGGGTAAATCATCAAAACTTTTCAAAGAAAACAATCTCTCATCCTAACAAAAATATGGTTCCCAGACCAGTGCTAATGAAAAATGGAACTACAAAGTCAATAATCACTGCTGCACCCAAATGGGTTCCAACCGCTGCTAAGCAAAATGTAAACACTGCTAAGCAAAATCTTTCCACTGCTAAGCAGAATATCACTAATGATACAAAAGAGGTTTTAACTATTCCAAAGGTGATAACTGACACACGGGTTGGAAACCATTTTTATGCTGTAAAGGCCTCAGCAAGCTGGAAATGGAAGCCTAAGACCAAGGTTTTACACAATTTTAGTAGTGCATCAATGGACATAAAGAAATTTGATTATGTTGATGCACAGGGCAGACCCAAGTCAGTATTGGCTTGGGTCCACAAAAGGAACTAACTTGTTTAAAATCATGTGCAGGGCAATCTACAAGAGGAGATACAAGACAATGGAATTTTTGATAGTGGTTGCTCTGGGCACATGACATGGGATGGGAGCAACCTTGAGGATTTTGAAGCTTATGATGGAGGACATGTGGCATTTGGCAATGATCCAAAGGGAGGAAAAATAGTTGGCAGAGGAACTATCAGAACAGGAAAGCTGGATTTTGAGAAGGTTTATTTGGTACAGGGACTAAAGTACAATCTATTCAGTGTTTCTCAAATGTGTGATAAGAAAAACTGGGTACTTTTTGGGGAAACTGAGTGTGTGGTGTTGTCTCCTGATTTTAAAATGCCTGATGAGAAATATGTGCAGTTAAGAGTACCTAGGAAAGAAAACATATATTGCTTTAACATGAAAGATGTAATTCCTAATAGGTCCTTAACTTGTTTGTTTGCTAAGGCATCAGTTGATGAGTCAAAATTATGGCATAGAAGGCTAGGTCACCTTAATTTCAAAACAATCAATAAACTGGTAAAGGGCAACTTAATGAGAGGGCTGTTTTCCTTGGTGGAAAGTAGTTGTTCCAACCACCTTTAGAAAATTCTGAGTGAGCCCTTTTCTTTGATGAAACTTCCTCAGCAACCCTACCTATTTTCAGAAACTCTTCCCATACACTGTCAGAAGAAGAGCTGTCTATTGAAAGATTGATGGGGTTTGAGTTACTCATGATTTTTGGTGAGATGGTGTTTGCAAGTGTTTTTAGAAAGAGAAATGGTTTTTGGGAATGTGAGTAATATGTGTGGTATGTTCTTTAATAGAGTTAACATGAAATCAGAGAGTTAAATGTGGGGAAGGTATGAGTTGTTGAGGAGTAAATGAAGTCTTTTGACTTTGGTGGACGTTTAATGACTTGGAGTTGACCGTTTGACTGGGTGTTTAGTATTGTTCTAACCACTGCCAGTGTGCCTTATGAACCCACTTTCAGTTATTTTCTAACCACTGCTAACCTTAACAATATTTCTAGTGTTTGGTTTGTGTTTGTAATGTGCAGGTATGAAGGACTTATGTATAATTTGGAGCTTTTTGGAGCTGTTGTGTTTAGTAATATATATATATATATATATATATATATATATATATATATATATATATAGATATAGAGAGAGAGAGAATCTAGATCAAATAAGATCAAGCTTAAAGTTGTTAAAATGAGATCCAACTAAAATTTAACAAGCGACACTCTCCTTACAAGAAAAACTAAATTTCTATTAACTACAACTAAAATTGTTATAGTTTCGATAGATTTCTTTTTAAAATTTACGAAACCTAGGTGATACACTTTGATTAGAAGTATAATGTGTATCAGGTTTTTGTATGTGTATCAGACTTTGGAATATTTATTAGTATAATATGTATCAGGTGTATCACTAATCAAAACTCATGTATCATTTGGTTATTGGTTGATAAAATGTTAATTTGTATTAAAATATCATTTTTATGTGTATTATTGCTAAAATTGTTGTTTATAAATGTTTTATTGGTTTTTTAGACTTGATCTTATTTTTACAACTTTAAGCTTGATCTCACGTTAACTCTCCCCTATATATATATATATATATATATATATATATATATATATATATATATATATATATATATAAATGTTAATCTTTTGTAATTCTTCATATTTATGCTTGATATCACTATTTTTGGCTTAGATTTGGTTGTTGTAGTCTTTGTCAAAGATTGGAGAGTGATTGTTGTATCCACTGCTAGAGCATTTCAGACCACCGCTAGTGGTTTTCAATCCACTGCCATAGTTTTGCTGCTAATGGATACTTGAGGGGCTGTTTTGTAACTTTGGTGATAACGTATTTATTTCCCCAAATCACTGCCAGATCATTTAATTGATCTTCAAATCACTTCCAAATTGACGCCTAACACAAACCCTAACCACTCTCAACTACTTTAATCACAATCCCACATCATATCACATCACTAATCACAATGCCGTCGCTGTATTCCAAAACCCATAACCTAGTTGCTTATTTGATAAAAAACAATCAATCAGAAGGCTTTCATGAGATGATTGATTTCCTTACCCACAGTCCCATCCACTTTGCATTAACTTTAGCACCAACAATCCTTAAAACATGTGTACATCAATTTTGGTGGAATGCTGATATGCAAGAGAGAGATAGATTAGAGGTTCTTAGGACGTTTGTGGATGAGCATGAGATTTTGGTTAATGAGGATGTAAATAGGACTGTATTGAAGTTAGAGGATGCTGATGGGGTGATTAATCTTTCTGATCTTTGCTATTTTTGAAGGGTTAGAGAGATTAGGTTATGAAAGGAGGGAAGGTAAAACCAATGTTGCAAAAATCGTGAATCGGTAGTCGGGCGGTCGACCACCATGCAGCGAGTAATCGGTCAAGTCGGGATTAATCGGTGACTAATCGGATTGGCATTTCCTGCAATTTTTTGGTATTCTGGAGACCAAAGTAAAAATCTTAACAGATTCCAAGCCTGCTTTGTTTCCAAACCTCAATAAAAGGCTCTAATTCTGATTATGATGTCCATTGTGTGTTATAAGTGAAATATACGATCCCCAAATTAAGTGTAATGCCTAAATTATTATTATTTTTAAAAAGACCGATTTGCCTGATTCGGCCGATTTTTTACCGATTCGGCCGATTTTTTGATTGCTTAGTGTTGATTTTTTTTCTAGGCCGATTTTTCGACCGATTTTCAAAAATCGACAAGGTACTGGGCCGATTAACGATTAATCGGCGATTAATCGGCCGAGTTGACCGATTTTTGCAACATTGGGTAAAACTAAATTTCTTAAAGGTATGTTCTCACCTCAGTGGAAGTTTTTGATCCACACTTTGTTGATGTGTGTGAGTAATAAGACCACCGGGTTTGATGAGTTTCCATCCAAAATTGCAACTGCAATTATTTGTCTTTATGAATGGAGGAAATTCAATTGGTCTAGGATGCTTTTTGATGGATTTTTGAAAAACATTAGGGAGAAGGGTAAGTATTACTTGTATCCTAGGTTTGTTCAATTGATTGTGGAGAGTCAAATTGAAGAACCTATTAACCATACCCACCAGTATGATGTCCATCATATGCTTCCTAAGGTGTTTGCTCATATGAGGCATAAAAATCCACATTTTACTGGTAGATCAACTCCATTATTTCCCAATATGATACCTTTACCAGATATTCCTGAATTTGATGATGTACATGAACCACAACCTTCCCAACCTACTGATGTTGACACCCCTGATGATACAGCTGAAACCCCTGCCATCACAATTGAACCCACTGCTGCCCACCCTGAACCCACTGCTGAGCCTTTAACTTTAACTTCTGCACCAAATACAATTTTGTTTACTAGGAGGAGGAGGAAGGGCACCAAGCTACCTCAGGCTGGTGTTAGTGGTATAGCTAATGAGGCTGTCACAAGGAGTGGAGGTGACATGACTGGAAGGGCTTCCACTACTGACTCATGCTTAGATGTTGGTCAGGACAGTGAAATCATCAATAAGACCCAACCTTTGGCAACTCCTAATGTGGAGAGTTCCTTGGAACTCAACACAAGTGGAGGAATCCCTAGCTAAATGGCTAATTCAAGGTGCATAGATGATCAGGCTAGGTCTGATGCTATGTTTTCTTTCCCCAAGGATTCACCTCTCGGAGCAGGTTACACAGCTCGAAGTGATGAGGGTAGTTTGGAACATGATATTAAATTGACGGATCTTACTCAGGTACATGATGACTTTTCCAATGAACCACCTCTCGGACCAGTTAACACAGGTCGAAGTGGGGAGGATATTCTTGAACAATTAACTGAATTAACGGCTAAATGTACAAAGATGGAGGAAACAATCTCTAGTCTTCAAGAACTTGCTATGTTTCAGGGCAGACAGATCAGAAATTTGAAGCACAGGGTGTTTGTTTTGGAGAAGGTTAAGAGACCAGGGATTGTTGTTGTAAGGAAGGTTCAAAAGCAGAGAAAGATGGTGCACTCCTCTCAGGATGTGAATTTGGAGGATGTAACCAAATAGGGGAGGAGTGAGTGCATAGATTCAGGGGAGGCTACTGTGAACATGGATGATGATTTGGATAGTGGAGATCAAGGAGGTACTTATGTGGTGTCTGATAAAGATGGAAATGAAGCAGTACTTGAAACTGTGAAGAGTGTAGCAGAAGACAAGGAGAAGGAGGTGGTGCATGCAACAACCACTGCTAGTGTTGCTGCAATCACGGCTAGTTTAATTGAAACCACTGCTGCAACTTCATCTGAGGTAAACTTATCCACTGCTACTTTAAACACATCCATTGCTGTAACAACCACATCCACAATAGTCACAACCACTGCTATTTCACCACCCAAACCTAAAGAAGTTCAGAAGGAAGCTGCTAGTACACTAATAAACTTAAGTCAAACCTTATCCACTGCTACTTTAAACACATCCATTGTTGTAACAACCACATCCACAATAGTCACAACCACTGCTATTTCACCACCCAAACCTAAAGAAGTTGAGAAGGAAGCTGCTAGTACACTAATAAACTTAAGTCAAACCTCATCCAACCCTACACCTACAATTGCATCTGTTCCATTATTTCTTAAACCCACTGGACCTAAACCCTTAAGTTAAAGTTTGACAATTGGTGAACCTTTGAAGACTAAGATGGTTCTACCAAACATTGGTAAGGTGAAAGGTATTGTTGAGCCTGAATTGAAGTTTAAGAATAGGAAAGAGTAGATTGATTATGATAGGGAGTTTGGTGAAAGATTGCTAGCTGAAGAAGAAGCGGCTGAAGAAAAGAAAAAGAAAGAAGATGAATAAGCTACTCAGAAATTGATAGCAGAATGGAATGATCATCAGTTTGTTCTTGAAGCCTCTGAAGTGATAAAGACAGAGTATTCTACTCAAGAATGGGCATTGTTATCTATTGATGAGAGGGCTAAGGTGTTGGCTGCAAGGGCAAGGAAGTTAAGTCAAGAGAGAAAGCAAGTTAAAAAGAAGAAACCGCCTACAAAGAGTCAAATGAGAAATTCAATGATGAAGATTATCAGAAACATGGACTTGTATAAGGGTGAAGATTTAAGAAAGTGTACATATGAGAGGATTGAAGAGATTTATCAGAAAAGTATGAAAATAAATGATGATTTCAATCCTATGAATTCTGAGAAAGAAGCTAAGTGGTTAAAGAGAAGAGCTGATTCTAAGAAGGAATCTAGTTCAAAAAGACAAAAGGTGGATGAAGAGAAGGAGAAGAAAGAAAGAACAGAAAAGTATCTTCTGGAATGTGATAAATCTGTACCTATTAATCCTACTCCAGTAAGATCAGTTCATCATATTGAAGATTGGTAGATTATCATAGAGCATGGTAAAGAAGTAATTGAGATTACAAGAGCTGATGGGTGGAAAAGTACATATCTCAATTTTGGATTGTTATTGGACTGTATGACTAAAGGTGATCTGGAACAACTGTGGAAGGTAATGGAATTTAGGTATGGAAAGTTTGGTCCAACTTGGAGAGTTAGCTAAATTTGTATGGACTTCTGTAAAGAATTTGTGTCAGCCTAATCCTAATGATGAATTTTGGGAAGACTGTGAGGTGGTTGAGTGGCTGCTGTATTCATATTGCAAAGTTCATGCTGTGCAGACTACAAAATAGAAGTTCTTTATGTTTGCTGATAAGGATTATCCATTATCAAAGAATGTGGTCAGAAAAATGTTGGAAGCAAAACTTAATCCACAAGGAACAAAGGCTACACATCCTATTATTGATAAACTGTTTTAGAAGATTGAAAAGACTGCAAACATACAAGGACCTTTGGCAATTAAGGCTAAACCTCAAGGAAGACTGAACAGGAAGGCTGATATGTCTAAAGCTGTGGATTTCACATCTGAGTCAGAGACTGAAGAGGAGGTTGAAGAAAGCAAGAGAAGGTTGATGGTTCTCACTAAATTGTCAATAGAAATAGAACCACAGGTTAGTGGTACAATATCTCTTACAAGTCATCATCAGATAATTTCTTATACATTTGAGCTTACTATGAATGGAGGATATTGGGAGTTTGAAAGAGCCAATGGTGAGAGTTTTGGTTATATCAAATTTTCACAAATCCTTTACTATTTGGAAAGAGATGATCTGATGGCTATCTGGAAGTTATATAAAGATAGATTTGGAGGTGTGGCACCAGCTGACTATCATGAGAGGATTGTTTATTATAATTTGAAGATGATTTTTGAACCTACTCATGATGAACCTGAATGGAAAGGACTCTACAATGGCAGTGTTTCAAGTTGGTATTTGTATGAGTCTTGTGGAGTTCATGTACTATCTGTTTCTGGAGAAGTTATTCATATGTGTGTAGAAACTGATTATCCTAAATTGAATACTTATCTAGAAGTCATTACTCAGATGTTACAGCCACGTGGTTTGAAGTTGCAGAAACCCTTTGATTATCAAGCTTACAGGATACATCCACCAAGTAAGAAGTTCTGGGCTTAAAAGAAACTTGATGTTTTTGTTGGTAAATATCAAGTTTAGGGGAGGATTGTTGGGTTTTAGGTTCCACTGATCAGGAATTATTCTAAGTATGGAACCACTGCTAGAGTAAAGGTAACCACGGCTAGAAGAAGGAATCCACTGCTGGAGTTAAACCACGGCTAGTAGTATAGTGAAACCACGGCTAATGTATTGTAACCACTGCTAGTTTGTTTAGTCGGTTTAATATTTTGTATTAGATAAATATGGAAAAGATATTTATCTTGTAGGTTACGTATTGTATTATGTAAAGGACTCCTTAGCCTATAAAAGGAGGTCCTAGGTTAGATTAGATATACGTGTGTTTTGATATATCTAAGGTCGATACACTTCAAGGTTGTAAAACCCTAATACTGTTTAGAGTATTCGTTATTAATATAATTGAGGTGTTTAAGTGTTATTACTGTTCTTCTTCTTAAGATTAAATATTATTTTCCGCGTAATATTTAACAAGTTATTGTTAAGTCAGTTTCTATAAGGATCGTTTTCTCAACTGGGATCAACAAATAATCTTATGTTTTGTCATCAACAAAAAGGGAGAGATTGTTAATACAAATAAACCATAAAAACATTTATTTATATTTTACGATCTTCTAATGTTTTGTCGATAACAAATGTAAAATCATATTAAAGAAACAAATAAAATACGTAAAAGGTTTGAGCCAATGGTTTACTAACACACTTTTACTAAACATATTAAAACCATATCAAAGCATGTTTAGTAAATAAGTTATATAAAACCAAATACATTTTTATATAAACACTAACAATAACATTGTTTACATCTTATAGAAATGCATACGTATAACAAACTAGTGTTTACATGATATAGATATACTTTTTATATATTGTAATGGGTAATGTAATGGATAAAAACCAAAGTCCATGACCCATGACCCATAACCCATGATTCATTGACTAGGTACAATGAATGTTGCTGGGTAAAAACCAAAGTCCATAACCCATACCCATGGAGCATGATCCATAACCCATGACCCATTGCATGACATCATGCATGAACTCATGTTGGATATTATCCATGATCCATGACCCATGCCCCAAGATCCATAGGTACATTGCATCTTGTTGGGTATCCATAATCCATTACCCATAACCCATGGTTCATAACCCATAACCCATAACCCGGTTTGCAACCCAAAATCCAGACTAAACTGACCCAGTAGCCGGATCCCTGGTTTTGCACTAGCCGGATCCCTCTGGGGAGGGATCCGTGGGAACCGTTGGACAGTAGACAAGTTTTTGTTTATAAATAGTGAGCCATTTCTCTCTTGCTCACTACCACTTCATATATACTTTCTCCTAGTATTCTAACATCTCTAACCTCTGATCTAAAGGATCATTCTATGTAGTTTTATGTTTGTGTAATTCTCTAGGTTCCTCTTAAAAGCGAGATCACTACCTCTTAAAGACGTGTAAGCTCAAGGTCATGAGTGGCTAAGCTTCATCTTCATCAAGACCACTGAAGTGTATCTTGTTGATAGTTCTTTTCTCTCTCCATAGAAATGTTGTGTTGAAGGCAATAGTGAAAGGTGCTGAAGAGTCATATTGAAGGCATTAGTTAAAGGTGCCAAAGATGTATATTCGATATGGTGCATCGATGTACAAGTTAGATAGTTTGGGTTAAAGGATGTTGATATCCTTTTAGTGTTTTAACAAGGAGTGTGTCTCCTTCGGGGTAGTTGTGTTGTGGTGTAGTGTTGGGTAGTAGTTCCTCCTTTGTAATGGAACTCGGTATCTAGCCTTGTACCAGATAAAATGTAGGCGACATTGTGATAGGTTTGGTTCTACCTCGTGGAAGAACTCGATGTCTAGCCTTGTACCGGATAAAGAGTAGGCGACGTTGTGAAGGCTTCTCCGCCACATTAAGGAGCTTGTGTTGTGTAGTGCTCACGAATCTCGAGTGGGGTACTCGGGGAGTGGAGTAGGGCAAGGAAGGTGTCCTTGTAGCCGAACGACTATAAATACTCGTGTCGTGGTTTTGTGTTCCTTTACTCTTTATACTTGCATTACTTAATTATATGCTTATCTATCAATATCCAACACACACATCAAATAGATTGACATAAGTCTATCTAAATAGTTTAAAATGGAGTTTTAATCGGTAAAACTATTCAACCCCCCTTTCTAGTTTTCCACAGGAACGATTTAGGGTAATAATTGATCACAAATTTACGAGTTTAGAGCTTAAATGACCCATTAAAAACGCACATTTTAAATCCTTATCAAATATCCCTACACTTAAGATTTGCTTGTCCTCTAGAAAATGTGCTTTTATCCAATCAATTTACAAGTTAGGGGCATTTATCAATGGTTTAAAATAGTTTACAACATCCACAAGCTCTACAATAGTCAAAACAAGCACAAAAATTATATACTAGCACCTCACATAAAATGTTTGGATTCTCTCGTCCCTCAGGTGTATAAATTGTATAACATGTATGGAAACGGGAAAATATGACACTCTTCACTTGTCATAGCACATAGATTATGTGGAAAACTAGAAGGGGGGGTTGAATAGTTTTACCAATTAAAACCTCGTTTTAAAATATTTAGATCGACTTATGTCAATCTATTTAGATGTGTATGTTGGACATTGATAGATAGATATATAAAAGTGTAATGAAAGATAAAGAGTAAGAAGCACATAACCACGACACGAGTATTTATAGTGGTTCGGCTACAAGGACACCTTCCTTTCCCTACTCCACTCCCCGAGTCACCTACTCGAGAGTTCGTAATCACTACACGACACCAACTTCTTATGGCAGAGAAGCCTTCACAAAGTCGCCTACTATTTTTCCGGTACTAGGCTAACCACCGGATTCTTTCACCAATGTGAACCACACCTATCACAACGTCGCCTACCCTTTATCTAGTACTAGGCTAAGTACCGAGTTCCATTACAATGGAGGAACTACTACCCAACACTACACAACACCTAATCCCAAAGGAGACCCACTCCTTATTACAATACCATCAAGGATATCAATATCCTTGGAAATAAACTATCACTATTTGTATAACGATGCACCTCATCGATTATACGACCTTGACATCCTTCACTAATGCCACTTGATTTGACTCCTAGGCATCTTTCACTATTGCCCTTGACACGAACGCTTGGCACCTTTCACTAATGCCTTCGTCTTGACTCCTTTAACATTCTTCACTAATGCTTTTGACACGGACGTTAAGCACCTTTCACTAATGGTTTCATCTTGACTCCTTTAGCATTATTCACTAATGCTTTTGACACGGACGTTAAGCACCTTTCACTAATGCTTTCGTCTTGACTCTTTCGGCATCCTTCACTAATGCCTTGGACACAACACTTCTATAGAGGAATAAAGAAGTATCAACAAGAGAACCTCAGTATTCTTGATGATGACGAAGCATGGCAACTCATGGACTTGAGCTTGCTCGACTTCAAGGAGTGGTGATCTCGCCTTTAAGAGGAACCTAGAGAATCACACAAAAACAAAAGACAAACTACATAGAAAGATCCCTTAGGATTAGTGGTTAGAGAGTTACAATACTTGGGGAAAGTATGTGTGGGAGTGGCAACCCAAAAGGAAGAAATGACTCACTATTTATAGAGGAAAAACAACTACTGTTCCACGGATCCCACGGATCTCTCCTTTAAGGGATCCGTCTAGTGTATCCTTAGGGATCCGTGGGACGCTCCTCTTTGCCCATGGGTTTTTTGTTTATGGGTCATGGGTTATGGGTTGGTCCATGGGTATTTCTTTAGATACAATGTATCTAATAGATGCAATGCATCTAGTCAAATGAATATGGGTCAATATCATGTGTTATGGATATGCTCCATGGGTTGTAGTTTTTACCCATTATAATACATACTAGTTATGTATATATTTGCCCAATATGTAAAGACTAGTTGTTGTACATATGTATTATAAAATCACTTATACTTGTTTTAGTGTTTTATATAAAAATGTAAGTGTGTTAGAAAACTATTGGCTCAAACCATTTACGTATTTTATTTGTTTCGTTAAAATGATTTTCCGTTTGTTGTCGACAAAACATTAGAAGATCGTAAAATATAAATAAACGTTTTTACGGTTTATTTGTATTAACAATCTCCCCCTTTTTTTTGATGACAAAACATAAAATTATTTTAAGAAAAAACTAAAATTCCTAAAAGTTTGAATTGAAGTTTTTACTCTCTTCTCCCCCTTTTTGTCAAAATAAAAAGAGCATCGAAAAGAAACTAACACTATGTTTTAAGAAAAACGTGTAAAAGAGAAAAAAAAACCTAGAAAGCAAGTGACGGGAAAAGTTCTCGTCTTAACTCCCCCTTGACGAGTCCATCCCTTTGTGAGGGCGTCAAGTAAATAAAAACTAATACGCTAATGCATTGCAACTAAGTTTGCAAATGGTTTCGTCTTAGTGACGATAATGCTCCCCCTTGATAATTGCAACTTTACAATGGGATGCAACGAAATGTAATCCATATGAGGATTATATTGCAAATGGTTTTGCAATGTATATTTTGACACAAAGCTCCCCCTAGCTTAGGGTGTCAAAGTCTGCATGTGTATTTTGAAAATCTACAAAATAAAGGTTAGAAAACAAGTATATAGTGCATAATTTCCTGCAAATAAGACTCAAGTTAGTATAAAATTGGTCTTTTGTTGCATGGATCCCACGGTTCCCTCTTTGGAGGGATCCGTCTAGGCAATTTCCAGGGATCCGTCTGTCTGATGACAGATTTCAGCAATGGTGATGTACCAAGTAATGTTAACATCAAAGAAAGATATGTATTCAAGCAACAAACATATGCTCAAAGCAATATGGTAAATAAGCTATCATTCAATAAAACATAAGAGATAATCAACAAATCTCTAAAACTAAGAGAATGATTTAGCCATGTAATACATATTCTTCTAATACTAATGAGTGACCTAAACTTAAGAAGAAACCACGTGTTTAAGGATAATCAAACATGAAATAGGATTCCGAAACGCTCTAAGTTGAGACTAGGACACCGTTTTAATCCTTAGGCTCATGGTTGTTCAGGTTTGTTGACCTCATCAAAACGTTCGAGGAGGTGATAAAACATGAAACTTTGTTCTTCACGTAGTTCATGTATCAACCTTTCAACATGTTGACAATGATAGCAATCCTTGTCATGGTTTTGAAAAGATGGTGGTAAAGGTTGAGCATCTTGAAGCGGAGGTTCAAGTGAAGTAGGATGGAGATCCTCAAATGAAGGAGGGATTGGTGGAGACACATTAAGTGGTGGCTCAACAAGGGTTGATGGTGGAGGTAGGGAAGTGTCAACTTCCATGTGGTCGGGTGGTTGACTTTAATGTCTCCTCATAATCCAAAATGGACCATTAGAAGGAAATGGAGAAATGGACATCGGTGCAAGTGTTGATTTAACACCTTGGTTTTGTTGTACAATCTTCTCTAGTGAAGAGTGTGTCGGTAATGGTGGAGGATGAGATGGCCTATGGGGTAAATCCTCTAAGTTGTAGGAATGTTGAGATGATTGTGAGGTGTTAAATGATATGGCTCTAGGTACAATGATGTTGGTTGGGTTGAAAAGGGTGTGTTTGGTTTAGTAGGAATTATAGAGTTTGGTGATGATATCTTTGTGGGAACAATCCTCTTGGGGATTGGTTGAGTTGGGGAAATCCTAGCATTTGTGGATTTGACCAGAGACGATTCGGTTGAGGAAATTTCGTGTACAACACGAGCAAGTTTCTTGGGTGGTTCTTGGGTGGATGAGTTAGCACTTGGAGATTTCCTCATGATGAGATGATTCAAAGAGGTTTGTAAAGGTTTCTAAGTGCTGAAAATGAGGATGAAGGTGATGACTTTAGGAGTCCTAACAATGTGGTTTATAAAGCAAGCGATTTGGCAAGTGCATTCAAGACTTAAGCCACTAAGATTCCTTGGAATGCGATGATTAGCATGCACAAGAGTCAACTACAGAATTGTACTGATCTAGGAACTTAATTAAGAAGAGATGGAGTGTTCAAGTTAGCAAGATGAGCTTGAAATGATTGTTTTAGCTAGAGTTGAGATGAATCCGCCATACGGATCCCACGGTTCCCTCCAATGAGGGATCCGTCTAGGCTAATCCTAGGGATCCGTCTCTCAGCAGCTAGGAAAACATGACAATGATGTTTTGTAAGGTCTAATACCTATACCTTCTTGAGTGTTTCAGTCCATCTAAGTGTCTTAAATGGAAGGGTACTTGAATAATCAAGGGCAATGAGTGATGTAGCTAATGATTGCCTTTTATGGAAGGAAAATGAGACTTTATGATCACCAATGGATGTTCAAGGATGACACTAGGAATTTTGATGGTGTCAAGTCACAATAAATGATTCTAGAAATCAGATGTAAGCTTGAGATGAAGTTTGAAAAATCCTCAAAAAATAAAAGAATTGAAAAAAAAAAACTAGTTTTTGACCCATTTTGAGATAAGGATGACTAGAAACAATTTCCTAAAATAGATAAATATGTCCACCTAAGTGTTTTGAAATATGAGAAAAAATGTGTGAGTATTGAAGCGGAAATATGGTGAGTTTTGATGAGTTGATAAATCAAAAGTACTATGAAATAGATCCTAGGTAAGCTATGGGTGAGTGTGAAGCTTTCAAATGCTTGAGGAAGACTTAGCAGGTTCTAAGGTCTTATGTTTGACTAGTGTGAAGTGATATGATGTATGGGAATTTGTATTGCTCACCTGTTGTCACGGATCCCACGGTTCCCTCAGAGGAGGGATCCGTCTAGGCTAAAACTAGGGATCCGGCAACTGCATATCAGAACCATCACAGAAGCAAATGCAGATTTTGCACCAAGCAATATACATGAATAACCTGTTAATACAAATAAACCGTAAAAACGTTTATTAATATTTTGCGATCTCTTTGTGTTTTGTTGATAACAAATATAATGTTATCTTAAGTATAATTATAATGATACATGTTATTTTGTAAAGCATTTACATATAGCCATTTAAATACAAAAATGTAATAATTAAGCATTTGTTGTAATAGTTTATTAGGATGGGTAAAAAGCATAACCCATGGACCATAACCCATGGATCTTAACCCATAGCCAAGTAGACTAGATACAATGTATACTTAGATACATTGAATCTAAAGAAAACCCATGGACCAACCCATAACCAAAAAACCTATGGGCAAAGAGGAGCGTTCCACGGATCCCTAGGATTACATTAGACGGATCCCAAGTGGAAGGGATCCGTGGGATCCGGGGAACAGTGAAGAATTTTGCCTATAAATAGAGAGCCATTTCTTTATTCTAACTCACCCCTCTTCTTACTAAATCTCTCATACACTCTCATTCTCTTTTAACATATAGATCACTTGATCTAGAGAGTTGTTCTTCTTTCTTTCTTTTTTTGATCCTTATATAGGTCCTTCTCTAAGGCAAGATCACGAGCATTCTACAAGTCATCCAAGCAAGGGGTCCTTGATTGATTTGTCACTCCGCAAGATTTCTGTAGCGAAGATCTTGTATTTGATATTTCACATACTTGTTGTGTAATAGTCGTGTTGGTTTGGTCCACCGTGCTACGGACTCGGTATTTAGCTTTGTACCGGAAAAAGTGTAAGCAACGTTGTGAAGGCTTCTCCGCCAAGTGAAGGAGTTTGTTGACATAGTGCTTGAACTCTCGAGTAGGTGACTCGGGGAGTGGAGTAGGGCAAGGAAGGTGTCCTTGTAGCCGAACCACTATACATCGGTTGTGTCTTTTCTTTCCCTTCACTTTACTTTATTTACTTGCTTTATCATTAGATCTATACTTTCTCTACATCCATAAGATCTCACATATTAACGAATCTAAAAGTTTTTGAAACTAACGTAAAATGGGCAAAACTATTCAAGCCCCCTTCTAGTTTTCCACAATTGGCATCAAGAGCTAAGTTTATAAAAGTTTTAAAATAAAATTGTATTTTAAAAACTTTTCAATCTCTATGGGTTCTGAAAATTATAAGGAAGGGCAATCTATGCAACGACCACCATTACTTGAAACTAATGGTTTTATATATTGGAAAAATAGATTCGAAACATATATGAAATCCAAAGATATTGATCTTTGGTACATTATTGTTGATGGTGACTTTGAGGCTACCTCAAATGATGATAAAGGAAATATAGTTTACATACCTAATGATAAATTAAGTGATGAATTGAAGAAAAAGTTTTCTAAAAATAGTGAAGCAAAAATGGTTTTATATAATGCTTTACCCAAAAAGGAATTTGAAAGAATTTCTATGCTTAAAACCTCTAAAGAAATTTGGAATTCTTTAGTTGTAACTCATCAAGGCAACCAACAAGTTAAAAATAATAAAATTGATTTATTTGTTCAACAATATGAACAATTTTCAATATCGGATGAGGAAACTATAGATCATTCATTTGTTAACTTTAATACCATTATTACATCTTTACAAGCACTTGATGAATCTTTTTCTAGCCGTAACCATGTTAGGAGATATCTAAGAGCACTTCCATCGAAGTGGAGATCCAAGGTGACGGCGATCGAAGAGTTGAAAGATTTGACAATCCTTACTCTCGACGAACTCATAGGCAACCTAAAAGTCTACGAGCTTGTCCTCGCTAAAGACTCCGAAGCCTCAAAGGTGAAAGAGAAACACAAATCTCTTGCCCTTAAAGCCAAAAAGGCTTCAAGCGATGAAGAGAACTCCTCTTCAAGTAGTGACGACGAGGAGTACGCCATGACGGTAAGGGACTTTAAAAAGTTCTTTAGAAGAAAGGGAAGATATGTCAAACAACCGTATGACGATAAGAAAGGCTTTCGAAAAAGCAAAGAGGACGAGAAGCCAAAGGATGATCGTACTTGCTTTAAATGTGGGGACCCAAACCACTTTATTAGTAAGTGTCCCAAACGGGATGATCAAAAGGCGTTCGTGAGCGGCACATGGGGAATGAGCGACGAGGAGGACGAAGAAATTTGTCTCATGGCAAATGACGAGGTATGTCACGAATACTATAGTAGCTCATCACTTGATGACGACTCATTGCATAATGAATATGATAAACTATGCAATATTAGCTTAAAACTAGTTAACAAAAACAAGCTTTTAAAGAGTCAAAACCAACGTTTAGACAAAGAAGTCATAGAACTAAAAGCAAAACTAAAACGTTTGGAAAAGGGTAAGATAGCAAGTGGTGAATGTGAACTTTGCGTTCAACTTCAAACACTAGTTGATCATCTAGATTCTAAAATTGCTAGAATGAGTACGAACACTTTAGATACGATACTAGATGGTGTTAAAACCGGCAACAACCAAAAAGGTTTAGGTGTTCAACAACTTGATCCATCAACTAGTGAAAATAAAGAAACAAAATTTGTTAAGGCACTAGAAAAACCAGCCACTGTTGTGGCGGATCCCTTGATAAGGGAACCGGCTAGTGTACAGCCAGGGATCCGTGGATTTGTTGTAGCAAATAGTGGTAATAACGTAGCTTCTTCATCTAGAACTGAATTTTTTATCGTTAATAGGAAGAAACCAACTCATGTCACCTCTAGACAACCACCTCCAAAATATAATCCTACTTTTGCAAGAAACAAAGCTCCATCCTTTTCAAAACCTAATTCATTTAGGAGACCTAATAACGTTTACCCGAAAAGTAACCATCAAATGGGATGGAATCCAAATATGCAAAATGGTTTTCCTTTTCAAAACTTTGCTCCATGGAATGCATACTCATCTTATCCATACATGTCTAACATGAATGGAATGTTTAACACTAATGGACCCATGAACAAATGGGGACCAAACTTTTGAGTTTATTATTGTTTTAGGTGTGCTTAAAAGTCGACCTAGACCCCGATGAAAGAGTCAAGGATAGCGGGTGCACGAGGCACATGACCGGCAATAGGGATCTATTCTCCACATATGAATCCATAAATGGAGGTAATGTGGTGTTTGGAAATAGCAAAAGTAGAATCATAGGAAAACGTACGATTTCTAACAAATCTCTAACCATTAACGATGTGTGTCACGTAGAAAACCTAAACTTTAACCTCTTAAGTATAGGACAAATATGTGATAAAAAGTGCAATGTACTTTTTACCGAAACCGGTAGTAAGATACTAAAAAATGGCATAACCATAGGAAGAGGAATTAGGAAACATGGAGTCTATGTCATTAAAATCGGTAATGAACCCAAAGACAAACTATGTCTTACCTCTATGGATGATACTTCGACCTTATGGCATCGAAGATTGGGTCACGCAAACATGCGACTTCTTCAATCGCTATCATCCAAAGATCTAGTAAGAGATCTACCTAAGTTAAAATATAAACATCATTTTTGTGATGCTTGTAATGTAAGAAAACAAGCTCATTCTAGTCATAAAGCTAAAAACATGGTGTCTACAACTAGGTGTCTAGAATTACTACATATGGATTTATTTGGTCCATCCGCTATCCAAAGTTATGGAGGCAACTACTACAATTTGGTCATAGTGGATGACTATTCTAGGTATATACATGGACAAAATTCTTAAAGAACAAAACGGAAACCTTTAATTATTTTGAAATATTAAGCAAAAAGATCCAAAGACAACTAGGAAGTCCCATAGTGTCTATTAGGACGGATCATGGTAGGGAATTCGATAACGAAGTGCAATTCGGAGATTTTTGTGACGCTAATGGTATTACTCACAACTTCTCGGCTCCACGCACTCCACAATCGAATGGGGTAGTAGAAAGAAAGAATAGAACCCTACAAGAAATGAGTCGAACCATGCTTAATGAACAATACATACCTCAAAAGTTTTGGTGTAATGCCATTGATACTTCAACGTACATACTCAATCGAGTCTTAATTAGACCAATCTTAGGAAAAACTCCATATGATTTACTTCGAGGCAAAAAGCCTACGTTAAATCACTTTAGAGTCTTTGGTAGTAAATGTTTTATTCTTAACACTAAAGATTACCTTACAAAATTTGATCCTAAATCAACCGAAGGTATCTTTTTAGGTTACTCGCCAAATAGAAAAGCTTACGTCATACGGAGTATTAAACAAAGAAACAATGAAGGTAGAAGAGTCATTAAATATAAAATTTGATGAAAGTCCACCCAAACCCTCTCCACCTCTTGTCGATGACGAGATTATAGAAAGTGAAGCTATAGTAATAAAGAAAAAGATAAGTGAAGAAGAAGAACCTCTAAGTGATGAAATAATAAACATTAAAGAGTCCAAAGATCACCCCGTAGATAAAGTCATAGGAAAACTAAACGAACGAACATTAAGGTCTCAAGTTCAAAACCAAAGTAGCTTGTTTTGTTTCGTTTCAACCTTAGAACCTAAGAATACACAAGAAGCCATAAAAGATGAAAGTTGGGTAATGGCTATGCAAGAAGAACTAAATCAATTTGTTTCTAATGATGTTTGGACACTTTTCCCTCCACCTAGTAATCAAACCATAATAGGAACCAAATGGGTTTATAAAAACAAATTAGATGCAAACGGAGTAGTGTCTAGGAACAAGGCTAGACTCGTTGCTCAAGGGTATAACCAACAAGAGGGAATAGACTTTGATGAGACCTATGCCCCCGTGGCTAGATTAGAGTCTATAAGAATACTTCTTGCGTATGCTTGTGCTAATGATCTAAAGCTTTATCAAATGGATGTCAAAAGCGCTTTTCTAAATGGTTTCATTAATGAAGAAGTATATGTAGCTCAACCTCCTAGCTTCATTGATTTTGAAAAACCCAAACATGTGTATAAATTAAAGAAAGCCCTTTACGGTCTTAAACAAGCTCCAAAAGCTTGGTATGATAGACTCAAGTCATTTCTAGTTAAACACAACTATACCATGGGGTTAGTTGACAACACACTTTTTACTAAGAAAAGAGAGTCACATATAATCATAGTACAAATATATGTAGATGATATTATATTCGGATCCACTTGTCAAGACATGTGTGATGATTTCTCTAAGATCATGCATGACGAGTTCGAGATGAGTATGATGGGAGAACTTAGTTTCTTTCTTGGTCTACAAATAAAACAAGTAGAAGATGGTATCTTCTTCAATCAATCTAAATACATCAAGGAGATGCTAAAGAAATTCGGTCTAGAAGAGTCGAAACCAATTAGGACTCCAATGTCATCCGACACCAAACTCAAAAAAGATGAAGACGGCGAATCCGTAGATAATACTAATTATCGTGGCATGATAGGTAGTCTTCTCTACCTCACGACAAGTAGGCCGGATATCATGTTTAGTGTTTGCTTATGTGCTAGGTTTCAAGAAGACCCTAAAACATCACACCTAGAAGCCGTAAAAGGATATTTAGATATATTAAGGGTACAACACAATTAGGATTATGGTATCCTAAGGACACGGGAGTAGAAACAATTGTATATGCAGATTCTGACCATGCAGGTGATTACGTTGATAGAAAAATTACAAGTAGGGTATGTACTTTTATGGGATGTTGTTTAACATCTTGGTTTTCTAAGAAACAAAAGGCACTTGCAATATCAACAACCGAAGCCGAGTACGCTCTCGCCGGCAAAGCATGCAAAAAAGCACTATGGATGAAACAAGCGTTAGTCGACTACGACATTCATCTAAGCGACATAGCCATCCTATGTGACAACAAAGGTGCCATCGACTTAAGCAAAATCCGTATTGCATTCTCGCAAAAAGCATATAGAGATTCGTCATCACTTCCTAAGAGACAATGTTCAAAAAAGGAACATCTCTATTGAGAAGGTAGCATCTAAAGACAACATAGCCGACGTCCTCACCAAACCGTTGAAGCGGGAACAATTCAACCTACTTCGTCTTGGTCTTGGTCTAATGGAACAAACGTTGTAACTTATTTGACTCTACAAGGTATGTAAACACTAGCCTTCTTCTTTCTGAGACTAGGATTTCTATTTCATGCACAACTCACAAACAATACGGGAATTTTCAAAACCCAAGATAAGTTTTCCACTTATAGTTTTCTTTTTTTTTCAATACACATTTTCAAAGAAAATCTCTTTTCAAAATGTTTTCTAAAAAGGATGATGCCTTCCCGTATCAATTTCAAAAAAGCAATTTCTCACGGCTAGGAAAAATCGCTTTTTCATTATTAATACAAAGTAAAAACCCGTTTTCATTGCATCTCATGTCTTTTTAATGCTAAAGGGGACACATAACTAATATGTGTTTTCGGGTACATTCATTTAAGCAACAATGAATTAGGAGCATTGATAACACAAAATTACGTACTTATGTACTAACTATGTGTTTTCAGGTTATCTCAATAGGATGCTTTTCTACTTCTAGTTTATTTTTCTTCTTCTTTTTAGGAGTCGA
Source organism: Chrysanthemum makinoi (assembly GCA_910596185.1). Lineage (NCBI taxonomy): Eukaryota > Viridiplantae > Streptophyta > Magnoliopsida > Asterales > Asteraceae > Chrysanthemum > Chrysanthemum makinoi. Next base: position 219,940,352 of record OU343221.1, on the reverse strand, counting down.
GATAACCGTAACTCCAAATAGTTTGCATATAGGCACACAATAGGAAAAATGTTTTCACTTTTGTGCTTGCTCGGATCACTGCAGACCACGGATCCCAGCCTCAATGCTGGACGGATCCCTCAAGGGAAGGATCCGTGGGATCCGTGAAACAGAAGCTGTTTTCACCTTCTATTTTGTCTACTTTGGATGAAAATCCTCATTTGTTTCATTTTTGGAGTATGCTCTTTAATTCTTGTGTTCTCATGATCACATGCCTTGAATTCATATCTAATCATTAGATTTTAATCCACATTTTGGTCAAGCATTCATTACAATGCTTTGTTTTTCTATATATAGAACTCCCAAAATGCTTGCATAATCCATCTCATCCTCACATACACAATATACCATGTCTTCCAAAAGCCCTTTAGATGAATCACCTAGTACAAACAATCATCTTCATGATACCCAAATCTTTGTACTACCACCATCCAAAATACCACAATCAAACTCTAGGATATCCACACGGATTAGTATCCGATCTTGTTGCTTAGCAAAACCAACCTCAAATGGTTCATCCTCAACAAATAACTCACCACAAGATGCTTCCATTATAGCACCCCCTCATCACCAACAAGTACACCAACTTCATCACCACCTAAAGTCACTCTTTTGGAACTCCTTAAGACTCCAACAAGATCTAAACAACCTAAACAAAAAGAAATAGTCTTTTCAACACCCCCCACATCTCCAAATACTATTTTTCAAGATCTTGAAACATCACCACCATTAGCTCCCATTAAACTACAAGAACATCTAGGTTCTTATCCACCACCACTTCCAAACATTCCGGACTTTGATCCATATTTTCCTATTTTTCCACCACAACTTCCGCAACTTACAAACCAAAACCACCCGGAAGATTTCCGCACTCATTACCCACATCACCTACATTGTGAACATTGCCAATCCACTAGGGAAATTGCAATAGAAGTTAGGGAAGAAATGCGATTCATACTCAACCTCATCCTTGATTGCATCAATACCATTACTCATCAAAACATCAATCCATAAACCTTATGCAAGCATGGAAGGAATCACTACTACTATTTTCTATTTCTTGTACCTTTTCTTTTAGAGTCATTTTCAAGAACAAGTCTTGTTCTTATTTTTATATGCTTGTAGTTGGCATAAATACCACTACACTTTGTTGTTTTATTACAAGGGATTGTTTACATACCTTGGCTCCCAATCTTGATTCTCGGCATTCACAAGATTATTTAAGCATGTTACTAACCTTTCTTTTTGTAGGATTTTTATTTTTCTTCACTTGACACCCCAAACAAGGGGGAGCTACCGTCAAGGGGGAGTTAGCAATACGTGGACTAATTTTTCCACACTTTTATGCTTATTTCTTCCAAGGGTTAACTTTTTGTTTTGACAAAAAGGGGGAGAAGAAGTAAAACTTATGTGCTTTCAAAACTTACATCTATTCTTAAGTTTTACTCATCATAACATTATGTTTTGTCATCAACAAAAAGGGGGAGATTGTTAATACAAATAAACCGTAAAAACGTTTATTAATATTTTGCGATCTCTTTGTGTTTTGTTGATAACAAATATAATGTTATCTTAAGTATAATTATAAGGATACATGTTATTTTTGTAAAGCATTTACATATAGCCATTTAAATATAAAAATGTAATAATTAAGCATTTGTTGTAATAGTTTATTAGGATGGGTAAAAACCATAACCCATGGACCATAACCCATGGATCTTAACCCATAGCCAAGTAGACTAGATACAATGTATACTTAGATACGTTGAATCTAAAGAAAACCCATGGACCAACCCATAACCCATGACCCATAACCAAAAAACCCATGGGCAAATAGGAGCGTTCCACGGATCCCTAGTATTACACTAGACGGATCCCAAGTGGAAGGGATCCGTGGGATCCGGGGAACAGTGAAGAATTTTGCCTATAAATAGAGAGCCATTTCTTCATTCTAACTCACCCCTCTTCTTACTAAATCTCTCATACACTCTCATTCTCTTCTAACATATAGATCACTTGATCTAGAGAGTTGTTCTTCTTTCTTTCTATTTGTGATCCTTATATAGGTCCTTCTCTAAGGCGAGATCACGAGCATTCTACAAGTCATCCAAGCAAGGGGTCCTTGATTGATTTGTCACTCCGCAAGATTTCTGTAGCGAAGATCTTGTATTTGATATTTCACATACTTGTTGTGTAATAGTCGTGTTGGTTTGGTCCACCGTGCTACGGACTCGGTATTTAGTTTTGTACCGGAAAAAGTGTAAGCAATGTTGTGAAGGCTTCTCCGCCAAGTGAAGGAGTTTGTTGACATAGTGCTTGAACTCTCGAGTAGGTGACTCGGGGAGTGGAGTAGGGCAAGGAAGGTGTCCTGTAGCCGAACCACTATAAATCGGTTGTGTCTTTTCTTTCCCTTCGCTTTACTTTATTTACTTGCTTTATCATTAGATCTATACTTTCTCTACATCCATAAGATCTCACATATTAACGAATCTAAAAGTTTTTGAAACTAACGTAAAATCGGCAAAACTATTCAACCCCCCCTTCTAGTTTTCCACATAACCATTAAACTAAACAACAATATAAGCATGTTATCACATAAAGCATATCATAGATAATGGTAGTAATAATAATATCCAAGATAACACAAACAAGCGTGCTAAAACATAATCATTCATACACAAATCAAATGTCTCAAAACAAGCATGATCCTATAGTATCTTTCGTCAATCCTTTCTTTTCCTCATTCCCAACTTCATGACGTGGTGAGCTAGGTTTTGAATCATACCCCTTAATTGTTTGAATTTTGTGGTATCGTTTGGAAGAGTCGGAAGTTGTTGATAGTAGTCAAAGGGGTCCAATTCGATGTTAGCTTCGGGGTTGACATTTACTTCTTCTTCTTCTTCTTCTTCTTCTCCTTCCGAGGAGTCCGAGAGAGCTTTAGGTTTTCTTCCATTGACCATGAAACATTTAGGGGGTTGTTTGGTAAGAGGTACCATAACGTGATCGGAAAGGAAATGATCACCGTTGATAGGAGATGGTTGCAATGCACTAACATACTTACAAAGTCGTGTTAGGAGCATACCATACGGAAGTACCATGTTGGCAACTTTGAATACCCCGGCCATTCAATTCACCATGTAATAGGCGAGATTAAATGGCTTTTGGTGAATAAGGCAATAAATCATTTGCACGAGACATGCATTTGGATGATCATTGTTACCGACTAAGCTAATGACGTTTTCCCTAAGAATTTCCTCCCATTTTCTAAAAAATGGGGTGCATTTCTAAGAGTTCCATTTGAAAGGGATCACGGTGAATGAGTTTTTTGTTTCGGTTGAGACGGGATTGGTCGGCTCTAATTTTGAAAATGGTGTCTCGAATGGTTTCGGGTTCATCAAGAGGAGTAGGGTATATTGGTTTGGGATCAAGAGCAAAAGATTGAGAGGATATTGCCCAATCTTGAGAGTACATACAAATTCCTTCACAAGGAATGCGAAGAATTTGAGCGAATGTGTTGAAAGGTAGAGTGAAGCTTCGTTTATTGATGATGAAGGTGATTGAAATGCTATCATCGGTATTTCGAATGATCCTAATGCTTTTGTAGAATTCAAAGATGAAAACCGGAAAAATTTATTCACCAATGTCAAGAAGACAATCAAAGTTGATTACCGAGAAGACTTAACGAATGTCGGTATCTTCAAGGAAACATTCCTTGACCACACGACCTTCATGGATAAGTCATTTTTCAAGTCTTTTGAAGACTTTGCGGTCGGTTTTTGACAATCCCTCTTTCCGATAGTAATGGGTGAGGTAATGGACGGTATCATGGTGGTCTTGTTGAGTGGCTTTAGGCATTGTTGGTCCTAGAAACACAAATATTCCAATTAGGCAAAATTTGTTGAGATGGGTTTATGGTTTTGATTTGTATTAACAATGTTGTGAACACAATGTAATCTTAGTTATGTGAAAGCCCTTTTTAATGATCAATTTTGGAAACCCTAATTAAGTTAATTGATTAAAAATTGAGAAACCATAAACCCTAGGATGAGGATGATGAAAATTACAACATGTTAGCGTAATTACTTACAATTGTGTTCTAGAGAAGAATACTTAAGGATATGGAGTCCTATGAAGATGAAACCAGCTCTTGGGTCTTTTGTGTTTTGTGGGGAGAGGGAAAATGATCAATGTTGGTTTTGAAAAGTGGTACGCTTACGCAGCGCGTTCGGGGTCAAAGGAACTTCCTTTTCGTCGAGCAAGTTTTTCAACACCCTAGGCAGTGAACCTAATCGTTGTAGTGTAGTATTAGGGTAAGCCACGGGAATTGATATCGTTCTCTAGGGGAAAAGGAATGCTAGTGAGAGGTTATTACGCTAAGGTTGGGGTTGAGGAAGATTATTTTTTTTATCTTTTTATGTTTTTTAGGAAATGGAAAGGTACGAATCTTGGGGTTTGGATTCGGGGGTTGGTATTTCTATCGATTACTTCTACTATCTAATTATCTAAGTAACTAAGGTGAGGGTAGTCTATGTCTAATTATTGTGTGCTCGTATGATGGTTTAAAGATGTGTTTACTTAGGTTTTACTACTCCTTAATTATCTCCTATTGATGGTTGAATTGTCACGTCCTCATTCTTAATCGCGTTGTGTGTCTAAGGTCGTAGGGTATGCGTTTATCCCTAACTCTTTGAAATTACCAAAGGTTATTGCCTACAAAGTCTCTAGGATTTATAAACTTTAACTCTAAGGTACTCTTCGGATGGTTTGGCCTACAACAACTCTAGGTGTTATAAACTAAGGTTCACAAAGATTAATCAAGCATTAACTACACAACGGATGACCTATCGCATTACTAGATCATTAACAATTAAGATAAGAGACAACCAATCAATATTCAATAATTAAGTTTCATATTCCCTAAGCAAACACACAAGTAAATTAGCCGGACATGGAGAACATGCAAGCATACACACAAGTAATTGAAGACATAATTAAATTAATGAAGTAAAGCACTTATCTTGATGTAAGATAGGGTTTAGAACCCTAAAATACTGTATAAGACAGCCTTGGTTCGGTTTAGGTTTTTACTCCAAAAGACTACACACTGAAAACTAAAAAATTCGGATTCTATATATAAGATTACATTCGCGACGGCGTCACCCTTTGATTTGTGACGCCGTCAGGTCGCCGTCATTAGGGTTTCGTCTTGGCCACGTTAGTCTTGCGACGGCGTCACCTTATGCTTTTGACGCCATCCCTTCCTCGACGCCGGATCAAATCTAGGCAGTCTGAGTTGCGACGACCTACTCTTTTAAAGCCTGACACCGTCACTTGTAAATAAGCAATTTGCTACTGAGCCGTCACAAAAGTGATGCGACGGCATCGCAGTTAACACCTGACGCCGTCCCCTTCAGTTCCAGCAGCCTGAGTGTCTCGATTCTTGACTTTGGCCATTTTCTTCGTATATTCACGCCTTTTCGTCCGGATAAGTGTCATTCCAGCATTTTGCCTTGAAGATACCTAAAAAGTGAAAAGGAACGATATTAAGTAATAACGGATACAAAAGTGATAAAATAAGGGCTTAAACAACCCCTCAAAAAGGTACATTTTAAAACCTTATCAAATATCCCTACACTTAGTATTTGCTTGTCCTCAAGCAAATGTGCTTTTAGCTAATTAATTTATAAGTTAGGGGTCATGAAGCATTGGTTTAGAACAATCCACAACACATATAAGCCCCGCAAAAGTCATAACAAGCACGGAAATTACATACTAGCACCTCACATGGGTTGTTTGGATACTCACATCTCTCGGGTGTATATGGAATATAATAAGTTGGAAATGGAAGATAAACACTCATTAACCGGTCCTAGTACATAGATTACCATAGGCTTGAGACTAGATCAAACCTCCATCGCTTTGGCGTAAGCACCTAGGAAAGACTATTAAAGAGGTCTTTTAAAGGGTTGTAACGTTAGGCTTAAGGTAGGGAAACAAAGGGTTTGGTGGGATAGGCTATTTAGTGGTGGCAAGTAAAAAATGTTTATGTTACAAGCATGCGAAGAATGGCGTTGCTAAGCCAAGACTCGACACTCTAGACTCTAGAAAACTGAAACAAACAAACATAAATTAAAGATAGATGTAGGATGGTAGCCCATTTTTTTTTCATTGAACACTTTTTTTTAATACACTTTTACTCTACCATCCTCTACGGTAACATCAAAATGATAGGGATTTATAGGCACATCCCTACACTTGAGTTTTTATTACTCTAACACTAATTTGACCCGAATTGAAAAGATCAAAACACTTGGAATACATTATTATGCAAATAAAGGGAATTTGAATTTAACGTTCCCTTCCCGTCATTTCATAAACTTTAACTTTTCCCATGAGTCCCAATCGTCCCAAAACTGTATACAAAGGATATGACTCGACTTAGCAACTTATGAAAGCAACTAGATAATTGAACTAAGGGTTTTTAGGGTGACAACAATAATGCACTAAAAGTGAGTGCATAAAAGGTAGGCTAAGGCGATTTGGGTGTACATTTGGGGGTGGGGTGTAAACAATGATCTTCATTGATATTCCGGAAAACCGAAACATCACGAGAACCACGAAAAGGATAGGCTCTGAGGGGTTAACTAGGGGTATCGTGTACTAAAGATGAGTACAACGCAAAGGTGTGGGGGAATTTCTCAACCGATGTGGAAGAAGTAATTATATTACGGGTATCAAACAAGGGTTATCCTAATGCCTCTTATCATTTAGTTATTCCTAACTACACAAGTGTAGTCTTACTAGCGATCTCGCGATGCATCACAAAAAAAGTTCTAGAATCTATTATACTACCGGTTCACACACTAAGCATTAAAGATGAATGCTTTAATTCCTACTAATCTAAGGGCGATCCTCACATTTTGGGTGGAATTTAAGTGGTAAAGGGTTTTTGTGCTAGTCATATAACTTCCTATCTGTGAGACGCTTTATTAAGACTAATGGCCCACTCCTATATGTCATTAAAAATTTTAAATTTGGTGCCAAAATTACCCTAACCGACATTTTCTCATGGTTTATTACACAAATGCAATTGGACAAAGCAAATAATCAAGGATAAGCATAGTTTCAAAGTTCCCGTTTTATTTTCCCTCCCTACACTTAAACTGAACATTGTCCCCAATGTTCCCCAAAAGTATCAAAGTTATGATAATGGAAGGTAATAAAAGATGAAAGAAACTAATATTCCCCTGATTAGTTCGGTAGGATCCGTGTAAAGTGGTGGTTATATTTTTCTTCAAGAATAACGTTTGCGTGAAAAGCTCCTTCTCATCTTATGTATCTCCTTCTTGATAAATTAAACATGCACACTTGAAGAAAACAAACGAAACCTTCGCGTAAAATCGGCGATAATAATATATATAGGACTCTACTAAACTAGAATATAATGCTTGTGGAATGGATGTTTACAGAATTTCTGGAAAATTAAGACCGGGAAAATTCCAAAAAATTTAAGCAACTCAGAAAATGAGAAAAAGTAATCAGGTGTTTTTGCTCCTTCCTGAGGCCGTCAGGTTGCGATCCTGACGCCATTAGGTTATCCTGACAAAAACTGGTCTGCGATTTTCTGGAAAAATTCTGGAAAATTTACATCTTTAAAATCTGGAAAAATTTTCTGCAAAACATCCATTATGACTCGATACAAGCATTTGACTCGAAAAAACACACATGTATATCTTTTAATTAATTGAAATTCTCATGTTTACTTTTCTTTTGAAAACGTGTGTAATCCTCCCTACACTTATCCTTTATGTAAAATACCTTTATATGTAATTAAGACGAGGTTAAAAACAAAATAAAGCATTTTTACAAATGAGAATAAACAATCAATAAAAGATATATAACACAAACAAACAAACAATTAAGCATGGGTTGCCTCCCACGAAGCGCTTTTCTTTATTTATGAGTCTTGTAGCTAGACTCGTAGTCGTGCCCTTACGTGACTTCATTACCGTCACCTTTTTCCTCATGACGGTCTCGATTGGGGGATTCCATGTTGTAAAGGTGCCCTATGATGCACCTTTCTAAGAGGTCGTCCTCTCCCCAATCGGTTCTATATTCCGGTCCTAAGTTCAAGCAATCCTTATAGAATCCGAAAATCTTGGCCATAACATAATCTACTCCTTTCTCCTTATCCTCCTCATTCCTATATTAGACCGATAGTTTAAGTTCCTTTTCATCATTGGAGAGTGATGAAAACTTCTCAATCTTAAACGGCATTTGGTAAGCTACATCATCGGTCTCATCCTTGAATCGCACTATTCCTAATGAGGGATCATAAGTCATCCTGGTGTTTCTATGAAAGGTTTTCCTAGAATAACGTGGGACAAGCTAGGATCTATGGCCGTACTAAGATCATCCACAATTATGAAGTCCGTAGGAAATGTGAAACTACCTACATAAACGGGAAATCCCTTAATTCTACCAAGAAAATTGCACCTAACCCTAGGATTATCGGGGTCTTGCCTAGCTGGGATAGGCTTCTTCATTACCCAATTATAGTAGGTGCTAGTCATTATGTTTATTGGGGACTTGCGGTCAATGTAGGCCTTTGCCACGAAAAGGTATCCTATGCAACATGGTATGTTAAGATTCCACAAATTTGATCCTAGGGCTTTTCCTAACATACATGTGACGGAGTTCACGCACTAAGTGAGGGTGGCGAGATAGTTCTTCTTCCGTAGGAAATTTATTGAAATAGTCATTGTCTACTTCATCTACTTCCTCGGTTGTTTCATTAACCTCAAGTATAGTTTCATGGTCCGCTTCATCATTTGTTCTATTAGGTTTCAATAAGGTGATGGTATTGACGAATTGGACGTGTTTAGCTAACTTACTTGGGTCCTTAATCTCTACACCGGAAGGCTCGGGAGTTGAGATAGCATTAACCTTCTTATCACTATTGGTCATGGCTTTCAAGAGGTTATCTATCTTCCTATCCATCTCGGCTTGTTTTTGGTTAAAACGGTCCGAGAGCTTAGCTATTTGAGCTTCTTGGGATGCGACTAGGTGTTGCAACATCCCCTCAATGTTTTGTTGGTTAGGGCCATGAGATGGGGGCCATGAGAAATCATTGGAAGTGAATTCTTTGGTTTGTCCCCAATAGAAGTCGGGCTTACCCTTCCATGCTTCTCGGGCTTCATTAAAAGTCCGAGGTCCGGGTGTTGTAGGGAATATTCCTCCCGTTCCATTAATACGCGAGGATGCGTAGTCAACGGAATCTTGTTCGGGGAATCGGGTGCAAATGCGCGTGTTATGAGGATCACTACACGGCTCACACGAGGAAGAAACTTTGTTCACATGGCGTGAAGACTTAGGATTTTCGTAGGAACTCATTAGGACTTTAACTTGATCTTCAAGTTCGAGCATCCTACGGTCTGAAGGTTGTGAGTCAATGGGAGGCAAGGAGATTGCCTTAACGGTTTTGGGCAACTCACAGGGGTCATTCCAACTTTCGTTGTCATAGAGAGCAAGGTCCTCTATTATACCCCATGATTCTTCCGTGGTGAGATCACTACGTTTTCCACCGGCCGCTTGGTCAATGGATCGCTTGGTGGGGAAGTTGACATGATCATAGAAGAGTTGGACTTGAAGCCAAAGATCAATGCCGTGATGAGGGACTTTATGAAGTAAGTCCTTGAATCGAGTCCATGCTTTGTAGAGAGACTCGCCTTGAAGTTGTTGAAACGTCAAGATGTCTCGTCTTAGTTTAGTGGTTCTCCCCGGTGGGAAAAATTGAGCAAGGAAGCTAGAGGTGAGATCATCCCAACTTGAGATGGAGCCGGCGGGAAGTCGCTCAAGCCAATTACTAGCTTGGTCCCGTAGAGAGAATTGGAAGAGACCCAGACGCGTGGTCTCCCGAGTAGTAGCATCGAGGTCGATGGAATCGACAATTTTAAGGAAATCCTTAAGATGCTGATTAGGATCTTCGGAACGAAGTCCATGGAATGCACATCCGTTTTGCACCAACCGGATGGTGTCGGATCGCAGGGCCGTAGTTTGGGCTTGGTCGGGAAGCTCAATGGTGTTCCTATAGCCTAGGTGGCTTGGTCTCGAGTATTCACCAAGAGTACGGCCTCTTGGCGGGTCATTTGGTGGTAGGTTGATGAATGGTGGTTGGTTATCACCTTCCATGATGAAAAGTGATGGGGTTACGAACAAAGGTCACGAAGAAGGGGGATAGACTATGAGGAAGCTAAAAAATGAGAAAAAATTTACTTGATAGGAATCAAGCAATGAAACCTAAGTGAAGTGAACTCCTAACTAGCTATTCTATTCCCCGGCAGCGGCGCCAAAAACTTGGTACGCTTACGCAGCAAGTTCGGGGTCAAAGGAACTTCCTTTTCGTCGAGCAAGTTTTTCAACACCCTAGGCAGTGAACCTAATCGTTGTAGTGTAGTATTAGGGTAAGCCACAGGAATTGATATCGTTCTCTAGGGGAAAAGGAATGCTAGTGAGAGGTTACTACGCTAAGGTTAGGGTTGAGGAAGATTTTTTTTTTATCTTTTTATGTTTTTTAGGAAATGGAAAGGTACGAATCTCGGGGTTTGGATTTGGGGGGGGGGGGGTTGGTATTTCTACCGATTACTTCTACTATCTAATTATCTAAGTAACTAAGGTGAGGGTATTCTATGTCTAATTATTGTGTGCTCGTATGATGGTTTAAAGATGTGTTTACTTAGGTTTTACTACTCCTTAATTATCTCCTATTGATGGTTGAATTGTCACGTCCTCATTCTTAATCGCGTTGTGTGTCTAAGGTCGTAGGGTATGCGTTTATCCCTAACTCTTTGAAATTACCAAAGGTTATTGCCTACAAAGTCTCTAGGATTTATAAACTTTAACTCTAAGGTACTCTTCGGATGGTTTAGCCTACAACAACTCTAGGTGTTATAAACTAAGGTTCACAAAGATTAATCAAGCATTAACTACACAAGGGATGACCTATCGCATTACTAGATCATTAACAATTAAGATAAGAGACAACAAATCAATATTCAATAATTAAGTTCCATATTCCCTAAGCAAACACACAAGTAAATTAGCCGGACATGGAGAACATGCAAGCATACACACAAGTAATTGAAGACATAATTAAATTAATGAAGTAAAGCACTTATCTTGATGTAAGATAGGGTTTAGAACCCTAAAATACTGTACAAGACAGCCTTGGTTCGGTTTAGGTTTTTACTCCAAAAGCCTACATACTGAAAACTAAAAAATTTGGATTCTATATATAAGATTACATTCGCGACGGCATCACCCTTTGATTTGTGATGCCGTCGGGTCGCCGTCATTAGGTTTTCGTCTTGGCCACGTTAGTCTTGCGACGGCGTCACCTTATGCTTGTGACGTCGTCCCCTTCAGTCTCTGACGCCGTCTTGATCAAATCTAGGCCGTCTGAGTTGCGACGACCTACTCTTTTAAAGCCTGACACCGTCACTTGTAAATAAGCAATTTGGCTACTGAGCCGTCACAAAAGTACTGAGCCGTCACAAAAGTGATGCGATGGCGTCGCAGTTAACACCTGATGCCGTCCCCTTCAGTTCCAGCAGCCTGAGTGTCTCGATTCTTGACTTTGGCCATTTTCTTCGTATATTCGCGCCTTTTCGTCCGGATAAGTGTCATTCTAGCATTTTGCCTTCAAGATACCTAAAAAGTGAAAAGGAACGATATTAAGTAATAACGGATACAAAAGTGATCAAATAAGGGCTTAAACGACCACTCAAAAAGGTACATTTTAAAACCTTATCAAAAAGCCTATAGCTGGTTTCTGTCCCACGGTTCCCCCGGTTTCCCTTGTATAAGTGATCCGGCTAGTACAACTAGAGGGATCCGGCTACTGTAGACAGAAAAAGGGTGTTTGGAAATATTTTTATTATAAGTTATAAAATAGCTTATGGGACAAAAATAGTTTTGGGGTTAAAAAAAATAAAATGAATAATGTTTGGTCAACGGGATTTGAGTAATTATCGAGAATCCATTTGTGACGACGACGTTAGTTTGATGAGATCAAAAGGAATACTATTCCCGATGATGAGTAAGTCGGGAAAGTGGCGAAAGGAGACTTTTTTGAAAGACTAGCAATTAAAAGAAAAATGGTATTAACATATTCATGTACATATAAGCGAGCTAATGAAGAGTAAACATACCTCTATGCTCTTGATTTTGGTTTGTGAAGACATAAGACCAAGAATACTTCATGAGCTCTTAAAGTAATCCGTTGTACTTAGAATAAGTAGGTTGTGATTACTTTTAGATTCTTTCTTGAAAGTTGACTTCATTATTCTTTGAATAGGGATGAAGGTTTTGGAGAGATCCTAGCATGAAGATTTTTTGAAAAGAATGTGTTAGAATAATCAATCAATATCCAACATGAAAGAGGGAAAAGAAAAAAAATGTTTTAAAAGATCTCCTTCTTTGTAGTTTTCAAACATACACGGATCGTATCAAGTTTTTAAAGTACAACATACTCTAAGAAACTTGGTAACGAAGTTCTGATACCAATTGTGGAAAACTAGAATGGGGGGTTGAATAGTTTTACCAATTAAAACTTCATTTTAAAATATTTAGATCGACTTATGTCAATCTATTTAGATATGTATGTTGGACATTGATAGATAGATATATAAAAGTGTAATGAAAGATAAAGAGTAAGAAGCACATAACCACGACACGAGTATTTATAGTGGTTTGGCTACAAGGACACCTTCCTTGCCCTACTCCACTCCCCGAGTCACCTACTCGAGAGTTCGTAATCACTACACGACACCAACTCCTTATGGCGGAGAAGCCTTCACAAAGTCGCCTACTCTTTTTCCGGTACTAGGCTAACCACCGAGTTCTTTCACCAAGGTGAACCACACCTATCACAACGTCGCCTACCCTTTATCCGGTACTAGGCTAAGTACCGAGTTCCATTACAATGGAGGAACTACTACCCAACATTACACAACACCTAATCCCAAAGGAAACCCACTCCTTATTACAACACCATCAAGGATATCAACATCCTTGGAAACAAACTATCACTATTTGAATAGCGATGCACCTCATCGATTATACGACCTTGACATCCTTCACTAATGCCTCTTGATTTGACTCCTAGGCATCTTTCACTATTGCCCTTGACACGAACGCTTGGCACCTTTCACTAATTCCTTCGTCTTGACTCCTTTAGCATTCTTCACTAATGCTTTTGACATGGACTCTTTCGGCATCCTTCACTAATGCCTTGGACACAACACTTCTATGGAGGAAGAAAGAAGTAACAACAAGAGAACCTCAGTAGTCTTGATGATGACGAAGCATGGCAACTCATGGACTTGAGCTTGCTCGACTTCAAGGAGTGGTGATCTCACCTTTAAGAGGAACCTAGAGAATAACACAAAAACAAAAGACAAACTACATAGAAAGATCCCTTAGGATCAGTGGTTAGAGAGTTACAATACTTGGGGAAAGTATGTGTGGGAGTGGCAACCCAAAAGGAAGAAATGGCTCACTATTTAATATTTATAGAGGAAAAACAACTACTGTTCCACGGATCCCACAGATCCCTCCTTTAAAGGATCCGTCTAGTGTATCCTTAGGGATCCGTGGGACGCTCCTCTTTGCCCATGGGTTTTTTGTTTATGGGTCATGGGTCATGGGTTATGGGTTAGTCCATAGGTACTTCCTTAGATACAATGTATCTAATAGATGCAATGCATCTAGTCAAATGGATGTGGGTCAATATCATGGGTTATGGATATGCTCCATGGGTTATAGTTTTTACCCATTATAATACATACTAGTTATGTATATATTTGCCCAATATGTAAACACTAGTTGTTGTACATATGTATTATAAAATCACTTATACATGTTTTAGTGTTTTATGTGAAAACGTAAGTGTGTTAGAAAACTATTGGCTCAAACCATTTACGTATTTTAATTGTTTCGTTAAAATGATTTTACGTTTGTTGTCGACAAAACATTAGAAGATCCTAAAATATAAATAAACGTTTTTACGGTTTATTTGTATTAACAGATTACCATAGGCTTGAGAAAAGATCAAACCTCCACTGCCTTGGCGTAAGCACATAGGATAAGCTATCAAAGATGGGTTTTAAAGGGTTTTAATGTTAGGTGTAAGGGTATGAAAAACACGGTTTGGTTGGATATAGGGAATTTTACTGGTGGCAAGTCAATCATCTAAGTTAATCGCATGTAAAATATAGTGTTGCTAAGCCAAGACTCGATTCACTAACTTCTAACTCTTTTTGCATTTTTTTCTTGACTTAAACAAAAACAAAAGATAAAGGATTGTGGTGGGATGATAGTCTGTATGTTTTCTTTCTTTCTTTTCTATATATATATATATATATATATATATATATATATATATATATATATATATATATATATATATATATATATATATATATATATTTTTCTCATTTTTTCGATTTTTTTATACAATTTTGCCCTACCATCCGCCAAATAATACATAATAACTAAGGGATTTATAGTTGAATCCATACACTTGAACTTTTGAATATATAAAAACTAACAACTGACCCGCAGAATCAGGCGTATAAGGGTTTTTCTGAGCCAACTTGTTGTCATCTTCTATACGAAGACGAACAACCAAGTCTTCAACACTCATCTCCTTTACCTTATGCTTCAGGTAGTTCTTAAATCCTGCCCAGCTTGGAGGTAACTTTTCAATGATAGCAACAAATTGAAAAGTTTCACTCAAAGTAATTCCCTCAGCATGAATGTCGTGTAGCAAAACCTGCAGATCTTGAACCTGACTCATCACATTCTTTGAATCAACCATATTGTAATCCAAAAAATGAGCTATCATGAACTTCTTTGTACCAGCATCCTCAGTTTTGTACTTGTGTTCCAATGACCCCCCATAATTCTTTGACAATATTGGTTAGAGGATTGACCTTCTCTAGGAGGTTCCACATGAGGTGAATTCTCTTTTAAGAACCGTGCAAGGTTCAAAGTTGTGAGATAGAAGAACATATTCTGTTGCCACCTCTTAAAATTCTTCCTATTGAATTTCTCTGGTTTCTCAGCATGATTAGCAATCGTGTTAGTAATTGGCTTACCAGTTATGTTTACATGAGTAGTCACGGGAGTAGCGTCAATTGTCATCCTGAAAGATCAAATAATTGCAAACAGTTAAGAGAACTGTTATAAAATCGGTATCGAAGAAATTCTATTGTGATTTCTTAAAAGCTTGTACCGAATCTACTTCAAAGAAACTCAATCTTGGTTTCAAGGAATCTAGATTTAAATAAACCAAATAAGAGACTAAATTAAAATAGATCAGTTTAGTAGAAATTCAATCTTAGTTTCAATATAAACTGATAAGAATAGACGGCTTTAAATATCGTTTTAGATCTGAATTCCAAATCCATTACTTTAAAAATCTGTTTGCTTAAAACTGTTTGATAAGATCGTTTATAAGCTCAGCTAGGGATCAATAACAAAGATAATAAACATAGTACGATACGCAGCGGAATAATCAAAACAATACTTTGTTATTGAACAAGGTTTCATTCACCATAAACTAACTAGCTATAATAAAGATCAAAGACTTGATTTAACACTAACTAACTATCCCTAGGCGTTTATACACTACGTCTAGGTTACACACACACACGTTTAATCGACTATATTATGGAAGACTTAATTAAACCTACACCCCATGTCCTCTTTATATACTAGAGGATTAGGGTTTACAAATCTCTACTAAGGACTAATAAATAAAACTTCTTTTGCAAGCAAGTCCTTCCATCTTTTTGTAGGTTTCCTTCTTGTCATATTAAGTCCCTCTTGTTTCATTCTTTTTGTCTTATCAACTCAAACGTATAATTCCCAACAATCTTCCCCTAGTTGATAATGACAAAACCATTCTTGAACGAACTTCCCTAGACGAAGTAGAGAAATTGAGATCAGGGATCTCACCATGAATGAAACAAGTATGTCTTCCTTTGTCTTCCCCTTAATCCATGCCATGTCACTCAAACATCTCTTCCCCTTTTTGTTATTATCCAAATAGGGAACGTATGCAAATAATGATCTTGACCACCACGAACCAATATCATACTTCCAATCCAAGCCGTCCAATATTTCGAATTGCCCTCCATGAAGAACACCAAAATGCTTACTAAAAATGAATCAAAGACAGTAGAAATCTAAACCATCAGTAGTAATACTAATCAATAGTAGTAAGAATCAAAAACTTCCCCTTGAGTGATGCATGTAGATGGTTAAACATTTAACAATAAGCTTCCCCTAAAACCCATATGTTAACCATCTTCTTGATTCTTCAAATCGGAAGCTCCTTGTAATGATCACTTGTGAAGAAAACCAAATATAACGAACTTGATGAAGAAGTAAAATAACCCAAACTTGTATCTTATATCTTGCACTATAGATGACATTGAACGTATACCTATGTATAGGGAGACCGCAATCTCTTGACGATAATCACTGAGAACAATAACGTCACTCCTTTAAGTGTTATGTCAATTCTTTGTCATAATCATTGAAGCACAAACAAGTTACCTTAAAAGTAGCTATCCTTTTAAGATATGATAAAACACGTAACCAAGTAATTCCACTTCACCTTCAAATAAGTGATAAATAATCCTCTTCGTAATCAATTCTTATATAAAATCAACTTCGAGCTTTTTAAAATCTTTTAAGAACAGAAATCCAAACTCCATGTGTGTGTGAACTAATCTCGTGTGTGTCGCCAAAAATCTCAATACCAAAAACTTGTACAACTTCCCCTTAACTCCAAATCTCCTCATAATAAACCATTAGACTGCCAATCCAAATTAGTTTCGCCATGCAAAAACCTTGAGCAGTACTTTGAGAAGGATCAGTACCTTGAGCAGTACTTTTATCAACAGCAGTACTTTCAGCAGTACTTTCAATAACAATAGTACTTTCAGTAATAGCAGTACTTTCAATAATCAGCAGTACTTTCGAGTCATGTAGTAGTGGTAACGTTTAACCATTATAAGTAGCAGTACTCTGAATGAGAAGCAGTACTTTGAATGAGAAGCAGTACTTTCAACTTATACGGGCAGTACTTGGAAAAATAAACAGCAGTACTTTGAGGCATAAGCAGTACTTTAAAACCTCGTCTGATCACTGATCCATGGATCAATCAAATCACCACCTCGTCCAGATCGAATAAAGTATAGATCAATTAATATCACGTGAGAAACCAGTATTAGACGTGATATCACAACAAATTGATACGAATAAAAGCAAACTGACCCATCACGTGATCTTGTAAGCGCTGACCAATCAAAAACCATACAATTGATCGAATAAAATAAGCCTTTATCAATCCTGAATAATATCAATGACGAAACGACAAAGGAATTTGTACTGTATGCATATGACCAATCTACTGATCATGATCCAATAAAATTATCAAATGATATAATGGTACATGCGACGTCAGTAATAAAGACCCCATCAACAGTAATCAAATCAGTATGGAGTACCCCACGTGATCACAATATTCGACCAATCAATTATGATGCGTGAAGTAAGCAGCAAATAAAAACTCGTGGGCCCAAAGTCATCTTCCAATCAGTATTATCATAATCGATATTCCACGTGACCCATATCCATTCAATTTAAAAGCAAATCTTTATTTGACAAAACATAGATGAAGTGTAACAAGTATAAGTTTCAAATTAGTACCATGTAATGTCATGCAGAAACTCGTGGACCCCATCAATAGTGATCATAATTCAGTATTATCACCAATCGAATGTAACACAGAGACCACCATTCACGTGTTAAAAACCAGAATTAATATTCTGAACCGTATTAACGCACCTCAAAACTTTTTCAAATCTGCTTCAGTCGACAATAACCCTTTTCTTCATAAACACGACATCAAAAACCTTGTAGATCCCTATATCAAGAGCTCCCCTCTCTGATACCAATTGATAAGATCGTTTATGAGCTCAGCTAGGGATCAATAACAAAGATAATAAACATAGTACGATACGCAGCGGAATAATCAAAACAATACTTTGTTATTGAACAAGGTTTCATTCACCATAAACTAACTAACTATAATAAAGATCAAAGACTTGATCTAACACTAACTAACTATCCCTAGGCGTTTATACACTACGCCTAGGTTACACACACACACCTTTAATCGACTACATTATGGAAGACTTAATTAAACCTACACCCCATGTCCTCTTTATATACTAGAGGATTAGGGTTTACAAATCTCTACTAAGGACTAATAAATAAAACTTCTTTTGCAAGCAAGTCCTTCCATCTTTGTGTAGGTTTCCATCTTGTCGTATTAAGTCCCTCTTGTTTCATTCTTTTTGTCTTATCAACTCAAACGTATAATTCCCAACACTGTTATTCCAAAGAAACTCAATCTTGGTTTCGATAGGAAAAACAATTTATATATAAAATCTGTTAATAATAATTAATCCAATTTAACAAAACTGTTATAATTCTTTTATACAGAATCTGTTTTAAGACTGTAAGGAAACATGTACACTTTTATTTAATAAAATCAGATTATGATAACCATAACAAAATTAACAAAAAATAAAAGACAAAAAATTAAATAATAAACAGAAAGGAGTACAAGCAGAAAAAAGACACCATGATAGGTAAACGAAAGCAGTAAATTTCGATCAAGGCACGAGGCTCGTGTTTAACACGATTCCCTTAAAACAGATTCGTCGTTTGTTTCACATGGTACAACGGCCAAAGCTGATGTACAACCAGACGTGACAAACTTTCCTGAAAGATCACGGAAAAAGTTGTGTGTTTCTGATCGAAGGTTGCTGGAACTGTTTGGGATGGAGATGCGTTTTCTGTTTAGTGTGCAAAGCCGAATGAGACCAGGTTATATTTATAGTGTTAACCTATCTTATTCACCAAGACAGAATAAGTGAATAACACATAAAATATAAACTGATTTCAATATCTCCCTTTTATTTAAACTAATTATGTATAACTTGTTAACAAATTTTAAATCGATTCTAAAAATAAATGGACACACAATCTGGAACTTTATTAAGAACGGCAACAAAATCTGCAGCAAAAAGATTCGCGCATAAACGAACTTTCGGAGCTGCATTCAACTCCGCAGGTCACGCGGGCTCGCATGAGTTCAGAAGTTTCGAACCTATTTTGCCCAGAAATCCTGAAATCTGCACCCCTGCGCGCACACATAGGTGTTGGAGTAAAACCAACAAATTATTTTGAAGGTTTATACCAATATTTCTATATAAACAAGCATTTACTTCTTGTTTTGGGCAATGTGGGATACTCTCCTTTTTTCCAATTTTTGTGTTTCAAATGCTTTACTTTGAGATATGATATCTCATTCATATTAACTCCATTTTTGACACATTTTAGCTCGTTGCGAAGCTCTCGTAAGAAAAACACAAAGCTACCAAGAAATATATATATACTAGTGTCAAAACCCGTCCGATGGACGGGTATGACTTGTGGTTTTTATTTTTATGGTGTTTTCTCATATAGTAATGCACAAGTTACATGAATCTTAAAGGGTTATTATACAAAAAAGTCACTAAAGTTTGCGAGAAATTTGTCCTAAGTCACTAAAGTTTAAAAGTTGTCATTCAGGTTACTCAACGTATGAAAGTTGTCATCCACATTATTGAACTTATGATAGTTGTCATCTACGTTACTGAACTTGTAAAGACACGACATTTATGTTACTTAACATATAAAAAAAATAAACGTAAAAATCGCTGAAATTATAGACGTGTTTTCTTTTTAACGTTGAGTAATCTGAATGACAACTTTTAAACTTTAGTGACTTAGGACAAATTTCCCGCAAACTTTAATGACTTTTTTGTATAATAACCCAATCTTAAATGCCCAATCACCTTAGCTATGATATTAACTCGAACATAATAAATATATCATTAGCGTTTTGAGGAAAAGAGACATACCGTACCATTGTTTTTTTCCTAGCCAAACCACACTAAAAGCGTCCACCATAGTTCTTCAACTACAAAAACCAACATAAGATCATTAGGGTTTTGAGAAAAAGAGACACTTTGTTTTTTGTCCCACTAAACCTCACCAAAAGCCTCCACCATAGTTCTGCAAAATAACGAACATAAAATCATGAGGGTTTTGAAAAAAAGAGACATAATCACCTACTAATATATAGACAGCTCACAAAATAAAAGATTAGATGCATGCATGAAAGCTCACCATGTAATCTGAATATATAGAAAGCACACTATGTCGGCTTGTATCAGTAGTTACCTTACAGATGCTCACATGGATTCTTAATAAGAATTTAAACATACATATCTCTAACAAAAACACAAATAAAATGGACAAAAATTAGCAACTTCTATTAATTACTATTTTATATATTGTAACATACACCAAAAGATGATGAAGCACACACAAGTTAGGGTGTTGGAATTTAGGAAGAAATGAATGGTGTAGGAATGATCTTCCCTGGGATATATCACTAAACTTTAATAAAAAAAATATGTATCGTAAAACCTTGTGTTTTTTTTATACACATAAATCATAACATCAACCCTATACATTTTTTTTAGTGAATGCATTACTATTGTCCACAATAGCTATTATAAATCTGAAACCATGAACTAATCACATATAAATCATATCCTATCCTATCGTCATCACCGTATATTTTTTTCATTATTGTCTTTACACGTAAATTGTAACACAATTACACAAATTGATTTAACTATAAGATGAAGTGTGTTTGTTGGGGTTACCTCAGGACCGACTTGTTGTTTCTCAGTTATTGTTTAGTTATATTTGATGTTTATTAGAAATTGGAATCTTTGTTGCACTTTATCCGGCAGGGGGCGATGATACATTTTACGTGACAACATATGATGAGAATGGATATGAGGAGGGTGGGTATCCTGGAGCAAGGAAACGTCCACAAAGGCTTGTTACTCTTTTATAATTTTTTTGATGGCTGATTTTATATATATTATTTGTTTTGAGGCGTGTACATGTTTGTAACTATGTCTTCTATTTCAGGCTTTCCCTACTGATTTTGTGCCTCTTTTGGGTTATAACTCGAGAATAAGGATCATTGCCAACCAACAGCAGTTCATTGTCCGCCTGAACTATGGTAAGATAGAAGGGCAATATAAGTATCAATTGAGGGCTGAAGATTGGGATGCAATGGTTGGTAAACTGGAGCTTGAATCAGGCCAGGTTGTTGTATTCACCAAAGAACGAAACGATAGTTTTGGTTTGATGGCTTTTAATACCGATGGGACTCAAGTAACGATCCTTGTAATTTATGGGTTGACTAATTTTTAAAAAAGGCAGTGTGATTTGGGATTTTGGGAAGAAGGTATTATCTAATTTTTTTAAATAAGAGTATGGAGGAAATTCATGTTTAGTAATTATAGCATGGTTAATTGCAGGTGATGATAGAATGAAGCACATTTGTTTATGGCCCGGTCACGAGGAACATTTTGGTGAGGTGAATGATACTTTCTATAAGGCATACTCATCAACGGTTGATAAGCAAAGGCTTTTAAGTTTGTTTTTAAAGTTAATTGTACATTTGTCTTAAACAACTGTATTCTTGTATTTATTAGTTTGTATTTTTCATTTAATAAATTTCAGGCCATTCCAGCGCTGTTTCAGAAAAAAACATCCTATGCATACTCATCGACGTGTTCTGTTTGAACATCAAGATGTTGAATTTGAAATGCCATTGAGAATGGATCATCAGTCTGAAAATCCAGGGAGGACAAATCATGTTAATGCAATTGGTCAGTGTGGCAGGCGGGCATGACTTATAAATATTATTGACATATTTTTGTATAGCGCAAAAAGGGTTGTAAAGAATGGCTAGATACTCGGACATGTGGAAAATTTGCCCGCCCGATGGGCTAGCTAGACTTATGAATATTGTTGAATAAAATTAAGTTAACGAAAAATAAGATATAAAGGTACCAATTTTTATATTGAATGCATTAGGCGGCTATTACTTATGAAAATCGTTGTCATATTTTTCTTTAGAGAAATAAGGATGTTAAGTAATCGTTATAAACATTAACAATTATATAAGAATTATAAGTTACAAAGTTGTTCACTTGAAAATATTGTATGATTTGAAATAACGTTTGTTTGTTATTTGTTGATTCATATTAACAAATAATTTAAATTGGGTTGCTAGTTTCTAAAGGCAAATAGTTTAAATACAAGTGATCATACAAAATAAATCTTATGATTTTTTATTTTTTTTTGGTTATTTTATTCCCTTCTTGTCATTCCAGCCTCTTTTTCTGAAATCACGTCTCTCAATTGAGTACTGTTTCTTGATCAAAAGATTGCGCATTGACGTTTTCAGAGCTTCACCAGATTCTGAATTGCATGCTGTTAATCGAGAGATAACACGCACTCGAGCCAGAGATGAAGAGTTAAATCCAGGTAAGTTAGAGACACCCATCACCATCCATAAGAAATCTGACGTTAATGAAGTCCTTAAGTTTGTGGGAATGAAGTCCTCTCCAATAATAGACACCACCTGTGGATAAAAGGCCATAATTACAAAATGTACTTGGATTACGTTAGGTTTGGTGACCACACAAACAGCAAAGACGATCACATTTGCCACAAAGGTTTAGGCGAATAAAACATTATACACTTCTTACTTTAATAAATAAGATAACATCCACATTTTTATATCCGAATAAACGAAGATGTGATTGTGGGTCTGATACATATGACGCGAAATGAGATGAGGGTATGAGGTACACCCAACAAAGAGTAAGTTACATTTTTAACACATATAAACTGAGTGGGTCTGGGAGGAGTTGGATAAAGTGTGTGAAAGAAGTATGGGTCACAACGGGCAATATGTTAGCAAGAGTCAAAAAGCGTCGGGTCAGGTTAGGTTGGTCAGGTAGCACTTCTTAGTTCAGTTTTTATGACATTGACACATGATTAGTTTATCACAACAGCTATATCATTAAAACAATATCTAATTTGTTTATATGTGCCAACTTAAGAAGTTGAAAACAGTCTAAAAACCATATAGGCTACTTTAAACCATCTTGACATGCAAGTCTTATCCAACTGAATTCATATCATATTTTCACTTGCATAGCTATGAAGATTTAAAGCCACAATAGACCTGACACGGTAAGATAGACAAAATAATGAAGATATATGAAAGGTCAGGTACATAACTTTGTGGGAAGATGTACCCAAATCAGTCTCTTTGGAAGATTATTGTCAATCCCGTGAAAATTGCAGAAATTTTATTTTTCAAAAAGTCATGTCAAAGACTCCTATTAGCCAATGTTATCATTAAAACAAAATAGTTATGATAAAAGTTTCGGCTCATAAAAGACGCTCATGTGTCCTTGTTGAAGGGTACTTGAAGAAATGTTTGACCATCATCATATGAAGGGTACTTAGACACCTGATCAGGAGTCTTCAAGCTACATGTCAAGTAAAACTTTGCATGTTTCACATGATACTTAGATCAATCCAATAGCAAGGTTCCCAAATGATTCGTGTTCCCACTCCAAGTATGAAATAGTGTATAAAAAACTTACAATATCGAAATTCACTCTAACTAAATGAAATAACCAAATAGCGTTACCTTGACGGGATAGTAATTGGTTCCCACTCCACACTGTTAAGTCTTTTAACATGCAACCTTAAAATGTTATTTAGTCAACTACATTCACCACAATGTTTGCAGCCACAACATTCAAGCTTTTTGAAGTATCCATTTTTGAAGTATCCACACTTTCTTGAGCTGAAGTATCCATTTTTGAAGTGGGACAAATGGGTACCGATCTTCAAGCTTTTGATCTTCGATGTACTTGATCAAAGCTTTTAGTGCAGATAGTTCTCTCTCACTCACATCATTCTAAAATTCAAAAATATGAACATAAGCACTAATCATGAGTTTATTCATAATTAGTTGAATTATAAGTTATACGTAACAGATCAAATAACTAAACTTCTAAACTTGGTTCATTATAAAACATGCCAAACCAGTTGAGCGGGTCGCATTGAGCTCAAGTGTAATACTTGGTTTACTTAACTGTTTAAACTTACTATTCAAAGAAATAGATTACTCCCTAATACCTTAAAACAATTACAGTTTTCGATCATGATACATTAACTATTTACTACGTATAATAAGGAAAACAGATGTTAGCAGGTCAACTCAGCCTGTTTGAGCTTTAACCCTTTTTTAAGATTAGTCGTTTTGATCCGTTAACCAACCCACTCAGTTTGGCACTTCTAGCATGCATGCATCGAATTGATCATACTATATATGGATGTTCCAAAACCTACAGCCAATATATTCAACCTCTAATGATAAGGTCACCAATCCTTCAATTATACAATGAACAAAAACAAACAATGATAAAGTTAAATGAATCAGACCATCGAGTGACCTCCTAAAGCCTAATCAGCGATGTGAGTTATGAACGTTAATTAAATAGACCATTTAACATATTGTTCTTATATTCTATACAATATTTGAAGTTAAGTACTCGAGTTATTTTAAGGGGGTGTTTCTTTTAGCTTTTTTATGGGGCTTATTAGCTTATATAGCTTAAAACGATCCATTGAAGTGTTTGGAAGAGCTTATAAGCATAGGCTTTTGAGCTTCTAAACCTTTTTTTTGTGGCTTATGGGCTTATATAAGTTGATAAGCCTTTTTTCCCACCTTTTTCATCATAAGCCATAACCTGCTTATTGAGCATAAGCTTATAACCAAAATATAAGCGTAGACAAACAACCCCTTATATATAGCTAATTACATATACCCATTTTAGATTAATTTCAACATAACCTCTTCCCATATTAACCAAACATTTTAAGAGACGATCATCAATTTCAAAACACTAACTTTCCTAATTTTTGGTACATGTAAAAATCTATTACTTTTTAAATATAGTTAATGTGTTTAATATGAGCACGTACAGAGTAAAAACTAATTTCGGGTGCATCCAAAAACGGGTCAGGTCAAAACAGGTAATCAAAAGTGGTTCGAGTTTCAGTACAAACCTATAATATTACAATGATAATCTAAACTTCCAACTGATAATGCAATTTTACATGTTTTTTTGGCATAAGTTTGAATATTTTCACCCATTTGCACCATTTCACAAGTTACATAGATGACTCAAGCTGCATAAGTTCTGAAAATGCAGTAACCAAACAACCCTTTAGAGAGTAATAACCAAAAAGAGCAGGCAACATACACCCTTCAGAGAGTAATATCCGGTTGTCGGTCTTTGTAGCATAGCTTTTGGGTGGACCGAAAGAGAACACAATGACAACAAAAATATATGCTGATGACAAAAAAAAATAATTAAAAAAAAATCTAATGGAGCCAATGAGAGTGTATGAAGGTGCAACTGTCTCGTCGAATTTGTGTGATTTATAAAAGTGTTCAAATTTTTTTATAAATAAGTTCACAATTTAATAAAACTTTGTAGGCGTTATATAAGTTATAAAGAGTTTGCATATTTCACCATTTTCAAATTTTTTTGGCTCCACTACTTCTCTCCATTTAAAGGAAAACATAGAAGTAACTTTTTGTTTTGCACTTGGAGGGGCTTGAGCATTGTGTCTTACTATTTACGTGAGTAGTGGTGATGCAAGTAGGGGCATAGGAGACAATTATTTTGTAGAATTCCAAGACCCTGAGATCCATCATCGTATACCAACACAAAAACAAAAAAAACAAAAAAAAAAACAAAAAAACACTTAAAATTTGGAAGCAAAAGGGAATACTTTCACATAAACGATGAAGCTTTATAAAGATTGTGTAGTCTTACCAAGTGAATCTTGAAGTAATTGAGTAAGTTTGATGTTTCTGTAAGGCACGTGTGAATTTTTTTTATCAAGAGATGATATCACATCGCCTAATGTCGAATGTGATTTATTGATATGTTGTGTTTCTTTCAATCTGTCTCCTATTTTGACTTACATATCAAACCCATAAAACCCAAGAATGTATCACTGACTCGCAAATTATAAGCAAGTTGTTAAAATAACCATAAGGAAGGATATCATCCTGTACGTCTTTAAGAGCTCGAGCTTTGAAGAAACAAACATTTTCATGTGTTTTAACTACATACTAATAATACCAGACATTTATATATAAATCTTGTAGTAATGTTTTTCCAATCAAAAACTAAAATCACAATTAAAAAACAGGTAATTAACAGGAATCCATATAAACTAAGCTGATTTAAGAACCATGTTAAGTCTCAGAAAATAACTTGTTACTCAACACTTGAGTTAAGATCTTACTGTAAGTTTTTTAAATCAGATAATCAAAAGAACTTTAAAATTCAAATTAAGCTTAAAACATAGAAATTACAAAGACTTGAAAGAATATACTTACTGTATTGGAGTTTGTGGTGACAAAGGGTTTTCCGTTCCTCCATCCAACTACACCAATCACTTAAAAGAATGGGTTCCACATAACAATCAACATCACGTTTCGTAAGTACTCCTAAAACTGAGATGCATTAAGCATGTGACCTGTGCAAAACATTTGTATCTAGTTATTAAGCTCATAAAAGATAGTAACAGCTAAAATTTATAGGTATCGCTATATAAGTAAAGTTAATACTTATATGGATAAAAAAAGAAGAAAACTACTCAATATAAATACTATCATACCTATAGACAACTGTTGGGCTGATATGTAGATTGAAGTAAAGCACAACCTTGATGCAAAAAATTTAACCCACTTGTAAAAAGCTTCGACCCATTCACCAGCGCCATCCGCTTACAGCTCAAATAAAGGGATAAGAACACCATTTGGGCTAACTTATGGTTAAGAAAATTATTAAAATTGACATATAACACATTAAATAATAAAGAAAATTAGAAATAAAAGATAGGATATTGCGTCTCATCTGCAAGATCTGTAAATCTGCAGTCATTACATGTGATCCCAGAAAAATTATGCAGCGACTATTTGGAAAGTGAGATTATGCATCCACAATGGATTAGCTGCAATGGTAGAAATCCATTAGGAAATACAAGTTTCCAAAGACCTAATTAAATAACATATCTTGGACAAACTCAGTTTTTTAGTCACCTTGTTGCACGATTCACATTCCTTCCAACCATCCTCGTTTGATAAATCTGTTATACACTGGAACATACTTTTGACCAGTTTGTTCCTATTTGACGTGTTTAAAGTCCTTGACTCACATACATGTAAACAGTCAAATCGTCATCTTTTATAGAGGTTATGGTCATTCAATCCCGTGTTGGCTAAGAAAATATTTATGTCAAGGAGGAGACTACTTTATATATATGTATCACATAATATATATATATAAAAGATTCTCACATCTTTATATATATATATATATATATATATATATATATATATATATCACTAAAAATTGGTTAAAAGCTGCGTCGCCATCAAGTTTTCCATCTTTTTTCCTGAAATGACAGACATGGTTACACCATTTAGACCATGGTTTGAATCTTCAAATCTTGCGGCACAAAAGATATGTTTTTGAAAGTGATCAGTGTCCTAAGATAAAAAAAAAAAAAAAAAAAAAGAGTACAAACATATATTACAATGAAATATGGTTCCAAAGTTTCAGCTGAGTGTATTCTAAGCAATAAGCTATGTGTTCTAGTACAAACGGGTAAGTTTTAGTATACAGTTTGGGTTGACCCAAAATGCTTTTGTCTACAGACTTTATAAATTTTTTTATAAACAACTCACGTCAGATATCACTCCAATTCGTATGTATCGATAATGTGTAAGTCATAAGTAACTTCTACTTCCAACAATTTTTAGTACTTTCTGAAACTAATATATCCACAATCAAATCAAAATGTAGCTACATAATTTTCTTACTTTGGACGATTGCACTTATTTCATGGAAGAAACGCACTTGGTACAAATATGCATCAGGTTTCAATTAGATTGCTGCAAAGAATGCCTACCACTTTGTAGTCATTTTTAAAGTTTATCAAGACCAATACTCGATTGACTATGTAAACTCAGGAACATTAGATAATGAGCGTCCAAAGTGTGGCTGTAAAGTATGATAAATCATCAGATTAAAGCAATACATGGGGCATATGTTTGATGAGTTTTTATGACAGCTACCTGACCAAAAGCAATGGAGATGAAAATTCTGTTAGGTTTTAAATTAAAACCATATGAACATTTTGAAGCGTTGCCATTCCCTTGTTAACAGCATCTGTCACGGGTTACCTACAATCAACTAAGGTATTTGCTTAGATACAGTAATTAAGTGAATCTTAACGAAAACTTGTGTTGTGGTTATTCAACATCAATAAGATCAATAATAATTACTTAAATTAATATTGAAGTAGGGGTTTTTGAATGATGAAATAAGTTACCTGTGAAGAGCCTCCATTCGATACATACACACCTGAACTCCCACCACCTCACTTTGCTGGCTTGTGCACAGTAGGAACTACATGGTTTGTAACTATAGCAGGATTCACATTCTTCATAGTTTTCGTTCTATGTAATAAAGGATACGAATTTCGAGTCACCTATGGCATAAAAACAAATATAAACGCATTTTTAAAGAACCACGTGAAAGTTTGTTTGAAAAGCAATAGATACATATATAAGTTTTAGAATACGTTCAGATTGCAACTAATTCCATTAATATCACCATAAACAACAGATACCTTTTACGCCTTGTATAAAAACTCCTCATAAGTCTTATCCCTTTCCAATATTGCATTTGCACCTTTACCATTTTACCAACCGAATCTGCCCATTTTATGAACATGAAAATAACTAAAGGTTCAAATATGGTCATTTAGAATACCTACAACACATGAATCAAACATTCTTCAAGAATTTAGAATACCTCAAAGGTTAAAGAGGTCATCAAGGCTAAGGCTGAACCAATTAGTTTACTGTCCAATCCCCTTTAGTATTTCAGGAGATATGCATCTTTCCATGCCAATCATTGATTTCTATTTTCCACTTGGTCTCTAGCCCAACAAAAATCTTTAATCTTCTTTTATTGATAAGCCTAGCACTATAAGGATTAGATCATAATCAATTAGTCAACTGACATTTAGTTGGGTTATGGGATCCAACCCATATCCGACCCATTGACACGCCTACATGATCCATATGCAGCAGTTTCATAAATGTTTCTGTTTGTAAAACATGGTAGTCTTAATTAGGTAATTCGCCCTACATAATGGTTGTGAAAATGATGATTGTGGATAATATTATGAAGGGAATAAAAAATTTAACTAACCTTTCCATACGGCACTCCAGATACTTACGATTTTTACACCAAGCTTAGAAAAGACATAGAAACTCACCATCTCAAAAACTAAAAACAATAAAACCATAATCATACCGCACAAAGATATAACCTATTTAGAAAGGCATAACATAAATAGAACTATACAGGAAAACTGAAAATAATTTTTGGTCAGCATCATTTTATGATACCTCTGGAGCTGCATAATCTAGAGTCCCACAACTTGTCTTCAGAAGATGACCATCACGCATGATATTACTCAAACCAAAATCTGCAAGTTTGACATTACATTTGGCATCCAACAGAAAATACTAAGGTTTAAGCTCTCTGTGAACCACCATATTTCGGTGGCAATACTCCACAACAGAAATTATCTGATTAAATACATTAGTGTAAGTTTGTATTACCAATGAAAATACCTTTTTTATGAAAATAACCAAAAACAATTATAAAGTATCAAATTGGTTGGTATGGTTTCACCTACTGAAAAAAGTTGCCAGCCTCATCCTCGTGCAACCTTCCCTTCTCCACAATGTAATCAGAAAACTTACCTAACTTGACATACTCCATAACAACATAGATATCTGATGGTGTTTCTACAACCTCATAGAGACGGATAATATGTGGATGCATAAACAACCTCCTCAAGATCTGAATCTCTCTTCTAACTGTAAAGCACGAAAGCAACATACATCAAGAAAGTTGTGGTATTGATATCATTGTAAAACAATCCGTACCTTTTTTTTTCATCTCCATGTTTTTTTATCTTGCGACAGTTAAGGATTTTTATCGCAACTTTGTGCCCTGTCAATGTATGTTCTGCAATTTTCACCTTCCCAAATGAGCCAATATCAAGTGTTTTCCCGAGCTTATAGTTGCTTGGAAACATTTCCACACTATTCCTACCATGCCATGATCCTTCCATAGCTTACCCGTGACTGAATGAATCAATGACTATTGATCACTAAAATTATACACCACAAGCTTTCATAAGTTGCTTATGTGGAATAAGTTGATTGAAAACATTGATGTAAGAGAGATTAAGATGCCAAGCCTAAAATATGAATAACTTTCTATAGCTTTTCATCAAACAAAATGGACAGAGTAAACCTCATCTGGATGTGAAGGAGGAGGTCACAGCGGTATCCCTAGCTCCAAAGGGGGTCCCATGAGTTTCTCCTTAGCTTTCAAAATATTATCCTCTTCAGAATCATATCAACCCTCTTTATCGGCTAGCATGTCCTTTGGTGTGAGATCCTTACCGTAACCTTCATCCTCCATTAGAGACCTCTATTGAAAGAAGAACAAGTTAATTTTTCTAGAAATCAATAACTTGTGTAATAATAAGAACCAATTTTTTGAGCAATCTATGAATACATTTGAATCATCCTCGAGATTAGTCTGAGAAGCATCATATTTTGCTGGTTCTTCGTCATCCGATTCCCCAAATAACGAATCTCAGGGGCCGTCTCCGATATGTGAGCTTCGTCCTTCTCTTCTTCAGGTGACCTACTGTCAAATTCATGATTCATAATTCAAAAGATGCATGAGAATGGTAGAATATCACATCTAGTATGCAAAACATCTATTCATTACCAAAGCATACTTGCCAACATTTAAACATCTAATATATTTTTTTCTTACATTGTATCACTCTTAAAACTAACTACTTATAAAACAATTGATACAATCTAATTCTTATAGTTTATTGCAAAAATACTGTGGACCGAGTAAAAATATGTGCACAAACATCAAGTTTTCATGCAATCTGCTGCGTGTGGCTTATCTTATCTGGCTTGTTGTATCACCATTGCTACTATCAATGCAAAAAACAAACATTAGCATAATCACATAGACGTAAAAACAAAACATTATTAGTTAATTGTGTGAACTTCAAAAATTTTAGGTTTTCAGAAAAAAGAGAGAGAGTCGACTTGTGAAACACAATGATATCTGCTAACACTGTAAAAGCAATATACTTAAAAAAGAGAGATGTAAATAAAACTAAAAAAACTACAAAACTTGTTACACTGATAAGTCGATAATAAAAAAAACTGGTAAATCGATAAAAAAAATTAGGGATTATTAAGAAGTCGATAAAACTTTTTAGGGATTCTTATGTTTAGGAATAATATAATAGGGTGTATTTATGCACAAAAAAAATAGGTTAAAAAAATATATATGGTATAATTATCTTGTAAATAATATATATCATAATTTTTTTTAATTGTTATCTTCATAATATACATTCCTAAAATACAAATTGCAGGATGTTTTTATCATCTCCTTATTTGTATTGATTTGAAATATATAAATCAAAAAACAATTTACTCTTGTGGTAAGTTGTTTACAAAACTCATGAATGACCCAAGTTCAACTCCAACAAATATCTTCTTTTTAATAAAAAAAATTTAAAATTAAAAAATAACAAAAAAAAACGAATTTTAAAATTTATTAAAAAAAATTGTACATATATTAATTAAAAAGCCACATGTCATTTAAAAAAATAAAAAAATGCCACATAAACACAATGATGACATGAAAATATGACATGGCATTATGGGATGCCAAGTGGCAGTTTATGTGGCATGCCTCTTCTTATATATAATGTATAGATATATATATATATATATATATATATATATAACATATACATATATTAAATAGTGTTCAAAATTTGCAAAAACACGCTGTGGAAAAACAATTTTCCAACAGTTACTCACTATAGTGAGTTACTCAGGCGTGACTTCCTAAAACACAAAGCCAACTCACGACAATTTTGCATTTGTATGATGAGTTACTTATCATAGCGAGAAATTTGAAATTGTGGGCCTTCACTGTAAAAGTAAATGTTTTTTTTTATGTTTGTGAAGTATTTAATGAGGTATATTTGTATAAAATACATATTTTAATCTATATCTATACTACTTATAATGGAGGGATGACCATCTTTCCTAAATTTTTTAAAGATGTCATTAATGTGTTTTTTAAGCATTACAATTTTTAATGCATAATGTACACAATAAATTGCTTTTACTAATTTATCTTCCACAACATTTTAATGTTTCATTTATTATTTCTTTTTGAATTAGTTTAGTTTTAATGCAAAAATGCACATATAAATGAATATGATTTTAAAATGCATGCAAAACTTCAAAGTTCCAAAACTATTATTATATCGTAAGAGTGTTTCGAGAACCAATCTAAATAAATTTTGAATTATTTTAAATAAAATTAACTACAAAAGTAAAAAACGGTTTTTTGTAAAATTCGGGACAATTTTTTTCAGACAAATGATGCAAATAAGTAAATTCACAAGTGATAATTTATTTGATTTTATACATATTACACATATCTATACTACTTATAATGGAGGGATGACCCTCTCTCCTAAATTTTTTTAAAATGTTATTAATGTGTTTTTTAAGCATTACAATTTTTAATGCATAATGTATACAATAAATTGCTTTTACTAA
Source organism: Chrysanthemum makinoi (assembly GCA_910596185.1). Lineage (NCBI taxonomy): Eukaryota > Viridiplantae > Streptophyta > Magnoliopsida > Asterales > Asteraceae > Chrysanthemum > Chrysanthemum makinoi. The sequence continues at coordinate 219,907,444 of OU343221.1, read as the reverse complement.
TTTATCTTCCGCAACATTTTAATGCTTCATTTATTATTTCTTTTTGAATTAGTTTAGTTTTAATGAAAAAATGCACATATAAATGAATATGATTTTAAAATGCATGCAAAACTTCAAAGTTCCAAAACTATTATTATATCGTAAGAGTATTTCGAGAACCAATCTAAATAAATTTTGAATTATTTTAAATAAAATTAACCACAAAAGTTAAAAACGGTTTTTTGTAAAAGTCATGACAATTTTTTTTAAGACAAATGATGCAAATATGCAAAGTGCTAAGTGCTAATTCAATGATTAATATATTACTGTAGTATATTAATTATTATACTTTTCATGGATAACTCTAAATGATTGCTTAAACATGTAAGTTTTCTTTACATTATAAACATTATTTTATTTATATCTTCTATCTATGTGGGACAAGTATTATAAACAAAATTAATGATTCAAACATTTTCATAAATATATACTTTACAAGATGTATACATTATAAGTACTCTTTTATTTATATCTTTTATATATATGGGACAAGTGTAATAAACAATATAAATAATGATACAAACATGTTCAAAAATATATATATCTATATTTCATATAAAAAAATGTTTCTACTTACTTGTGACTACGGACCACTATCAACTAATTTGACCATAACCCCATAACATTATTGACTACCGTAACGCAAAATCACCCAACTTTCAATTGTTTTTATATGAATTAGTTTGATATTATCAATCACTTTTTTTAAAGTTACACAAACTCATTATGTTTTCGCTATTGATAAAGTTATTGTAAGAGGAAACATAAAATTGAAAACATTTTTTGCCAAAATTTTTATTATTTGATACCCGCTATCGCAACGCACGGGTACCCTGCTATAATATTCTAAAGAGTTGAAATATGCGACATGAAACTTTTGACATCCGCAAATTTATCGTCACATAAAACGTTTCAGATTATAAAGCATGATTCATTGAAAATTTTTGTTTCAGGGTACCCGCCGCCGCATCGCGCGAGTACTCTGCTAGTAAATACTACCTCCGTCCCAAAATTATTGTCCACAGACAAAAAACACACAGTTTAAGAAAAACATCATCATTACAACTTTCTCTTTCTTACTTTTTGCACAAAGACAGTTTTACCCTTAGCCAATTAATTTTTAACTTCTTTAAAGTTTGTAATAATAACCTCAACTAAGGGTAATATGGTAAACTTGATATATATTCCCTATTTATTTATAGAAGTGGACAATTATTTTAGGACGATCGAAAAAGGAAAGATGGACTATAAATATGAGACGGAGGTAGTAGTAATAGAAAAATGACTAAAATAAATGTATAATTAAAAAGAGCTGAGAAATAAATGAAGAGAGAAAGCTAAAAAGGTTAGAGTACAACTCTACATAAAAGTGGGAACATAAAAGCATGTTGTCAGCATTGGCGTGCATAACATAGCAGATTGGCCCAAGCAGAGTCTTCATACTAATCACTACTCCCTCACCTTCACCTCACCTCACCTCACCTCACCTCAATCTCTTAACACAACGCATATCATTTTAACCCTCAATTACATATCAAATATATCAACATCATATATCAAAACTCAAAGGGTACACACACACACACACACAAAAAAAAAAAAAGAAAAAAAAAATCTTGATAGCACCCTTACAATGTTCTTTTTTAGTTAAAAGAAAAATAAAAAATAAAAAATTTCAAGAACCCCAAAATTGGGCTTTGAGCTTAAAGAAAGCAAAAAGAAAAGACACTAGCGGTTCTGTGTTACAAAACTGGGTAAGCACTTATATTGGATTTTAGTGTAAAATGGTTTCTTCTTTTGAGTGGACATAGAATATCAACAACACCTTGTCTTCTTATGTCTGTGTTGTGTTTTTATGTTTTTTCTTTTGCATGCTTTCTTGTTTTATGCATTCCATTTTTGTTTAGAAAAAAACTATACGTATGGTATGTAAAGATGCTGTCTTTTGGTACCATTTTGAGATGTGTTACATTTTAGACTTTAAAACATGATAGCATAAAAAATAGCTAAACAAAAAATATTGGGTTTTGAAGTGGATACAAGGAGAGTGGCTTTTGGGTTTTTGTCTACTTTTTATTAAATTCTAAGTGGGTACATCATACATGATACATAACACATGCCACACATTTTTTATTTGATACTGCTAACTAAGCATCATTACCATATGGGTATCCCATATGTTTGTTAATTAAATACTGTAGTAACTGATTTCATGATCTTTATTTATTTTTCATGTACATAAACCAGACTAATAGATGCTTATTGTCTGCCGTTTCAATGACTAGTTGCAACTGATTCCTAGATGCTGTTTTCCATATGTTCTAAATCTATGCTGTTTTCCATATGTTCTAAATCTTCAACGGTAATTTGATCTCATTTCATTTCTTTATTTTTATCCTAAGTTTTTATTATACTAATTTTTATGTAATATCTTATATCTGCATTGTCCTTGAAATGAAAAAAGATGTAAGAGACAAGAAAACCATAATGTTATACAAAAGTAGGATGGTCTAGACCGGTTAGCGGGCGTACATTAGAGCTAAACTATGCTCGGCAGTTTTTATTAAAAAAAATCTGAAGTGGCTGGGGTCAGATTTGTGCTTGTGGGATTGTCTAGATAATGTTAAGAAACGACTACAAGAATACTGGTTAGGCCGCGTACACTGATCCCGGCTTTTTTAAGTTAGGAAGTGGGTGGAGTCAGATTTGTGCTTTGTGGGTGTATTTATTTATTTTTATTTTTTTATCGTATTTTTGATAATTTTTCTCTTTCTATAAACTATGTTTTTTACATATAAAAAAAGTATAGTATAGTTTAGTTTAGTGTATGAAGTGTGTGTTACTGTTATTTTTGTCTGCTGAGTTTGCCCGGACTCCATGGGGTTTGTTGTTGAACTAGGACACATAGATAAACACTTCTCTTTATCCCCTTAATCTTCAAGTTATTAACATATTTACAAAGTACATCACCCCATTATCTTTCTCTCTCTTTAAAGATTCTTTGCAAGAAATATATATTTTGCTACTTAGATCTTATTTGCAAATAGCCCACAAAAATTTCATCAAAAAAAGAATTTCTAATAATGGCCTAATTTGAAGTTTTTTTTTTGGTGTTTATAAGGTTGAATGGTGTTAAGATTTGGGGATGTGGGTTATGTTTACTTGCTTTAAGTTGAAAAGAAGTTGAATAGTTTGTGGAGAGAAGGTAAAGGTGGTCAAGATGAAGTTTATGAAGCTTGGATCCAAGCCCGATTCGTTTCAGAATGATGAGAACAATATTTGGTAAGTTTCTTTTGCAAATGTATCTTGTATTTGTTTCGGCTCATTTGTTTGATTTGTAGACATTCAGGTATGCCCTGTTTAGTAATGTTTAATTCATGTAATTGTTTGATAATGCTATCATTAGACATCTTAATTTAGCTCTGTTTGCTTGTACTATTGGCTATTATCATTGATTTCATTGCTAATAATAGGCTTGTTGAATGATCTCTTCACTGATGTCTTAGGGCGTTGTCTGATATGATTTTTATTCCATGAATCTAAGCAGCATAGAACCAGAACTCAATGTGTTCCAACTTATTACGTTTGCAGTCATTTTGTTCATTTGTGATATCATTAATATGAGGATTTGTATATAGGTATGTGGCTTCAGAGTTGGCAACGGATATCGTCATCAATATAGGCGATGCAAAGTTCTATCTACATAAGGTAAGACCACCTTGCATCACGCTATAGTACTTGTACTATTAGGCGTTACAATTTTACCCTGCTGTTACACATGGGGGTGTTTGGCATTGCGTTTCAAGATGTAGATAGTCCGTTTCTTGTGTTTGGGTATTGAATTAGATTTTGAGTAAATATTGAACTTTGGATAGTAAATTTAGGTGCAGTTGCAACAAAATACTAGTTCTGATTATCTCATTTAGGGATTATTTTACATGTAAATCCACCAAGTTTTTTATGCCAAACACTCAAAAACCCTTACAAAATCGTAGATTGCCAAACACCCAAACAAGTTATTATCATGTCTTCATAAACACATCCAAACACCACCTCTTGCAGCTCGTTTCCTTATAGTTGTTTATCTAATTCTTATTATTCCATATCAAGTAGATCTCTAAAAGTGATGCCAAACACCGTTATAAAATACTCAAACCTTTTTTTTTGTATGCAGTTTCCATTGTTGTCAAAGAGTGCTCGTTTACAGAAGTTAGTAGCAAGCACCAATGACGGAATCGGTAACGGTGATGAAATCGAGATTCACGACATTCCTGGTGGCCCTGCCACTTTTGAGATATGTGCAAAGTTCTGTTATGGTATGACAGTAACCTTAAACGCCTACAATGTTGTCAATGCTCGTTGTGCGGCTGAGTATCTCGAGATGCGTGAAACAATGGAGAAAGGAAACCTCATATACAAAATTGATGTGTTTCTAAACTCGAGCATTTTCAGAAGCTGGAAAGACTCGATCATACTACTTCAAACCACCAAATCGATGATGATGTTATCTGAGGAATTGAAGATAGTCAGCCATTGTATTGACGCCATAGCTTCTAAGGTGTCTATTGATGTTTCGAAGGTTGACTGGTCTTACACTTATAACCGTAAGAAGCTTCCAGAAGAAAACAACAACCACATGTTAAATGGAGGTATTAGAAGCATGACTGTCCCAGCAGATTGGTGGGTCGAGGACCTTGCTGAGGTGGAGCTAGATTTATACAAAAGGGTTCTTGTCAATATAAAAAACAAGAGTTTAGTTCACGATGAAGTGATAGGAGAAGCTTTAAAGGCTTTTGCTTCAAGAAGAATCCCGGGATTTAGCAAAGGCGTTATACCTAATGGTGATATGTTGAAAACTAGATCGATAGTTGACACAATTGTGTGGCTTTTGCCTAATGAGAAAGGCAGTGTTTCATGTAGTTTCTTGCTAAAGTTGTTGAAAATGGCGATTTTGGTGGACTCGGGGGAAACCGGGAAGACGCTGTTGGTGAAAAAGATTAGTCAACAGCTCGAGGAGGCTTCGGCTCAGGATCTTTTGATTAGAGCGAAAGAAGGTGAACCCACTATTTATGATGTGAAAACGATTCAGAAGATAGTTGAGGGGTTTATGGTTCGAGATCAAGATAGGAACGGTGATTTTGAAGTGGAGGGAAATGAGATTCAAGAACTGAGGAAACCAACTGGCGGGATATTATCAGAAGCTTCAAAGTTAATGGTGGCTAAACTTGTAGATTCTTATCTTGCTGAAGTTGCAAAAGACCCGAACCTACCTTTATCGATGTTCATGGAACTTGCCGAGACTGTATCCGGGTTTTCGAGGCCAGCCCACGATGGGATATATCGAGCCATCGATATGTATCTCAAGGTAAAAGTCTCTCCTTATTAAGTAGGCGTGGTACTTAAGGTCGGGTTGATGTTTCAAGAACCTTACAACGGATTGGGGGGTCGAACCAATTATGACCCAAACCTGTTTATTTTGTGTTGTGTCATGGACTACCATCCGTATTATCATACTATCCCATTACTGCATTATATATTACCTAGTTCAATGCATAATTTTTGTGCAGGCACACCCTGGGATCAGCAAAAGCGAGCGGAAGAAAATATGCAGACTAATGGACTGTAAGAAGCTCTCAGTGGAGGCATGCATGCACGCTGTTCAAAATGAGAGGCTCCCTTTGCGTGTAGTGGTTCAAGTCCTCTTCTTTGAACAGGTTCGAGCTGCAGCTTCTTCTGGCAGTAGCACACCTGACCTACCTAAACCACTTAAGGACCTCAACAGTGCATCTCATGGTAGCTCGAGAACGACCACAACCAACACAGAAGAAGATTGGGATGCAGTGGCTTCAGCAGAAGAGCTCAGAACCTTAAGGGGCGAGCTAGCCTCACTGAGACTTGAACGCAGCGGCAGTCATGCAAAGAACCCACTAGCTGACAGGGGTCCGGTTAATAAAGTCAAAGGTCTACTTGCAACAAAGAGAATCTTCACAAAAATTTGGTCAAACAAAGGTGGTGGGACTGCAGAGAACAGTGGGTCAGATTCGTCTGGAAGTCTTGGTTCTGGTAACCACCCAGAGGAGGTGAAAATAGCTTCAACACCTTCAAGAAAAGGGCGGCATTCCGTATCTTAAAAGTTAAAGGTCGGATTTTTACAATCTTTTTTGTTAATGGGATTACGTTTAGCAATATGATAAAAAGCCTAGATGGTATGTGTTTTTAACTTAGGAGATCATAAGTGTAGTAGTATTCTATGAAAAAATTGTGGATCTTTTGTATTAGCGTTAAAAGTTTAGGATATTGGGGAAGAAGGAACCCTAGAAGTTGATGAAATCTAACAAATGATTAGGTTTAAATGTTTAATATCATTATCAACTTGTAAGAGCTCTAAATGATCGTTAATCTGTATTGAATATAATGGAGTAGCACATATTGGTGCGTACTATGTGGAAGATCAACTTTTTTTTTCGATGTTTTGATCCTTGCCATCTTAATATGGCCTGTTACAGTTATTTGCTTTAATCTTGAATAAATCAGTCGGCGATCGATGTGTTTTTTGGGGTGTTTTGGTTTAGCGGCTTGAGTTCAGTGACGTGAAGCAAGCTTATGATATGATAATTAACTAATTACTTGTTGTTTAGTAGTTGTAATATCATTTAAATACGGGTTGGTGATAGGGGATATTTGTTTTCTCAAATTTATCAAACTCGCCTGAAAATCAAACTAGTTGAAACTATAACCAGTTAAATGACAATTCGTATATTGTGAAATAGTAAGTTGTCGTTTTAAAAAGAGAGAAAATAAATAAATAAATAAATAAATTGACAGTTGGGGTTCATCGGTTCTGGTTATAGTCGAATAAGTTGAAACACAAGGAGTTCCATTTCTACTATACTTGTAAAAAATGACAGTTCTACGTAGCATTGCTTTATGTTGGGTTAATAGTTTTTTAAAGCACTATACTTGTCAAGAATGACAGTTCTACGTAGCGAACTAAAAAAATAACTCTTTTAGACATTAAAGTTGACATTTTTGTCTTTCTTTAAGTATTATGACCATATTATGACCATTTTACCCTTTCTAATTTTTTTTCGAAATACTTTTTTTTTCGAAATTTTTTTACCAAAATATTTTTTTTGATTTTTTTTTCCGAAATACCTTTTTTTTAAAATTTTTGAATTTTTTTTTCGAATTTTTTTTTTGAAATATTTTTCGAATGTTAAAATGATCATAATATGGTCATACTACTTAAAGAAAGACAAAAATGTCAACTTTAACGTCTAAAAGAGTTATTTTTTTAGTTCGCTATGCAGAACTGCCATTATTAACAAGTATAGTGCTTTAAAAGGTTATTAGCCCATTTATGTTTTACTTACAAGGACTTTTTTAGTTTTTACATTTGGGCCTATGCAAGTTTAGAAACTAATTGTGCTTTAGAATATGCCGAGAAAGTGAGCAGATGCCATAGCAATAACATATACACAGTTGAAACACAAACGGTTATCCTATAACCGGCTACAAATTACACCAGCTTGATTTTCTAAAGTTTGGTTCTGTCAAATTTCGTGGTGGAAGCATTTTCAAATGTCGAAGCAATTTCTTTAACCACTTCTGGAGCCCTTCGACCTCGGAGATTAGTGCTAATTCTTTCGTCTTTCGGGCCGAAATAAAAAAGAACACCGTTAGCTCGCCCCAGGATTTTAATCCGAGATCAAGCTCAAGCATAAAAATAAGTATATGCTTGGTATGAAAATATGCAATAATATAAGAGAGGAAGATAAGTCTGTATCGGAGTATCAACGTGTGTGGCGTTCATCTGATAAACGACTCTATTATACTCCCTTACCTTGGCTCCACGATACGAGCATTGTGGAGATGAGATTGTCGTGTAGGTGCAGGGAGTAAATCGTTGATGCGGGTCAGGCGCTGCATTCAGATCTTCATCTTGTCTTGATGTAGCGGGTGGCTGCTGTGAACCACTCTGCTTCATCTGTATGTTATCGTACAATAGTTGTCTGCTGATACCGCCTGAGCGCCACCATTGCCTCCGGACCTGGTCACTCCAGCTACTCCAGAGTACTGTTCTAACATGCGCTATTACTTCATTGCCTATTCTTCTTAATAGCTTAAGTGTGATTATCTCTTTCTAACTATCCGGAGGATAATATATACCTCATCATGTCCCACAGTCTAGTACTAACGCAACATTAAAGTATTTGTACTAGACTCTAAACTTTCCTCTATGTTATGAGAATTTGTCGCTTTCAGGCCTCTCGTCCGGAGGTTGAAATGAGTTTTTTATTATTCCCCTTTCCCGCCAAAGGACTTAATAAGAGTAGTAAAAAGAATTATTTTTATTCCCTTGGTAACGTGGCTGCTTTTTCTACCAAGTATTTTGAATAACTTGTTTCGGCCGGAGTGCGCACACGTCATGGGCCTGCCAGAGCCATGTCATCAACTGTCACATCGCTTTAACTCCTTTCACCCCATATAAATACTCCACTTTTTTACTTCACTTATATTTTTTACTTCCATTGTTGCACACATCACGTCTCTACCTGTATCAGAGCTTTATTTGTCTGCTTCGGCATCTCTCCATTTACTCGAGGTATCCATATTTCTTTCTTCCCCTCTTTATCATGATGGCCAAATTTGATATGAATAGGTTCGAATCCACCCTTACACAAGCCGAACTAGATACACTCATTACAACATATGGTATCCCTACCTACCTTAATCCTAGGCTGCCTCTTCCGGGTCTTAAAATAATAAATCTTCCCGAGACCACCATAGGTATTTGCCATCGGATATTTGACTACTCCGGTATTAGAATTCCCTTTTCCCGCCTTCCTCTTAGCAGTCTTGAAGCACTTTAGAGTATATTTCTCTCAGCTAGTCTCTTTAGGTTCAAACAAGGTTTCGAGGTATTTGCCATCGATAGGTATTTGCCACCGGATATTTGACTACTCCGGTATTAGAATTCCCTTTTCCCGCCTTCCTCTTAGTAGTCTTGAAGCACTTTAGAGTATATTTCTCTCAGCTAGTCCCTTTAGGTTCAAACAAGGTTTCGAGGTTATCTGCCCTTGTTTCGGAAGTTTTAGACTCTCTCGAAGCAGGGTCACTGGTTCTCTTTTGCTAAAAGTAGGTTGTCAGAGGATGTTTGTATGGATGACAATAGGTAGGGCATGAATGATTTGAAGAAAAAGTTTTTTCTTATTGACCGTAAGGCCATACCACAATATATGCCAGAGGGATCCTGACTCTTGCATTAATGATCCTGTGCCTAAGGATAGATTTAATCGGGAGCATGTGTGTCTACTGAGCGCCTATTGTGTGAAGCTTCGGGATATCCCATAGGGTGTACTTGTTATGTCTGGTTTAAGGTGTTGTGGAGGCAACTTAATTGTGATCTAGTACTCCACAGAAAAGATCATACTGTTATGGGTGTTTTATTACCTGCACTTTTCTATGTTGCCTTTTCATACACATATTAACTCTTTTTCATCTTTTCAGCCATGAACATGTACGAATTCACGAGGATGCCTAGCTAGGACGGGACAGAGGTTCATTAGGAGCCTCACAACATTGATCGCAACTTCCTCCAAAGGACTCCTCTTATACTACGTCACCAACTCTCATTGATGAACGATTTTCGGAGCCCGCTTGGGTGGATATGCTGGCCATGCATCCTGACCCTAAGGTGACAGCCAAGAAAAAAGTAGCGCGGAAGCAGAAGTCCCCTACTTCTGCTAGGGCTTCTTCCATTGGTGTTAAGAAGCAGAAGTTAACCAAGAAAAGCTCCAGAACTAGGTACAACCAGTCTCATGTGTCCAATGAGTTAAGCCAGGAGAATGTTGATGACGTTAACTTGAGTAGTGAAGCTAATTCGGATGACATCATGGAGGATACTGATCAAACGGAGGAGTCTACCCATCCTAGGTCTAGTGGTGAGTAACATTCTCTTGTTTCTCCTTTATTTTCTTATTGTTTTACTAACCCTTTATTTCTCTAGTTATATGCGCATCATACCGGGCTAGGCGGAAGGGGTGCCTCTGTTGGTGGAGGAAGTGCTCCTGCTGGTGAAGGGACTCCTCCTTTAGGTATTAGATAGTGTCTGCTTACTTTAGTTTTCTCGTTCCTCCGTCCTACTTGTTCAATATGTATATGTTCTGAAGCAGGTGGTGCTAATAATCAGGCAGATGATGGAATTTATCATGGTGCTGGATGGGATGATCATGAGCGTCATGACAATTTTCACTAAGGTAACACTGCTTCCTTGTGAGCTGGATTTCGTCCTTATATATTATGCACTTCTAACTTACTTTATCTTACTTCCGTACTTCAGCAGATAATGTTGATGCTAGCTTTCATCCGGATATCCCGAGCTCTTTCCACACACGAGGGGATACCGCGGCTCAAAAATTGAGAAGGAGTTCTTTGCCTCTCCTGTTCCATACTACATGGCTTATCCTTATTTTAAAGGAGAGGGTAGCTTGCCACTCCGGAGTAGGGAGGAGTGGGAACAACCCCATCATCCTGGTTTTACTATCTTGGCTAAAGAGATTTTCAAGGATCTGCTTGTCTGCAAAGCAGTTGTTGATCAGACCCTGACTTCAGCGGAGGTAAGGAGAATTGAGGCATTAACTGATAAGGAGTTGACTAACAGGATGAGTGTTCTTCAATGTTTGATGTTATCGCATGGGGGGGGGGAGCTTAATGCTCGTTACATCGGTCTGATGGAGGGGTATAGAAAAAGAGGTGAGAAACTTTACAATTGTAATCAGCTGTTACGAGAGTACGAGACTGATATTGCTAGCCTAAAAGACAAGATTGCTTCTCTCGAGTCTCAACTTGCATAGTATGCTCTTGAGCTGGCCCGGTATACGGAACTCGCTAGTCAAGGTGCTGACATCATCAAGAAACATAAAGACACCATCTCCATCCTTGACAATGATGATAAGAGGATGAGGGGTGAACTCACCCGGCCTCAGGAGGAGTTTAATAAGATGATAACGCTGAATACTTAGAGTTTAGATGAATGTTGTGGAACTTCTGATTGTGACACAATATGCAGAAGACTTAGAATATGATTTGGCCCAACTTAAAGATGATAACGCTGCTCTTGAGCCTGAGAATGATAATCTCTGTGCTAGTCGTCGATCATTTTTCAATCGGGTTTTGAGAGCATGGTCCGAAAGATTTTACACTCTGACGAGTTTAGTCACATATTGGGGAAGCTAATGACTTGTGCTATTAACGATGGTTTTGAGAAAGGCATTTACGCAGTCTGGAAGAAGGAAGATATGCTGTAACATATTGGATTTCAAAAACACACAAACAATCACAAATAAGGGGCGTACAATATGAGGTTTTAGAGAGATAAAGTGGAAGATTGGAGCCTTTCTAGAGAGAGAAAGTAAACAAAAGAAAGAAGGTTAGATTGAGTGAAAGGTCCAACCCTCTACCTTGGGAGGTAGAGGGTATTTATAGTTTTACATAATACGCCCTCCTGACGGGCTGTGGATCAGGCATACAGTGGGTAAAGACCCGTCCTTCCTCCACGGTGTTACACTAAACTAATCTACGCTACAAACTAACTAATAAACTACTAAAAAATGTAACAAACGACACGTCTACGAGCTAACATATGCTAGACCATAATTGGGGTGACATTCTCTTTAACATGGAATTTCCAATTCCTAACAATCTCCCCCAAAGAGAGGTCACCCCATGAAATACATTTTGCATCCTAGCATTCTATCTTTGTCTTTAGTTCTGAGCTCGTAGAATTCTATTCTTCAAGTTCCGTAATCTTTGTGCTTTAGTAGCGATTCTTCAAAGTCCGCATTGATTTGTACTTTTAGTGGAGGCCTTTAACTGATCCACATCTTTGATGATCTTCGAGCTTTCTTCGAGATCATCAACAAAAGTAAATCTCTGGATCACCCTTTATTGTGTTGCCTTCATGTGATGTTGTGACTTTTGGACCGACATGCTCACACCTTTTGGATCATGACATCTTTCCATCACAGTAGCGGAAGCTTTACTGGTTCATGATATTTGTAGCAGCGTAGCAGAAGCATAGTATAAAAATATCAGAGCCAGGTTATGTAGATATGCACAAGTCATGATTTCTTCAATTAAGTGTGGATGCTGTGAGCATGCGGCTTTGGATTGACTTCTCAATTCTGATCAGCTGCAACCGTCCAAATGTATCTGCAAACAACAGTTAGCAATAAAACACACGAAAGTGTCTTTGATCACTTTCGTTGAATTGAGGTACACGGCCCACGGTTCCCCGTTGACCTGTACAAGTACTGCCTGTGATCAGGTATAATTCCGAAGAACCTCCTTGACAGGGTTTCACAGCCGTTCTAGCCGTTCTCAAACCAGAACGTCTTAAAGAAGACAACACGGAGTGAGTGAACCAGCAAATTGAGATTCACTGATTGATGAAAAATTGATTTGAAAACAATCGCGTATTGCTTGAAGAAAGAGTGTTGCAATACGACGAAGGTTTTATGAGAAAGATCAATTTTCAATCAAAAATACTTTTTGTATTTGAAAAGAATACACATTCGATGTGTTAGAGAAAAGAGAAGATTTGCACATCGAACGGTTTTTCCAAAAGTATTTGTCAATTCATTTCCTGGACCAAGGTTGATTCAAGAATGAATCGCCCCATTGTTTCTGTCCAGTTGTCACAAGCTTGATCTTTATAAAAGATCTCACATGTCACCCACCAAGAGCTTGTTTGGTGTTGGCTCTAGAAGGATTTCCATCTTCATCGTGAATACTTTTACATATCACTCGGATGTTCTGGCAGTACCACAAGGATAATGCGTAGGACTCTTAAAATATATTCTCACTTTCCACATTGTGTGAAACAGCAAGTCTTCATTAATTTTGTGTCCTAATGAGATATTGTGGATGATCTCTTGGCTCTAGACTCAATAGTGCATTTTTGGTTTCCTATGCCGGAGACTGGGGAGAGGGTCTCCTTCTTCAATATCATCAATCTCTAAGAGAAAGTCGATAGATTATGTAGGTTCCCCGTGAGAATGGAACAAGTCCTTTTAAGAGGAACTTGAGTAGCTTGAGGAGTTAGGTACAGTGCGTCACTGGGTCCATGACGTCTTGTCTTCAATACCAGTCCTACCTTGGTAAACACTAGTAGCATATGTATTGAACCCGGTATCTGCCCTAAGGTTGAATTATTGGAGGGCTATTTCTTTTCACCCTTTTCACATTAATTTCTTTTTCATTCTTCAACCCCTTCAGTGCTTACCGAGACTTCATTAATAGAACCATGTTGGGTTTCTTCCAGTACTAGCTCTGTCTCAGTCGGCACTCTTCCCATATTCTCATTTTTCTCCTTTTTTCATCATACCTACGGACTCTACACTATCTAGTAGATTGTCCCTGGGTAGATCCCTCCGGTTCTGGCGGATCGTGGGAACTAATACCTAACCTCACCATCCTTATAACTCCATGCATAAAGTAAAATGGTCGGTCTTTTGGTACAGCTCATTCTTCCTTGAAACCACCTGAAAAATCATTTGGAAAAAACAATCAAGGTACTTGTGATACGGGATCAAAGCATTTTGTACCTTAATAGTTTTGATCATTTAGAAATTCTCCCCCTCAACATGTTCATATGATTTGAAATTGTTTAGCACATGGAGGCAAGAGCTCTTTGAAATCTTTTCTTGATCACAATTTCCTTAGGAAAAAGCCATTTGATTTTCTTTGGTAAATTCTCCCCCTCAATATGTGCGTAGGATATTTGAAATCATTTTATCACATAGAGGAAAGAGTTCTTTGAAGTACTTTTCACGATTGCCAATAGAAACCATTCGCTCCCCCTCAATATGTGCATTGATATAAGAAAGAGTTTGGCACATATTAGAGAGAACTGGCACTTTGAATCAAAATGAACATCTTTTATCAAATTTCATTATTAAATCACAAATTCTCCCCCGATCAAAAATATCAACCCTTTGAGATTATGGATCCCAAGTGATTTAATAAGGTTTAGAAAACATGGGAGAAAATGTGCCTGATTTAGAAGCTCTTCTGGTTTTTGGATAAATGCTCCTCCACAATCATGTGCATTATGAATTACAAAATCGTTTGTTACATGAAGGAAGGAGTGCTTTTAAAACAATCACCCTTTAAAACCGATTTGAGATTTAAATCACGATCTCTCCCCCGATCAAAAATTTCAAACCAATTGAGATTTTGGATCCCGATTGATTTAAATCATTTAGAAAATTTTGGGGAAAGACGTGGCTTGATTTAATTTTTGAAATTGAATGATGAGGACCAATTATAGACATTAAAGATTGTTAGTGTCAGGTATGATAGTTTTTAAGAGATCTTTAAGTAAAATAAAACAGTTTCACAATCAAACAAGAACAGAAAAAATTTCATTTTGAAAGATCTTTAAGTTTTAAAGAAAATCATACCATGACATAACATTAAATCTTTAGATCACCACTTTGTTTTTGTACAAACCGAAATTTTTTGAAGAAATATCGTTTGAAAATATTTTATTTTAAATCACTCTCCCCCTCAATCGATGATCGTAGTCGATGATTGAGTGACTTAAGTTTTGATAAAATGAAGTCCGGTGATTTTCAAAATTTAGTCCAATTTATTTTCAAAACAATATTTTCCATTTTCAAAACAATTTTATCAAATATTTTGAAAAATGGTATAATTCACTATTTATCCTGCACAAAGATACGTTAGGTGGTTCAGAAGCTTCTGTTGTTGCTGTAGGGTCGAAGAAAACCGTCTGCCGATGCAATGTGAGACCTCGACGTTACATTTGTCATGCCAACTCTTCATAGAGGTCCAATTAAGCTCCGTTTCTTCATTTGATGATGAAGAAAACCATCTCACGATGCATGAGACCTCTTACGTTGCATTTCATGCCAACTCTTCATAGAAGTCAAATTAAGCTCCGTTTCTTCATTTGTCGACCCAAGATATAGTTGCCCTTTCCTTTCGGCATCCAATCATCAATTGTGGGATCCGGATCGGGAACATTCTTATATACCAATACACCTGCATACGTTAGTGGACACAAACAGATATATGGTGGTCGACATCACCCAAACAGCAATTGACTAATAACAGTCAATTCAACATATCAATCAGATCATATAAAGCATGGGATTATGTGTTCATCAAACTCTAATCATCTAAACCTAACAATCATATCCTAGGCACCTAGTCCTTCAACGTAGGTTAACATCATTTTTCAGTTAAGCATTTAGGATAATTAAGAAAGCCCGTTAGATGATATAGATTTGAAAACATTCTCCCACTCAATCAATGACTTATTTTCTGAAAAGTTTGAAAGCGCTGAAGTCATTGATTGAGTTTTCAATTTTTTACGAAAACTCTGAAACTGATTGATTTACAAGCAACTCAATTTACCACCATTTTTGAAAAACGACAAATATTTTTCTGAAGAATTTTAGAAGGAAAAATATTTGAGTAGGAACAGCAGTCTTTTTGATGACATGCTTTCCTTGTTTTTGTTTATAGGATAAGTGCACGAAATATTTGAGAATTGGTTTAGCGCAAAGACTTTCCTTCCTTGAAGAGCTGGTTGCTATCGGAAATAATAGCAAGCCATAGTTTTAAGCACAGTCGAAATAACCGCAAGCCATAGTTTTGAGACATGTTTAGAAAGAAATATTTACACCTCCTGCTCGAACTTCATCTAAAGTCCCGTGCCATTATTGATTGACATTTCTAAGACCGTAGATGTTATCGATACCAGAAGACATGTCTTGAGAAAACATATTTTTGGTATTTTTCAATTTTTTGATTTTTATGGGCTTTTGGTGATTTTATAATTTTCTATTTTGTTTTTGATGGTTATATATATATATATAAATATATATATATATATATATATATATATATATATATATATATATATTGTTGCTTTTTGAAAATTATTTACTACGATAGAGAAATAATTTAAGAAGATGATGATACGAGTACCTAGATAAGGAGATCGTTCAGCACTTTGTAGAAGATAGAAGTCATCATCTCTTAAACATTCACTACCAAAGCATTCGAGGCTCTTGAATCATCGCAAGAACTTAAGCCTTCAAAAAGTGAATCTTTGGTAGCTTCCCCCCAAACCGACAATCCACGTAAAAAGACCATTTCCCCCAAGAAGAAGAAGTGAAGCAAACAATCTAATTGTATGAAGCTCAAGAACCCGAAGAAGACGATAACACCGAAGTCACAGGTTTACACGGATCATTTCTGTGGTTATCAAACCCGAAATAAATGATTAAGCTCGATCACATGAACTTGTTGTGCGTCCCCGATGTACACATAACTCTTCGAGTTTGAGCAGTTGTCAATTCAGGAGAACAATATATCAACACCTTCATTTCACCAAATGCACTCCAGTTATCTAACATATAGCCAATCAGCCCATAACGTACACATGTACCCAACAAGAGAAGAGACAATGACATCACAATAACGGGTTGAATCATGATCTTCTTTACGGATGTCAACTCCGGAATAACTGATTAAGCTCGATCATGTGAATATGTTGTGCGACCCAGATGTACACATATCTCTCCCTTGATGGTTGCGATCTCATCGGAATCATTACATTGTGTACATGAAGCACTAACCGGAAGCACTTTATCATAAGTCATATAGAAGATGTCGATAAGCAATATCATCTCACGCTCCACATATTCTTCTCATATTTCTTCCTACTGAAAGCTGAGATAACACATACCAAAAGTATCCAAAGACCACTTCCCCCAAATAATAATACATCCTTCCCCCAAATAGTTGGAATAATATATCCTTCCCCAAAATAGTTGGAATAATACACCAGAAGCTATGAGTAAACACTTAGTTTCTCTACGGTTATGACATTTTTCTTCCTGGGATTACTTCAATAGAGAAGAAGTATTAGGTTCATCACGTGTACTCGTTGTGTGTTTAGATGTATATCTCCTTCCCCCTTGCTGGTTTTGATACCTCAGAATCAGCAACACATTATACATGCCAAATACTTTTGAAATAGAGAAGACCAAACAATTAGCTCAACTGAATCCTGTGAGAATCAATCTACATGAAACTCTCCTTGACTACCTTAACCAACCCAGATGTAGACAATTTGAAGTAACCACAGATGAAGCAAACCCGATATACCAAACTTGAAGCTGAAGTAGAATTCCCCGCATTTGTATCTTAATCTTGCACTAATGTTGGAAGAACGGTGTCGAGAATTTATGCTCCAAGCAAAATATCTAAGTACTCAATACTCAACCAAAGTATGAGACTTTAACACCTCTTGCGATTATCCACAACGACATTTGTGTGTGTCACTGAGTAAAACTACGTAACTCCTTAAAGTGATAGTTAACCAGGTCTTCAACCATCCATACTGACTGCTGGTAACTAGATAAACCAAGTCTTATACATATATCTTAAGCATGAGCAAGTTATCATTGAGAGTCATGCATCCAACCAACCCCGACTTCAAGATAAAGTAAGAACACTCATTTGTGAAAGTCAACTTCAATATCAAATAAGTGATAAACGATTAACTCCGAAGTAATCACTTTGTGTCAAATTCCCAACACATGAATAAACATACAATAAGATGTACATTGATCCACTGAATGAACCGGAGCAAATGATTCCTCAACATCGATTCCTTCTTCCTAAAGGTATTCATGTAGAGACTGATCTGGAATGTTCATCAATAATGTCTTAAAGCGGATGAGGAAATCATTTTCCATAATTTTCATTTGGTTGATTTACAGAGTGCACATTGGGAGGAACAATAATCCGTGAAGATTTGGCAAAGGAATACCAAAGAGCGGATCATTAGTCATGAACAATAATCCGTGAAGATTTGGCAAAGGTATACCAAAGAGCGGATCATTATTCATGAGTGCATCTGCAATATTATGATAGTCATTATCAACGCCTTGAGGAATAACATGAGATTAGGATTCTTAAGTAGTCTAAGTTGTACTTCTTAGATAGTGCATCTTGATCAATGTAGATTGAAGAAGGTGAACTAGTTGAGTCAGCACGAACCAGAGCAGGAGCATCAGGAACTGGATGATCAACATTCGTTATAGTTTGGAAGTACTCATCAAACATATCTTGAAACAATGAATCCCAAACAATGAATCCCAGTTATCCTTAGTAAGTGAAGCATTAGGCGTTGAAGGAGATTCGTATAACCATAATACAAGCATCCATCAACATGTATTATATGCACTCTTCCCCCCTCAAAACTTGCATCCAAAGTTGCCATTTTTGATTTAAACAAGTGAATAAGAATATACACCAATGAACGTAGATCCACTTGAGGGTTGAAAGAGCATGGGAAAAACATGAAGCTTGTTGATTAAGATTGTTGATGAGAATGGTAATAAACATGAAGATTTATCTTCTTTTGAAGATAAAGCGCACTAAAGCGTACACCTTTCTTTTCTTTGAGGAACGGGGCCTGAAGTGTTATCTGCAGACGCCATAGTGATGAAGAACGATGCCTGAACTGATGTGAACAGACGTCATAGCCGAATGAATATCAAGATTGAGTTACTTGAACCCGTGAGTTATGAGATATCAATCCATTTGTAATCCATACTTTAAGCCACTCCATGTAGTGAAGGATCAAGTATCCTGCAATCGAGTAAGGACTACCTGCACAAATATTACAAACTTGATTGCATATATTTTGGTTAGTGACATTAGTATCCAAACCCTTTGGGGTTTCACAGTCAACCTTGATTTTGTCATCGGTAAACAACTTTCCGGTAGGTATCCACCTAAGTCCAAGATCCTTAAACATTCTACCAGACGGTATCCACTTATGGCAAGGTCTAGGATTGTTAGGCTTCTTATGCATAGTGGAAGACTTATCCTTATTCCTAGTTTCCACAGATTTAGCAGTTGGTATCCATCTAGGCGAAGATTTCGGTTTGTTTTGCTTCGTATGCATAGTAGATGACTTAGTGAAAATCCTAGACTTAACAGTTTGAACCTTTGTATGAGCATTTACTTTCTTTAGGGATTTCGAAAAACAATTATCATGATTTGCCTTAAAGATGCATTTCAGACAATTTGAGCAAACAGCTTGTTTGGATTCAAAAAATGATCTAGAGTTCTTAGAGTGATCTGCTATGGGAATATCTTTATTCGAAACGCAACTACTCTTAGATACAAGCCAATCCCTATTCTTTAGTTGAGTGTTCCTAGGTAATGGTTTAAAACTACTAGCAGTGCCTTGAAATCTCGTAGAGTTCATCACCCTAGGTCTAGCACCTAAAATTCCATCTTTTTGATTCTGTGCCTTTTTCCTAGCTTCTTCTAGATCATAGTTCTTGAACAAGTCATTCATATCATGTGAATTCTTAGGCATATAAGGTGAAGTGACTGGTTTTGACAAAACTTGTTTCACATCAACTTGGGAGGCAAACCGTGTTTTTGAAAATTTTGTTCTTTCAGATTTAAATGCAAGAGGTCGCCTAACAATGCACCTCTAATGGAATGAGAAACTGGCTTCCCAAAGGTTGATGGTTTTGTAAACTTAGTGTTCACACTTTTCCCTATAATTTTTCTAAGCTCATTCTTTAGGGCAACTATCGCAAAACTCTTATCCTGAAGTTGAGCTTTGAGTTCATCAATTTTTGCTATCAAAGATTTTGTTTGTTCCACGGATTTAGTACTAGTTTTATTGATAGAGTCACTTAGTTCTATGTGATGCTTTCTCAAAGACTCATTTTCCTTTAGTAATTTGGCCACACAAACCGCTAATTCATCATTTCTCATTTGAATATCATCAATAGCATTAACATCAGAATTACTTGTAACCAAATTACTTTTCACATGCATATCAGAAATATGTTTCTTCAAATTGTTGATAGTCGAGTTTTTGGCATGAAGTCGAAGCTTTAAATTGTTTATTTCAAAAATTCACTAAATTCAGAAATTCCGATTTTTACATGGTTTCTTAGTTTGAAAACTTTCCTCCTTTCTTTGTATTGCACTTTCAAGAGAAATGCAATGTTTTTCAAGTTTTGAGAATTTGTTTGAAAGTTCATCAAAATCCTTTTATCAACCATATCATTTATTTTGAAATTATTAGACTCAACCTCAACCAAGGAACATTTATCAGAATCATGTTCAGCATTAAGATTAGTTTGTTTAGTTACATTAGCAGATGCACTATGTTGAACAGTTAATGGTACCTCATCACATGACATTTGTTCATTTATTGGTCTGATATCTGCATCCACATCATGTGAAACAAGAGTCACCGAACCATCGGGTCGCTTCAAGCTTATCTTCCTCTGAGTCCCTGTATTCAGTACCAACTAATCCATCAACTGACACATTACCCGACTCATCACAACTATCTCTCAATTGCACCTGACACTCATTCACCCGACCTTCATTCACCTTGTCATCATTCAGTGAACTTTCCTCAATATACTTCTTAACATTATCTAAGAGTTGGATTAATGTTTCTCTGAACACATTTGCTTCCATCCCAGTGTGATCCTTGAAGCGCTTATCAGTCATATGATCATCATAATCCAAAGTATATTCACCATTGAAGAATGACTGAAATTGATTGTAGATCACCTGAAGTGCAAAGACTGGAACTATCATTTTGAACCTTTTTTTGTCAAGTTGTAGCTCCAATTGTTTTAAGTTTAAGAATAATGTGCTCGTGAACGTTGATAATTCTTAACGGAAAAGTGCAAGAAATGTTCGCTCACTTCCCATAGATAGAAGCAATGTGAGGTGTGAATGAAGTTGTCGATAAGGTTCAATGCAACTTTCCTTATCCTTTGCGCAAGCATTCTGTAGCATTGACTGGTGCATTTCTGTCTTTTCAGAGTCGAACCCGAGATATCACATCCTCAATGATTGATTCAATCATCTTTAATCGTTCAGTGTAGCATACATTATCATTGTTTCCCACAACATCATACAATTTATGTACTTCTGAAATTACTGGGTCAGTAGTGTAAGACATGATTTTGTATTATACACGGGATTTTACAAGTCTATGATTTAAACCGAGAAATAGATTCTTTCGCGGGATTTTACAAAATCAAGAAGAAACCGTGATATAGTGACCAATAGAACGTGTTAAGATAACTGATGGAACGACACAATGATAGACAATTGTGTGTTAGGTCTTATGATTGTTTGTAGGATTAGCAGAGATGTTGTTTCGTTGTGATTTGGGTTGGTTGTTACACGATTTAACGGAGAAATTTAGGTCTAAAAACTTAAAAGCCTCAATAACTTCTGTTCGGGGCGGATTTAGGCCTCGAGGGTTGACCCGAATAAACTTTAGCTTTTTCGGTTTGCCATTCTCCTCGTTCTCACGGTCGTTTTGATGGGTAGAACGCTGAAAACGGAGTTACGGTTCAAAAGTTATAGCCGTTTGAAGTTTTGTCGGGAAAAGTCAACAAAACGCACTGATGGAATGGTCAAACCGCTTCTAACTATGAATACAAGTCGCTTAGCACCAAGTCGCTAGGTATAAAAGTTGCTCAATGGACAAGTCGCTAGAAACACAAGTCTCTAGTTACAAGTCGCTAGATGCACAAGCCGCTAGAGACAACTCGCTATGAAGACAAATCGCTGGTTGACAAGTTGCTAAAGAACAACTCGCTAAGTGGGCAAGTCGCTGAGAAACAACTTGCTAAGAGGCCAAGTCGCTAAAGAGCAACTCGCTATGAAGACAAATCGCTAGTTGACAAGTGACAAGTCTCTACCAAAATAGGCTACAAGTCTCTACCGAAAATAAGTGACAAGTCTCTACCAAAAATAGGCTACAAGTCTCTACCGAAAATAAGTGTCAAGTCTCTACCAAAAATAGGCTACAAGTCTCTACCGAAAATAAGTGTCAAGTCTCTACCAAAAATAGGCTACAAGTCTCTACCAAAAATAAGTGTCAAGTCTCTACCAAACATAAGTGACAAGTCTCTAGACAGATACATTGAATCTGGACATAACCACAAGTCTCTACGAAAAACATAACCACAAGTATCTACGAAGAACATAACCACAAGTCTCTACGAAGAACATAACCACAAGTCTCTAAGAAGAACATAACCACAAGTCTCTACGAAGAAATATAACCACAAGTCTCTACGAAGAACATATTCAAAAGCACCACTTTCCAATCCAAAAACAACCCAACCACACTGATTCAAGCCTTCCAAATCAAAACCTAAGCACTTATGATGATTCTAAACATAAAAGTACAATCAAAATTCAAACTTTAACACTAGAAATGATCCAAATGATGCAAATACCACTAAACTTTTTCAACCCCAAAAACCACATAAAACCACTAGAAATCTAAAAACATGAAAGATGAATGATCAAACCATGGATCTTGATACCATTTGTAACATATTGGATTTCACAAACACACAAACAATCACAAATAAGGGGCGTACAATATGAGGTTTTAGAGAGAGGAAGTGGAAGATGGGAGCCTTTCTAGAGAGAGAAAGTAAACAAAAGAAAGAATATTAGATTGAGTGAAAGGTTCAACCCTCTACCTTGGGAGGTAGAGGGTATTTATAGTTTTACATAATACGCCCTCCTAACGGGCTGTGGATCAGGCATACAGTGGATAAAGACCCGTCCTTCCTCCACGGTGTTACACTAAACTAATCTACGCTACAAACTAACTAATAAACTTCTAAAAAAGGTAACAAACGACACGTCTACGAGCTAACATATGCTAGACCATAATTGGGGTGACTGACACTTTAACATGGAATTTCCAATTCCTAACATATGCCAAGGATCCTCGCACAGGTTTCCAACTTTGTTTCGAGGACTAGGGTTTTGTTTGATAAGGCCACGTTTGACTTGATGACCTATGATTATCCATTTCTTGATAAAGTTTCCCAGAGTTGTGACTTGACTGAAAGGATTTATGTTCAAACAACACAACAAACTTTCACAACTTACCTTCACGAAAATGGCGAAGTGACACACCGACATACTAAACAGAACATGCAAGCAAAAATAAGAAACGAGTATATGAAATGAAATGGAGGAAATGAGGAAATGAAAATACGACGTTATTTTCATTTATCAAGGGATAAGGGGTAATTAATGAAAAGAAGCAAAACAAACAACCCTTAAGGGTTGTTTGTGCTCGTTCGACCGACCCAAGAAAAGGTGAGGAGTTTGTTTCCTAAACAAACTCCAATACTTGTCCTACAACTATTCTAGATCCCTTCTATGTTCCTTATAAATACAAAGGGACTTTAAGGATCCTCATCCCTAAAAGTCTCCCATCTCCTCTCCTCCACCCATGATCGACGATCAAATGGTTCCCAAACCCTTCTGGCGATCGTAACTCATCCCTAATTGACCCGAAGTCGATTTAGGGTTTACCCGGTGTTTCTTAGCTCACATAACTTCCTTAGATTCGAGCCTTATTCTACTTGTGCAGTATCAGTGGATACCAGACGCAACCCAGAGTTAGATTTTCTCCCAAAAACAACTTTTGGACACATCAGTTCAGGACTCGTACCTCAAAGAGCTCAATCAACTTCGTTTGACAATCCTAAAGAACAAGAATGGGAGAATTTCTTTGAGTTAATGTTCGATGAATACTATGGTGGAACTTCGACAAATGCATCAAACCATCATTCCGCTGCACCCGCCAAAATCATCCACCACCACCAACAGAAGATGCATCTACAACGGTCGAAACCAATGCACCAACTCCATCAACATCATCTACATCTACTCCAGCTTCTTGCACCCGCTCTACCAGCTTGATGAGCAAAACTGCAACCATAACGATGCAACGTTAGATGAAGACTTATTTGAAAATCCGCTTGCTACGGAATCAGCTGAATCATCTTCATGCTTACGAGAACCATCTAACTCGCATACGTATAACCAACGGTATCCTTCTACTCTGAAGTGGACAAATGACCACCCAATTGAACAAGTTATTGGTGAACCTTCAAGGCCAATTCAGACGAGACGCCAACTTGCCACCGATTGTGACTTGTGCATTTACCTTTGCTCAATTAGAAATATTGAACCGAAAAACATTCGGGAGGCAATGGCAGATCCCGCATGGATAGAAGCAATGCAGGAGGAACTTCTCCAATACCGTCTACATGAATCTTGGGAAATGGTTCCAAGACCCATTGACGTTCGCGTCATTGATATTAAATGGTTATGGAAGAACAAACAGGATGAAGAAATGACTGTCATTCGCATTAAAGCTCGTCTTGTGGCCAAAGGATACGCATAAGAGGAAGGGATAGACTTTGAAGAGTCATTCGCGCCGTAGCTAGACTTGAAGCCAGGATATTCTTAGCCTATGCACTCACAAAAACATCACGGTTTATCGATGGACATTAAGACCGCGTTCTTGAATGGAACTCAAAGAAGAAGTGTACGTGAGTCGCCCGTAAGGCTTCGTAGACATGGAACACCCGGACTACGCCTACAAACTGAAAAAGGCAATCTATGGATTGAAACAAGCTCGAGAGCGTGGTATGACGAACTGTCCTCTTTCCTTATCCAAAACAATTTCACCAAAGGAACAGTTGATCCTACCTTGTTTACACAAAAATGCAAAAACGACATTTTGATTGTTCAGATTTACGTGGACGACATCATTTTTGGGTCCACTAATCCGAATCTTTCAAAACATTTTGAAAATCTCATGAAAAGCAAATTTGAAATGTCCATGATGGGGGAACTAAAATTCTTTCTTGGTTTACAAATACATCAGTCCCCTCATGGAATTTTTATAAATCAAGCTAAATACACAACTGAGATTTTGAAAAATCATGGTATGGACAATTGTGATTCGGTCGGAACACCAATGGTAACTTCACCAAAAATTGGAGCCAATTTGTTTGGGAAACCTATTGATCTGAAGAAATATCGGAGCATGATTGGTTCTCTCATGTACCTTACTGCTAGTCGACCCGATATTCATTTTGCTGTTTGCTTATTAGCACGGTTTCAGGCAAAGCCTACCGAATCGCACCTCAAAGAGGTTAAACGGATCTTTCGGTACATGAAGACATCCATTCACATGGGACTTTGGTATCCGAAGGAATCCGGATTTGATCTAATTGCCTTTTCGTGATGCAGCACCACGCAGGTGATCAAGTTACAGCAAAAAATACATCCGGAGGAGCACAATTTTTGGGTGAAAAGTTAGTAAGCTGGTCTTCAAAGAAACAAGATTACACTGCACTTTCAACCGCTGAAGCTGAGTATGTGTCTCTATCTGCGTGTTGTGCTCAAGTTCTATGGATGAGAACACAACTAACATATTATGGCTTTACTTTCGATAAAATACCTATGTATTGTGACTCGAAAAGTGCCACAGCCATATCATGAAATCTTGTTCATCACTCAAAGACTAAGCATATCAGAGTCTGCTATCACTTCATCAAAGAGTTATCGAAATTTGTCTTTGGATCGTCGACTCGGGTTGCTCCAAGCACAGGAATCTGAAGCTGCTGATCAATTTCGTCTGGAAATTCATGGGAACCGTACGTTTTGGAAATGATCATGTAGCAGCTATCATGGGTTATGAAGATCTACCTTTTGGAAATTATTTGATCACTCGGGTTTACTATGTCGAAGGGTTGGGACACAATTTGTTTTCAGTCGGGCGTGATGCGATTTAGAGGTTGCTTTAGGAAAAATGCTTGCTTCGTTAGAGACTTGAATGGCACTGATCTCTTAACTGGGAATCGTGATACAAACTTGTATGCTATCGACATCAATCAAATGGCCTCTTCATCACTAATATGTCTTATGACACGAGCATCTGGAACACAGTCCTGGTTGTGGCATAGAAGGTTATCTCATCTCAATTTCGACACCATCAACAAAATTGCCAAAGACAACATCGTCAACGGACTTCCAAAGTTCAAATACACCAAGGATCACTTATGTCCATCATGCGAACAAGGAAAAAGCAAAAGAGCATCATATAAACCCAAAACCGTACCTAGTTCGAAAGCAAAGTTGCATATGTTGCACATGGACTTATGTGGCCCAATGAGAGTTGAAAGCATTAATGGGAAAAAGTATATTCTTGTTATCGTCGATGATTATTCAAGATATACATGGGTTAAGTTTCTGAGATCAAAAGACGAAGCACCGGGCATCATCATCACCTTTCAAACGTTTTCAAGTACTTCTTCAAACTCCAGTAGGGTTGTAAGAACAGCATAACGCACTGAATTCACTAATCGGAGTTAAGAACTTATTTTGAAGATGTTGGAATCACACATCGACATCGGTTGTTAGAACTCCACAAAGAAAATGGGGTAGTTGAAAGAAGAAATCGAACTCTTGTGGAAGCCGCTCGCACAATGCTAATCTATTCTAGTGCACCGTTATTTCTATGGGCTGATGTTGTTGCCACTGCTTGTTTCACTCAGAACCGATCCCTAATCCATCCTAGATTCAATAACACCCCGTATGAGCTTGTGAACAACAGAAAACCTGATATCTCTTACTTTCACGTGTTTGGCGCTTTGTGCTATCCGACGAACGACAGAGAAGATCTAGGTAAATTGAAAGCTAAAGGTGATATTGGAATCTTCATTGGATATTCAGATAACTCGAGGGCATTCAGGGTGTATAACAGACGAACTAGGAGGATCATGGAGATGATGAATGTGAAATTTGACGAACTTTCACAAATGGCTTCTGAGAGACTCGCTCTAGAAATGTCATTCAACAATGATACGGGCATGTACAGATGCTTGAGCGAGAGTTCTTTAATGTTTCTCAAAACATGTCGTTTCTCAAATTTCTTCATAAAATGGCTTTCGTATACTTCAGTACGAAACCCGTACTAAAATGATGACTTTTGATTATTTTTCAAATCAAAACTCGTGCTTTTATAGAAAAAAATCATAAGTGTACGCTTCAGTGCACTACATTTAAACTGGTGAGAAATCATCATCATCTTGAGCACCTTTTCAAGATTGTTCAAAAAGATTTTCAAAATCTTTCAAAATATTTTGTGCTCAAGATAACTCCCTCTAAAACCCTTTAATTGATTATGCTTTATTAAAGGGGGAGTATAAAACTAAAATGTTCCAAATTTATGCTTAAATAAAATCCGTTTGACTCCCCAAAAGATTATAAAATGTTGTTTAATTTAATCCGTTTATATCAAAAATATCACGAATATGCTATTTTTGAGGGGGAGGAGACGTGATTAATATGTGATCAAAAAGTTTAATGATCGGTGTTTGAATCTCAAAATGAGCTCGACTCAGACGGAACCAATGAATTGACGGGAATCAATGTTAGTAAATGTACCATCTCGAGAAACTTGTGATAGGTGTCTAAGGATAGGAAATTCGTCCTATGATCCGCCAGAGCCGGAGGGATCTACCCAAGGACATCACAAATAGTTATATTAGAAGTCCTTAGGAATGATTGAAAAAAGGAATAATGTGAGAAAGGAGAAAGAAGGGGTTGAAGAATTAAAAAGAAAAGTAAAAGAAAGGGTGAAATGAAATAGCCCTCCATATTCAACCTTAGGGCAGAAACCGGGTTCAATTCATCTGCTACTGGTTGTCACTAAGTTGACACTGGTATTGAAGACAAAGACGTCATGGACCCAGTGACGCACTACACTAATCCTTCTAGCCACTCAATTCCTCTCAAAGGGATTTGTTTCATTCTCACAGGGAACCCTACATAATCTATCGGCTTTCTCTTAGAGATTGATGATATTGAAGAAGGAGACCCTCTCCCTAGTCTCCGCTCAGGAAAACCAAAATGCACTAATTGAGTCTAGAACCACGAGATTCATCAAAAGATCTCATAGGAACACATGACATGACATCGCTTGTTGTTCATCAATAAGGACACAAGTGATATATTCCAGAGTCCTACGCAGATCTTAGCAATCTGCCAGAACATTTATGAGAAGTTTCACATTTGTGATCTTCAATGATTGAATGGAAACTCCTGCCAGGGTCAACAACAAGCAACCCTGACAGTAGGTCACTTCGGTAACTCCCCGTGGATTACGCTTAGTGTGTCTCAAATGGTCTACAATCGTGGGGTGATGCTTCAGTGTACCTCAGCGACTCATCTGAACTGTAGGTGTACTTCGGTATATCGTGTTATCTCACTTATGGGACTCAGTCAGAACGCCCTTGTGAGAATTAAAGAAGTGTTTTCACACTATGCTGTTAACACCCTCGAAATTCAAACTTGTAAGTGCCGGAATCCGCTTATTACTAACCTGTTTTATGTTTTCTTCTTATGGAAGCTCCGGAGCGGATTGATCGTGCAGACTCTCCACATGCTCATACCAACAACACATGAAAGTTCTCATCAAAATCAAAGGCTACTCAAAGTTAAAGATGATTCTTCGTCAATGTCAAAGAATCTACAAAGTTTAAAGACTCGAGAACTACATCATTGGTAACCAAAAGACAAATAGAAGTGTGAGCATGGTGGAGAAAGACGTGGAGACACCAAACCAACGAAGTTGACAATGGCAGACAACCACATTAGTTGATCACAAACCATGAAGGAACAAAGAATTAAGACTATTCTATATCAACACACAAAGTTCTAGCTCAAGAAAAGTAAAGACCTAATCAAGTGGAGTATCATTTGAATGACCACCCCTTAGGGGGAGATTGTTAGCCTTAATAATTTATATTAGAAGTGATGGTCATTCACATTTAGGAACTTTATAACGTGTGTTAGATATCGTGATAGAATAGTCAACGGGCTCGTGGATTGGGCTAAGCTAAATGGCTAGGCGTTATGATAAGCTTTCCTTGTATAAGTCCAAGTAACCCAATCCAATCCAAGTCCATATCCACGGCCCATAGAAAGCCTTGTAGGGCATTATGTATTCCAACTATATAAAACCCTCAAAGTCTCATTTGAGGGGTGTGCTTATGTGTGTGTTTTGTTTGTGTTTCTCTTTCAAGATATAAAAGTTTTCTTTTCATCTTATCTTTATACGCATAACATATATCATTCAAGTCACCATCTTTCTCATCTTTATTTCTTCCTTCTAAGCTTAACGTTTGTGTTTGTGTTGAACATGTTCTACGCGTAGCGTGGTTTCACGTGGTGATACTTGTGTTTGTTAAGTGAGTTTGTGATAAGGTTGATATATTTAAGGTCCTACACTAACTATGGTCGATCCAGAAAGAAGAAGGAGAACCCGCACAACAGATTGATCCAGGAGCTTACGCAAGCAGGATAACAAGTAAGTCTTCTGTAAACACCCTTTATACGTGTTTAAGTTATATCCATGATTAGGTTAAGATCTTGCTGGAAAGGGTTTTCTGGATGCATTGCCATGTTATTTGGGTTAATACAAATAATGTCTAAAAACTTTACTTATATCTTTCGAGTTCTCTACGTTTTGATAGTAACAAAATGTAAAAACGTTTTACGTCAAAATAAATATAAACACGTTATTACTCGTAAATTTCCATTTTAACGTAAAGCAATAAAGGTTGAATAACAAAAAATAAACTTGATGGATGATCAAAGAAATAATTTTGTGTCATACTCTTTACATTTATACAAATGTAACAAAACATTTTTTTCTTAAAAATTAATTAGACAAATTATTTTTGTGTATTTAAAAATGTTTTATCATGAAAATAATTCAAAACTGATTTCCCTCCCAAATTAGACAAACCTCCACCAAAAAACAACTTTACCACAAAAAGACAAAATCTGGAGCGTCTGTTTGGGATGACTCCCTTATATTTAATGGAACAGTGGGACCGTCCCTACCCAACGGGCAGATTTCTGCTGCGTATAAATAGTGGATCATTAAACTTGTTAAGTTTTTTTAAAGTGATCTAAACATTCGTCCATTCAAGTGCAAGAGAAGAACACACGTAATCGTCAAGATACAAAGTGTTATTAGTGTAGTTAATGCATTCGTAATGTTTTTTATATTCTTATTCCACAAAAAAGTGTAGATTGGCGGGAACACCCTGACCCCGGGTGCCTTTTGGCACCATCCATTGTCTACCCCACAAGGAATAACTCCGGCAACTCTCCTGACCTAGTAGGGCACCAACTGGAGTGAGCACGAGCAAAAACTCGGACCCCTGAGCTCTTATTCCACAAAGTCTCTCCAGTGTGCCCATAGGTTTTGCGGAGGTGGGTACTGGGTACTGGGTACCTATATGAAGCAAATGCCAAGGATGGGACTTGAACTTGGGTCAATTGACTCAAGCACAAGTGCTCCAACTACTGGACTAAAGCTCCATTGGTTGTTTCTTATTGTATATTGTGGTACATTAAGTTCATAACCTCCAATATTGTTTAGTTGATACATCGGGTTAGTATTTTGGTCCGGAAAATACGTTAGTGATCGGATTAGTATTTTAGTCCTGAAAATACATGTGTGAGTGAGATTGGTTATAGCTTGATTTTAACTCGACATTTAGCTTAGTGTCGAAAATTGGTGTAAGCAACGTTGTACGGTTTTCTCCGCCTGAATGGAGCTTGTTGATATAGTGAATTGAACTCTCGAGTTGGGTACTCGGGGAATGGAGTAGGGCGAAGAGCAGCTTCGTTAACGAACCACTATAAATCTTTGTGTTGTGGTTTGATCTTTCTAACTCTTTACTATTATCTTGCACTTTATATTTCGTCATTATTATTGTTTGTTATCATGTGTTTATTTATATTGTGTTCATATTATGATTTCTTGATCTCACGTAAACTCGGATCTATAACTTTTTGAAAGCATAATTTTAATATGCTATAAATGGTAAAACTATTCAATCCCCCTTCCTTCTAGTTTTTCACAATCTATTTTATTCCGAAGTGCATGTTTTATTGGCCATGTGGGTGACACCAGAACCCCACATCAAGGATGACATGATAAGCATTAAAGGGGTTGAATAATGAAAGAGAAAAGTTATGAAAGGGTTAAAAGAAATGAAACCTTCCATACACTTAAGCAGAAACCAGGTCAATACATATGCTATCAGTTATCGCAAAGATGATACTGATTTTGAAGAAAAACATCATGGAGCTAGTGATGCAATGCACAACCCTTTTCCCAGCTACTCAAGTTCCTCTCAAAAGGTTCTTGGTTCATTTCTCACGGAGACAAACACGTAATATATTAACTTCTCACACCGAGTGTGCTCCAGCCTACGCTCACAAAAACAAACGCAAACTTATCAACAAAAGATCTTCTTTGGACACAAATTCCATATATATATACACTTGTTGTTCACAAATAAGAATACAAGTTATACGAGAGTCCTTAGCTGATCTTAGTAATCTTGCCGGAACATTTAAAATGGTAATAAATTAGCATTCCATGATGATTAAATGGAAATTCCGCTAGTGTAATCATCAAAACGCACTGACAATGGGTCTCCTAGTTAATCCTTTATGGATTAACAATGGATGTTGTTTATGGTGGTTACTTTCTCCCAAGCGGTTTACAGCCATGGAGTGATAATTAGGTGTACTCTAGTGGCTCACATGTATTGTTGTTAGCTTACTTGAGGGCATCCAATTCAGGTAATGGTAGGTGGGTAATCCTTTTGGATTATCTGGAACTTTGAGCTGGAAACCCTACCAATGAGACTGTTGGGTCCAAAAATTGACCCAATCACCCTGAACAAGATTTGAAAATAAAATAGCCTAACGCACTAAAATAAATAGTGAGTGACTCACTGATAAAGAAATCAGTGAGTGTTCTTTTGTGCTCTTTACTTACTGATACGGTGTTAGTGAGTAAAATATATGAGCCACAAACAACACCAGTGACACTGAGAATTGAAAAATGTCTCAGTGATCCTGAAGACACTATCTCTACATACAGACTGAAGAATATGGGTGGGAACTTCCAAGAGAAGAAGTCAAACAAGTACAAGACATTACCAAAGAAGTGAGAATATTAGTTATGACAATTCCAAAAGGATGGTTGGTGCTTTTCCAAAAGAGGAAGATGAAGAAGGTCCACCTGATCATGACATCTCACCTACCACCACATGTCTTTGCATTTTTTCCTATATATGTTTGTAATTGTAATAGAGATAGGTATGTATCATAAAAAAACACATAATACATAGTATTAGTTGATAGGATCATCCTCTCATTTAAACACAAGCATAGCTTGGATCAATGAGAGTTTATTTGTCATTCAATGGGGATAATATACCGAAATGATCCCCGTGAAAAAGTTAAGGATGTTATCATGTAGTCTAGTTGGTATTGAGAAATCTTGTAACTATTGTTATTCATTATTAATGAAGTTGTTATTTAATATATCAAGATTTACTCAATTATTTGGACCAACAAGTGGTATCAGAGCGGGTGGATTTTTCTCTAATCCAGATCCGTTCATGACTGCTGATAACATTCTAAGCTATGTCAATATTAGTGTGAAAAGCTTCAAAAGTTGCTACGTTGTTGCAACTTTTGAGAGGGAGAAACACATTGATATTGACTGAATGACAAAAATACCACACCAAAATTACCCACTGATTGAAATAATCAGGCAAAATAATGATCCTCACAATCAAATTCCCATATCTTCATCAAAAACACACCTCACATCCACATAAAAACTCATCACCACAAACATAAAGTTTTTCATATCTAAAAAAAAAAAAAAAAAAAAACAGATCTATCACTAATCCTCTCTCAACACACTATCTCCCATAACCAAAAAAAAAAAAAAAAAAAAAAAAAAAAAAAAAGCCCACATATCGATCTATCCATATACATCTCTCATAAATCATATCTTCAAAAACAAAAACCTTTTGTCACAAAATCAAATCAACTCACACAACTGAATACAAAACCACGACACCAAAAAAATCACGAACAAAAAATCCAACCCACTCTCGATTAATGAGTCAAGAATTACTATCAACTCTAAAACCCTTGTCAAGATTCAAATCTTTCTGGATATGATTTTGGCGACAATAGTAGCAGCTGTGGTGAACAAACCATAAAAAATCTACCCACAAATACACCCTATAACCTCGACGTTACCAAAAGAGATGCTGTCACAGCCACAAATGAAGAAAGCGGTAAGTTTCAGGTAAAGAAAAGGGGCGGCTGATTAGATGGAATGTGATTTTGAATCGGGGTTCTTGTCTTTAGGATTATAGTAATTAAAAGGAATTGGTTAGTGATGCAGTGTTGAGTTTCAGATGCGTTTTGGTCAATTGATGATATGGGTTTCAGGTCGTGTTAATGGGTGGTAAATTGAGGTATGATCGAATAAGTGAATGGAAAGATCCAATGGTATGGGAGGATTGATATTGTGATTCAGGGAGTGTTAGTGATAATTATCAGAGGGTAAATCAGCTTTGAATCAGTGAACGGGCTTGGAATAGGAGAGTGATACGGGTCAGCGTATGTTTGTGACTCAACTGGTGAGAAGTGTGACTCGTAGACTGATAAGAAAGAAGCATCTAGGAGTTGTAAGCTTCAGAGGGGTAGGCTTAAGAGGGATATAAATCAGTGTGGAGATAGATTGTGAATCTCAGCAGTTGAAGAAAACTGAAACACAGACCCTGAACCTGAGGTTTATGGTAACAAAACTGAACCAATGGAACCTCACTCACTAACCCCCTGAACAAGTCACTGACCCTGAGCAAACTATCATACCAAACCCTGGGTCTCTCAACCTTAACCAAAGCCATTCTCTGAATTCCCACCAACTGAAGTAACTGAGGTAGAAATGGGGTGTACATCAGGGAGTGTTATAGAGATTTGGGTGGAACCTAAACATGATGGTACCAAACCCAAACCGTCATCGAACCCGAAACCAGTAGTCGCTGAAAAAGCTGGTATGAGCCTGAAAAACCAAACCGTAACCCTGTTTACCTTAGTCACTTAAATGCTAGAACTTCAAAAATCGCTATTACTATAGCAATTTTTGAGGGGAGGAGTAATGCACTTATACCACCAATGTTACCCAAACCTACACCACCACAAGACCTAACCAGAATCACAATCGAAACCAAAGCCATTCACCACCTCCAAAACACCTTAGTTGAAATCAAACGCCATATGCTGAAGGAAGTTGCAGAAACAAACTTGTTCGATAAAAGCGAAAGCATAAGGTGTGAAGATTGACTCAGTGAGTGTTGTGACTCAGTGAGTAACAAGATCAAGAGGCTATATCATTTAGGCTGAGCTTGATAAGTGGTAGGAATCAGGGAAGTGTGAAATGGAAAATGGGGTTTAAATAGCCACCTGATTCATGAATCAGGGAGTGGACTTGGAAAATCAGAGATTGGTATCTTCATCTGATTGGGTTGTAGTCAGGAGAGGTGCTTCTCAAGCTGAGATTTTGCAACTCAAGGAGTCTGCAACATCAGGGTGTAGTAGTATCTAGTGGCACTGATTGTGTCTCATGAGTGTGGGAAGAAAATGAATCAGGTAGAGTTATGAATCAGGGAGTGATATCACAACCTTTAATATCAGTGGTTAAACAAAAACCTCTACCTGAAACCCTGCTACCTGAAGAAAAACGAACCTGAAACCGAGTCCCTAAAAAATATTAAAACCCAAACCCCTGGTAACTATAACCTGGAACCTGACCATAACCTTAAGCCCTTATTCACCATAACCTGAAAAACCTGAAGGTGAACGTGCACCTTACCACCTGAAGATAAATGAGACTGAACCCGAGTCTCAAGGTGTGTATGAAGAATGGGTCGTCCAGGTTGAAACTTGCTCAGGAACCGAAGATAGTGCCACTGAGCTCGTAGTGACTAAAACCGAGTCACTGAAGAAATGAGAACCCGAAGACCTGATAATCATAGACCCTGAATGTGTCAGTTTAGTGTATGATAGAATGTAACTACTAAAAATGGGTTGTAATATTAATCAGTGCTCCTGAGATAATCAAGAAGTTATAATGGTCAGGGTAATAAAATTAGGAGGACACTGATGTATCAGATTGAACCAGGTCCCTAATTAGCTTTATTAGTATGTAATGGATCAAAGTGAAAAAGAGAATGTGGACACTGATGTATGTAAAGTGAACCAGGTCCATCTTATGAACTCCCTGAACCTTTACACACTAAACCTTTCAAGTTGAACCTGAGTAGTGAACTCATGTCACTGAACCTCACAAACCTATCAAAGTGAACGAGGTCACTAAATACCTGAACCTGGTCACTGACCATTGAACCAGGTTATTGATACCTCATTCACTAAACCCCCACTCACTGAACTAGCCATTGAACCCACTGAAATGGGTCACTGAACCTAGTCACTGAGTCACTGAACCCAGTCACTGAACAACCTGAACCCTCAGTCTTACACCTTTTACCAATCACCTTAGGCTATTCGTATATTCAAATAGGGTGAGACTGTTGGGTCCAAAAATTGACCCAATCACCCTCAACAAGATTTGAAAATAAAATAGCCTAACTCACTTAAATAAATAGTGAGTGACTCACTGATAAAGAAATCAGTGAGTGTTCTTTTGTGCTCTTTACTTACTGATACGGTGTTAGTGAGTAAAATATATGAGCCACAAACAACACCAGTGACACTGAGAATTGAAAAATGTCTCTGTGATCCTGAAGACACTATCTCTACATACAGACTGAAGAATATGGGTGGGAACTTCCAAGAGAAGAAGTCAAACAAGTACAAGACATTCCCAAAGAAGTGAGAATATTAGTTATGACAATTCCAAAAGGATGGTTGGTGCTTTTCCAAAAGAGGAAGATGAAGAAGGTCCACCTGATCATGACATCTCACCTACCACCACATGTCTTTGCATTTTTTCCTATATATGTTTGTAATTGTAATAGAGATAGGTATGTATCATAAAAAAACACATAATACATAGTATTAGTTGATAGGATCATCCTCTCATTTAAACACAAGCATAGCTTGGATAAATGAGAGTTTATTTGTCATTCAATGGGGATAATATACCGAAATTATCCCCGTGAAAAAGTTAAGGAT
The DNA here is from genome assembly GCA_910596185.1 of Chrysanthemum makinoi. NCBI lineage: Eukaryota > Viridiplantae > Streptophyta > Magnoliopsida > Asterales > Asteraceae > Chrysanthemum > Chrysanthemum makinoi. The sequence continues at coordinate 219,871,375 of OU343221.1, read as the reverse complement.
GTTATCATGTAGTCTAGTTGGTATTGAGAAATCTTGTAACTATTGTTATTCATTATTAATGAAGTTGTTATTTAATATATCAAGATTTACTCAATTATTTGGACCAACAGAGATTCCTTTCACAAATCAAATCTTGGTGGGGACTTATTATATGAGGAAAAGCATATTTAACTAGGTTTGCATTCGTTTCTCTTGTTACCTATTGAATGTTACTACCTTGTTTAATGCAATGTAGAGTATTCCTTATTACCTATTTTGGGTTGGTCAGTCCCACGTCTATGAGCTAGCCTAAGTGAACGATGCCTATCTGAATGTCAATAACCCACCCAATAACTAAATCACACAATAAATACCCATAATAGTTAATAACCTAAGACATAAGCACTAAGTAGTAGTGTTTTAGTTGATGTTCAAGCTAAGATACGGGATATAGTCAGTTTTTCAACTCCTAACACACACACTATCAACAAGAGACAATAGATAAGTGATTAACAACTAAGTTTCATGCATTCCTAAGTAAACACTAATTGAGTTAACATGGAATAGCAATGAAGAAACAATAATTAAACATAATTAAACAATTAAGGATAAACATGATTGATTATCTAATGAATAGAATTTATCTCAACAATACATGAAGTCTTCAATGGACAAAGATGCCTAAAGTAAATGATTAAAGCGCCTAGGGTTTGGACTATTAAGTTCCTCTAAAGTTTCACATACAATAATGAAAAATATGCATTTATATATGCATAAGAGTAAAGATCAGAATATAAAGACCTACAAGTGGTATAACTATATCGGAGAGGACAAAACAAAAAATCACTTGAAGATGTTGATCGAAGGCAAGATGAAAGATCACAAGCATGAATGGAACAATGAAGTCTGTCATGTCTACTACAAAAAAGGTTCATGATCAAGATACAAGTGCTGAAGATTCAAGATCCAAGTTCAAAGACTAAAGATGCATCATTTATAACACCACCTCTTAGGGGAAGATTTTAGCTTTAGAAAGTGATGGTCATCTATATGATATGAATTTTGTAATCATGTAATAGGATATTATAGAATAGTTAGTAGACTTGAGGACTTGGTTAGGCTCATTGGTTACTAGTTTAGTCTTACATGTATCTTATAATAACCAATGCAAGTCCATAACCAACCCAAGCCCACCAAAGCCCAAAGGCTTTCTCTTTTAAGCATAAAAACGCCACATACCTTCATTTGTCAAGTGAGTTATGTGCGTGTGAGTGCTAGTTTGTGTGTAAAATAATGAAGCATTCCACCTTATTTCTCCATCTTCTCTCCTTTCCATCTTTCTCTCTCTAGTTCATCCTTCTCTCTCTCTTTAAAACTTCTACATCTTTATTTTTGTAATTGAAACACAATGTAAGAGACCTTACAAATAACTAGCATTTGGGCGATATGTCGTGACGTGTAGTGTGGACATTTGTAGAGGCTACCTACTTTGGTAGCTTAAGGGATTTCATGGGTTTCATAGGGTGAAACAAGGGTTCGGTTATTTGATCCGCTAATTCAAGAGATCACGCAACAAGATGTAAGTATAGTATTATTGTAATTAATTATAAGCAGCCTACAGAGCCACGATTTGGTAACTTTTCCGCTGCACTTAATATGTTTTTAGATATAAAAACACCAACAACACACTAAGTTTTACAACCCTCCTAGGTAGTGTACCTAATCGGTATAGGGTAGTATAGGTAAGTCAGGGGGTTGATCATTCTCTAGGGGAATAGTGAGGTAGGCTCGAAGTGTATTTCGAGAAAGTCTAAAGGTTGAAAGGAAGAGACCTTTTGTTATTTTTATAAATTTCGAAAGCAAGTAAACAATCGGGGTTGATGGAGTTTTGTATTTTAACTAATATTTACCTAAAAAAGTGAGAAAGGTAAATAACAAGAAAAGTAAAACTAGTGGGGACATATTATATGAGGAAAAGCGTATTTACCTAGATTTGCAATCATTTCTCACGTTATCTATTGAATGTTACTACCTTGTTTAATGCAATGTGGAGTATTCCTTATTACCTATTGTGGGTTGGTCAATCCATGTCTATAAGCTACTCACTAACTGACTCACGCAATAAATGCCCATCAAAGTTAATAACCTAAGACAATCACTAACTAGTAGTATTTTAGTTGACTTTCAAGCTAAGATATGGAATATAGCCAGTTTTTCAACTCCTAACACACACACACACCATCAACAAGAGACAATAGATAAGTGATTAACAACTAAGTTCCATGCATTCCTAAGTAAACACTAAATGATTTAAACAAGAATTAAACATAATCAAACAATTAAGGATACATGATTGATTGATTAATGAATAGAACTTATCTTAACAATACATGAAGTCTTCAATGGACAAAGAGGCCTAAAATAACTGATAAAAATGCCAAGGGTTCAGACTATTAATTTCTTCGAAAGTTCCACACACGATAATGAAAAATATGCGTTTGTATATATAGATTTCAGGTATGACATTGTCGGGTTATGCTTGTGACACCGTCAGCTCTCCGTTCACTTAGGGTTTCATTTGCCCACCGCCATATGTGACGGGGTCACCCTTTGGTTGTGATATCACCAGCTTGCCATTTAAGTCGTCAAAGGAGGCCATCTCCACACACTGATTCGTCAAAAAAATATTGAAATTGCACTTTCTAGGCTGAATTGGTGACCACGTCAAATGTGTTGGTCCCGTTGCTGAATTTGTCATTTTTCTTCGTCTAATCGAGCCCAAAACTTGTACATTTCCAGCATTTACTCTACCAAGTACCTAAAACTTAAATAGAAACAATCCCGCTAGTGTCATCATCAAAAATCACTGATAGTGGGTCTCCTAGTTAATCCTTTATGGATTAAGCATGGATGTTCTTTATGGTGGTTACTTTGTCCCAAGCGGTCTACTGTCGTGGAGTGATACTTAGGTGTACTCCAGCGGCTCGCCTATATTGTTGTTAGCTTACTTGAGGCATCCAATTCAGGTAATGGTAGGTGGGGTAATCCTTTTGGATTATCTGGAACTTTGAGTTGGAAACCATACCAAAGAGATTCCTTTCATGTATCAAATCCTGATGACCTAGGTCTATACTTGGATTTATCCAATGTATTGATAAATTTCCTTAACGGGATTGGGAGGATGATTCACTCGACCAAGGTGAATGGAATCAAGACATTCATGAGTAAAAAAATCGTAGTGGAAAAATTCAATAAGAAAAGGTCCATGATGATCAATTGGCCTGAAGTTATTATCTTCTACATTTTATGTAACTGGTAAAGATAAATGATGCCGCTTCTGAAGCACCACTATGTGGAAAACTAGAAGGGGGGGGGGGTTGAATAGTTTTACCTATTAAAACTTGGTTTTAAACTATTTAGATCAACTTATGTCAATCTATTAAACATGTGTGTTGGATGTTGATAGACAAGTATATATAACTATGTAATGAAAAGATAAGGAGTAAGAAGCACAAAACCACAACACGAGTATTTATAGTGGTTCGGCTACAAGGACACCTTCCTTGCCCTACTCCACTCCCCGAGTCACCTACTCGAGAGTTCGTAAACACTACACGACACCAACTCCTTATGGCGGAGAAGCCTTCACAACGTTGCCTACTCTTTTTCCGGTACTAGGCTAACCACCGGGTTCTTTCACAAGAGAGAACCACACCTCACAACGTCGCCGACCCTTTATCAGGTACTAGGCTAAGTACCAAGTTCCATTACAATGGAGGAACTACTACCCAACACTATAACAACAACTAACATCAAAGGAGATCCACTCCTTATAACAACATCAACAAGGATATCAATATCCTTTGACCCAATACTAATCTATCATGTACATCGAACACACCATATCGAATGTACACCTTAGGAACCTTTCACTAATGCCTTTGACTCGATCTTAAGGCACCTTTCACCAATGCCTTGTGACTTGACTTCTAGGCACCCTTCACTAATGCCTTTAGCCTTGACTTCTAAGCACCCTTCACTAGTGCTTTCAAAACAGATGTTTGACACCATTCACTAATGTCTTCGTCTTGACCCTTTAGACATCTTTCACTAATGTCTTCAACACTACACTTCTTATGAGAAAGAAGAGAACTATCAACAAGAGAACCTCAGAAGTCATGATGATAACGAAGCATGGCAACTCATGGACTTGAGCTTGCTCGTATTCAAAATATGGTGATCTCGCCTTTAAGAGGAACCTATAGAATCACACAAAAACAAAACTACATACATAGATCACTTGGATCTGAGGTTAGAGAGTTTATAACTTAAAGAGAGAATATGTGAGAAAGGATGAGAAACAATGAAGAAATGGCTCACTATTTATAGAGAGAAAATGGCTAGGGATCCGTCCAGTGTAATATAGGGGATTCGTGGGACGCTCCCTTTTTCCCTCGGGTTTTGGTTAATGGGTCATGGGTTATGGATCATGGGTATCCAAGTAGATACAATGTGTCTACAAGATGTAATGCATCTAGTCCATGGTTCATGGATTAAAACTATGGGTCATGGATTAAAACCATGGGTCATGGATATCATCCATATATGACATAAGCATGATGTCATGCAATGGGTTATGGGTCAAGCTCCATAGGTATGGGTCATGGACTTTGGGTTATACCCAACTACATTCAATGTATTTGGTCAATGGGTCAAATACTTAAGTTTCTACCCATTTATATTACCCATTATAATACATACTAGTTACGTATATATTTACCCAATATGTAAACACTAGTTGTTGTACATATGTATTAATAAATCATAAAATCACTTATACTTGTTTTAGTGTTTTATGTGAAAACGTAAATGTGTTAGAAAACTATTGACTCAAACCATTTACGTATTTTATTTGTTTTGTTAAAATGATTTTACGTTTGTTATCGACAAAACATTAGAAGATCGTAAAATATAAATAAACGTTTTTACGGCTTATTTGTATTAACAATTTCCCCCTTTTTGTTGATGACAAAACATAAAATTATTTTAAGAAAAAACTAAAATTCGTAAATGTTTGAATTTGTAGTTTTTACTTTCTTCTCCCCCTTTTTGTCGAAATGAACTAACACATTGTTTTAAGAAAAACATGTGAAGGAAAAAAAAATAGAGAGTAAGTGATGGGAAGAGTTCTCGTCTTAACTCCCCTTGACGAGTCCGTCCCTTTGTTAGGGTGTCAAGTAAAAAAAAATACTAAGCTAGTTCATTTGCAACTAAGTTTGCAAAAGATTTCGTTTAATTGACGAATATGCTCCCCCTTGATGATTGCAACTTTGCAAAGGGACGTCATGAAATGTAATCCTAATATTTCATGTGATCTTGCAATGTAATGCTTTAACACAAAGCTCCCCTAGCTTAGAGTGTCAAAGTCTTCACGTGTAAATTGAAAATCTACAAAACAAAGGTTAGAAGACAAGTATATAATTCATAATTTCCTGCAAATAAGACTCAAGTTAGTAGAAAACTAGTCTTCCGTTGTACGGATCCCACGGTTCCCTCCGTGGAGGGTTCCTCCTAGGCAAAACGTAGGGATCCGTCTGTCTGTAGCTAAAATACAGCAAATGTGATATACCAAAAGGATGTTGGCATCAAAATGAGATACGTATTAGACCAATAATCATATACTCAGAATAATATAACAAATATCATGTAATTTCATTTAATAAATCTAAAGATATGATGTACATGACTCTTAAAAACTAAGAAAATGAACAATACATGACTTTGAGTTACTAGACTATCTAAGTCGCGCTTGATACTAGGACACCACTAGAATCCTCTAGCTCAAGTTTGTTTAGGTTTAATCTCGTCGAAACGTTCGAGGAGGCGATAAAACATGAAACATTGATCTTCACGTACTTCATGTATCATACTTTCAACATGTTGACAATGATAACAATCTTTGTCATGGCTAGGTAGTGGTGATGGAAGAAAGGAAATTGCTTGATGTGAAGGATCAAGTGAAGCGGGTTGAGGAGCCTCAAACGAGAGAGGGATTGGCGGAGGCGCATTCAAAGATGGCTCGACCAAGAATGATGGTGGTGGTAGAGAGGTGTCAACTTCCATGTGGTCGGGTGGTTGACCTTGATGATTTCTCATAATCCAAAAGGGATTATTTGATGGTGACGAAGAAAAGGAAGCCAGAGCTAGTGTTGACTCAACACCTTGATTTTGTTCCAATATTCCTCCTAATGAGGAGAATGTTGTCGGTGGCAGAGGATGAGATGGCCTAGGAGGCAAATCCTCTAGATTGTAGAGATGTGGTGATGAGAGTGGAGTGGTGAATGATAGAGCTCTAGGCACCAATGGCGATGGTTTAATGGAAATAGGATTGTTTAGTTTAGGAGGTATGGTGGTGTTTGGCATTGGTAGTTTTGTGGGAACTATCCTTTTAGGGATTGGTTTGATTGGTTGAGTTGGTGGAGGAGAAATCCTAGCATTTTTGGATTTAACCGGAGATGATTCGGTTGAAGAAATTTCATGTACGACACGAGCAATTTTCTTGGGTGGTCCTTTGGTAGATGAGTTACCACTTGGAGCTTTCCTCATGATGAGATGATTTAAAGAGGTTTGTAAAGGTTTCTAAGTGCTGAAAATGAAGATGAAGATGATGACTTTAGGAGTCCTAACAATGTGGTTTATAAAGCAAGAGATTTGGCAAGTGCATTCAAGACTTAAGCCACTAAGATTCCTTGGAATGTGATGATTAGCTTGCACAAGAGTCAACTTCAGAGTTGTACTAATCTAGGAACTTAATTAAGATGAGATGTAGTGTTCAAGTTAGCAAGATAAGCATGAAATGATTGTTTTATCTAGAGTTGACATGAATCTGTCACACAGATCCCACGGTTCCCTCCAATGAGGGATCCGTCTAGGCTAATCATAGGGATCCGGCTCTCAGCAGCTAAGAAAAGATAAAAATGATGTTTACAAGGTCTAATGCCTATACCTTCTTGAGTGTTTCAGTCCATCTAAGTATCTTAAATGAAAGGGTACTTAAATGCTTAAGGGCAATAAGTGGTGTAGCTAATGATTGCCTTTTATGGAAGAAATTGGAACTTTTATGAGTACCAATGAGTGACCAAAGATGACACCAAAGATTTTGAGAGTGTCAAATGGAGCTAAATGATCCTAGAGACCAGATAGTAACTTAAGATAATGTTTTGGAGGATATCCTAAAACCTTAAGAAGGAAAAGCTAGAATTTGACCCATTTCGACCTATTTTGAAGTAAGGATGACTACACTCAATTTGTTAAAATTGAAAGATTTCTAAAGCTAGATGTATTAACATTTGAGGGATCATGTGTGAGTATAAGAGCGGAAGAGTAATGAGTTTTGATGAAACGATAGATCTACAAGCGCCTTGAGTGTGATCTAAGTGAGTTATGAGTATGAAACTTTTACTCAGCTTGTTAAGAACTCAATTTGTCCCAAGATACTATGTTTAGCTTAGTGTGAAGTGATCTAAAGACATGTTTTGAAATATAATGATTGCAACTGCATTTCTGTTTGCCCGGATCCCACGGTTCCCTAAGAGTAGGGATCCGTCTAGCACAAACTTAGGGATCCATCTTCCTGCTAAACAACACCTTTACAAAAGGTATGCAAGAGTTGCACAAAGTATCATATTTCAAGGTTAGTGTTTTCTAACAAGTTATAATACTAATATAGTACAGATATCAAATGTAAGATGTTTTATTTCATGAAAGAAATTGCATTACATTGATAGAGCATGAATACTAAGGATTGATCCTATTTAGAAAGGAACCTAAGTTTGTTGAGCATTTTCGCTAGATGGATCATCAAATGGTTGATGAGTATTTGCCGATTCAGGGATAAAGAAAGTCTTCATAAGAGATGTGTTTAGAGGTTCCATCATCTTGTTCACAAGTACGTACAACGGACTTTGAAATTGAGGATGGAAGTACATGATGTGATGATAAAGGCGTGTCAAGAATATTCCATAAGGGATTAGTTTGTTCTTGGATCCTTGAAGATTTACAATTCGCCTTGCGAAGAAATAGGCGAGATTGTATGGTTGTTGTGTTAGCAAACAATACGTTATGTGAGCACAACAAGCGGGAAGGATTTCTCGATTTCCCCTAAGACTCCAAAAATTTTCACGCAGGATGAGTGCGAGAGACTTGTATTCTTCTCGGATATCCCGTGTATATATAATGTTTGGATCCAAGTAATAGGGTCGAGGTTTGCATAACATGCGAGTCAAGTCTTGAGGGGAAAGTATGTGTGAACAATATGGACTATTTTCTTCACGATGGTTGAAGAGAGAATCAAGAGACCAATCTTCAGTGAAGGCACATTGTCCATGATTTGGAATTCGAAGGATGTAAGCAAATTGCACAAGGGTTAGAACAAACTTTTGGTTTTTGATCCAAAACCAAGGAGGTAGAGAGCGATCCTCGTTACGAACGAGTTCAACTTGACGGAAGAATTCCAATACAAACCTCGGACATATTTTCTCGTTAATTTCGAGAAGACATTCTAGTCCAATGGTTTGGAAGGAGGTATTGATTCCTTCTTCGTATTGTAGAGGAGTGTCGACAATACGTCCTTCATGGAAGTGACGGGTTTCCAGATTATTGAACCCACGGACATGATTTCCAGGTGTGTTGGGTTCAAGAGAGATGTTAGGGGTGTAGACGCAATTAGTGAAAAGTCGAACTCATATTCATGCGATATGACGAAACCTATAGAAGCGAAGAGTTAATAAGATGAGACGTTTAAGGCCAAACAATGATTTTCTAACGTTTTTACTAGATATTTATTAACAATGATAATTAACTCATTTTATGTTTGACATTCTAGTGGAATGTTTCTTTTAGGTTTTTATGTTGCATGAAAAACTGTTTTTCAGAAGGATGGTTCCCATGGTTCCCTTCCCAAAGAGATCCGGCTAGTAGAACTACAGGGATCTGTGGATCTGTAGTGATAGAAAAAGGGTTTTAATAAAAACATAGGTTTTTGCATCTTATAGTTTAATACCAAGATATGTATGTTACCCAACATTTACTCCTAGCATGCATTATCAATTTCTAATGTATCTCAAGACGGAAAATACGAAAGATATAAAGTAAAAGAAATGACAAACACATTATGAAAAATAAACTAAAGTATTAGTAATATTTTATTTCAATGCTAAGGACGATACAAAGGATTGGGTATATAACACCAATGTAGATTAACAACACAAAGTACATGTCTCCATAGGAAAACTTAATCATGGGGAACACGAGAGCGATGAGTACGAAGGTGATGTAAACCATGTTGATGAAGATCCTTCTTGGTTGTGGTTTGAGATGAGATGAGATGAGAAGGAAGATGAAGTTTGAATGAGAGGTAATTTTTGAAAGTGGAAGATTTGAAAAATGAGAATTTGGTGAAGTGGACGTCGGAGGGATGATTTATGGGGAAGGAGGAATTTTTGAGATTTGTGTTTTGTTTTATTATTAGAAAAATATGATTTCGATTAAGTAAAATAAAATACTAATTTTATAAACTTAGACTTTTAGATGAAAGAGCAACACGCATGCAAGAAAAAGTTTCCTAACGAGGCTACGTGTAATATATGAGTATATGCAAAAGATAATCATATAAATTCCTATGTAAGCATACTAATTATTTAGGCTAATGTAATCTAGAGATAAGTGGAAGATCATACCTCTAATGCACTTAGAAATGTCTTTACAAATGTCACAACAAATGTCACAAGACAACTCCAATTCTTTCGTGTTTAAGATACCTTCTTAGGGAAGGAATTTTTGTTACTAAGCGATTCCTATGGCTTGATAGGTATGAGCTTTAACTAAGCAACATGACAAGGAAGGTTAGTGCATTTAAGTAAAAAAAATATTTTCATCTAATCAACATCCAAGCAAGGTGTTTTAAAACATGGTGTTTGTTTTTGTAAAAGCACTTCTTCGTAGTTTTCAATTAAACATGGATCGTATCAAGTTTTTAAAGTACAATATACTCTAAGAAACTTGATAATGAAGCTCTGATGCCAATTATGGAAAACTAGAAGGAGGGTTGAATAGTTTTACCGATTAAAACTTGGTTTTAAACTATTTAGATCGACTTATGTCAATATATTAAACATGTGTGTTGGATGTTGATAGACAAGTATATATAACTATTTAATGAAAAGATAAGGAGTAAGAAGCACAAAACCACAATGCGAGTATTTATAGTGGTTCAGCTACAAGGACACCTTCCTTGCCCTACTTCACTCCCCGAGTCACCTACTCGAGAGTTCGTAAACACTACACGACACCAACTCCTTATGGCGGAGAAGCCTTCACAACGTTTCCTACTCTTTTTCCGGTACTAGGCTAACGACCGGGTTCTTTCACAAGGGAGAACCACACCTATCACAACGTCGCCTACCCTTTATTCGGTACTAGGCTAAGTACCAAGTTCCTTTATAATGGAGGAACTACTACCCAAAACTATAACAACAACTAACCCCAAAGGAGATCCACTCCTTATAACAACATCAACAAGGATATCAATATCCTTTGACCCAATACTAATCTATCATGTACATCGAACACACCATATCGAATGTACACCTTCAGCACCTTTTACTAATGCCTTTGACTCGATCTTAAGGCACCTTTCACTAATGCCTTGTGACTTGACTTCTAGGCACCCTTCACTAATGCCTTTAGCCTTGACTTCTAAGCGCCCTTCAATAGTACTTTTAATACGGACGTTCGACACCTTTCACTAATATCTTCGTCTTGACCCTTTAGACATCTTTCACTAATGTCTTCAACACTACACTTCTTATGAGAAAGAAGAGAACTATCAACAAGAGAACCTCAGTAGTCTTGATGATAACGAAGCATGGCAACTCATGGACTTGAGCTTGCTCGTCTTCAAAAGATGGTGATCTCGCCTTTAAGAGAAACCTAGAGAATTACACAAAAACAAAACTACATACATAGATCACTTGGATCTGAGGTTAGAGAGTTTATAACTCAAAGAGAGAATATGTGAGAAAGGGGTGAGAAACAATGAAGAAATGGCTCACTATTTATAGAGAGAAAATGGCTACAGTTCCAAGGATCCCTCAGTTGAGGGATCCGTCCAGTGTAATACTGGGGATCCTTGGGATGCTCCCTTTTGCCCATGGATTTTTGGTCATGGTTCACAGGTTATGGATCATGGGTATCCAAGTAGATACAATCTACAAGATGCAATGCATCTAGTCCATGGTTCATGGATTAAAACTATGGGTCATGGATTAAAACCATGGGTCATGGATATCATCCATATATGACATAAGCATGATGTCATGCAATGGGTTATGGGTCAAGCTACATAGGTATGGGTCATGGACTTTGGGTCATACCCAACTACATTCAATGTATTTGGTCAATGGGTCAAATACTTAAGTTTCTACCCATTTATATTACCCATTATAATACATACTAGTTACGTATATATTAACCCAATATGTAAACACTAGTTGTTGTATATATGTATTACTAAATCATAAAATCACTTATACTTTTTTTAGTGTTTTATGTGAAAACGTAAGTGTGTTAGAAAACTATTGACTCAAACCATTTACGTACTTTATTTGTTTTGTTAAAATGATTTTACGTTTGTTATCGACAAAACATTAGAAGATCGTAAAATATAAATAAACATTTTTACGGCTTATTTGTATTAACACACCATATACATCAACATCTTCAAACTCCACATCTCATACTCAAGTGATCAATCCTCAACAAATTTGAGACAAATATTATCAAGACAAAGATATACATCAAATTCAAAGTCAAGAACAAGTCAAAGTCAAGAGAAGATTCGAGGAAAGTCATAAGAGTAAAGATCATAATATAAAGACCTACAAGTGGTATAAGTATGTCAGAGAGGACACAACAACAATCACTTGAAGATGTTGATCGAAGGCATGACGAAAGATCACAATCATGAACGGAACAAAGAAGTCTATCAAGTTTACTACAAACAAGGTTCAAGATTGAGATACAAGTTCTGAAGGTTCAAGGTCCAAGTTCAAAGACTGAAATAAACCTTGTAATCATGTTATAGGATATTATAGACTAGTTAGTGGGCTTGAGGACTTGGTTAAACTAATTGGTTACTAGTTTAGTCTTACATGTACCTTATAACAACCAATCCATGTCCATAACCAACCCAAGCGCTCCAAAGCCCAAAGGCTTTCTCTTGTAAGCATAAAAATGCCACACACCCTCATTTGTCAAGTGAGTTGTATATGTGTGAGTGCTAGTTTGTGTGTAAAATAACGAAACATTCGACCTTATTTCTCCATCTTCTCTCATTTCCATTTCTCTCTCTCTCTCTCTCTCTCTCTCTCTCTCAAACTTCTAAATCTTTATTGTGTGATTGAATCACTATGTAAGAGACCTTACAAAGAACTAGCATGTGGGCGATACACCGTGACGTGTAGTGTGGACATTTGTAGACTATATACTTTGGTAGCTTAAGGGTTTTTGTTAATTTCACAGGGTGAAACAAGGGTTCGGTTATTTGCTCCGTTAACTCAAGAGATCACGCAACAAGATGTAATAATTGTTATTTTTATAATTAATTATAAGTATCATACGGAGCCACGATTTGGTGACCTTTTCTGATGCTCTTAATATGCTTTTATATGTTTTAGATACAAAACACCAATAACATTACACTAAGTTTTACAACCCTCCTAGGCAGTGCACATAATCGTTGTAGTATAATATAGGTAAGTCCAAGAGGTTGATCGTTCTCTAGGGGAATAGTAGGATAGGCTTGAAGTGTATTTCGGGATAAGTCTAAAGGTTGAAAGTATGAGTCTTTTGGTTTTTATCTTTTTTGAAAGCAAGTAAACAATCTAGGTTGAGGGAATTTTGTATTTTAATTAATATTAACCTAAAAATGCGATATAAGGAAATAACGACAAAAGTAAAACTGGTGGGGACTTATTATATGACGAAAAGAGTATTTACCTAGGTTTGCATTCATTTCTCAGTTATCTATTGAATGCTACTACCTTATTTAATGTGATCTGGAGTATTCCTTATTACCTATTGTGGGTTGGTCAGTCCCACGTCTATGAGCTAGCCTAAGTGAGTGATGCCTATCTGAATGTCAATAACCCACCCAATAATTAATTCACGCAATAAATACCCATCATAGTTAATAACCTAAGACATAAGCACTAATTAGTAGTGTTTTAGTTGACTTTCAATCTAAGATACATGATATAGACAGTTTTTAAACACATAATACACACACCATCAACAAGAGACAATAGATAAGTGATTAACAACTAAGTTTCATGCATTCCTAGGTAAACACTAATTGATTTAGCTTGGCATAGCAATGAAGTAACAAGAACAAAACATAATCAAACAATTAAGGATAAATATGATTGATTGATTAATGAATAGAAATTATCTCAACAATATATGAAGTCTACAATAGACAAAGAGGCTTAAAATAACTTATAAAAATGTCTAGGGTTCGGTCTATTAAGTTCCTCCAAAGTTCAACGCATAATAATGAAAAATATGTGTTTGTATATATAGATTTCTCGTCTGACGCCATCGGGTTATGCTTCTGACACCGTCAGCTCGCCATCCACTTAGGGTTTCGTTTGACCACCGCCATACGTCACGGCTTCACCCTTTGGTTGTGACATCGCTAGCTTGCTTTTGACATCGTCAAAGGAGGCCGTCTCCACACAGTTATTCATCGCAAAAAATCTTGAAATTGCACTTTCTATGCTGAATTGGTGACCATATCATAGATGTCGGTCGCGTTGCTGAATTTTCCGATTTTCTTTGTCCAACCTAGCTCGAAACTTGTATATTTTCATCATTTTCTCTTTCAAGTACCTAAAACTCAAATAGAAGCAATTTCGGGCAATAAATGATAAAAAAATATACAAGTTTAGAGGCTAAATGCCCCTTAAAAGTGTATTAAATTACACCTCATCATGGTGCGGCTATGTTATTAGAACATTGACAGTGGGTTTTCTATTTTATAGTATGCAAAGAAGGTCAAGATGTTCATCCGGATCAGGTTGGACTTGCCTGCGGGTGTCAAAATGAAGTGAAATAAAGTGATTTTGTCATTGATATCTGTTAGTACAAAATGTGTGGCGGGTTGTAATGGGTATGAATACAGCCTACCGGACTGGGCCAACAAGCTTCTAATGGGCTGATCTTGTACGAATCCAAGTAGTTTGAATGATATCTGTCGTAATCAATACTAAACCTTTATTCAAGTGTTAGTTACTCATATGTAATAGGTAGCCTATTATGGGCTTTATGTTTGTTTAAGGTCTAGCTTATGTAGAAGGCCCATATGCTTAGGCCCATGTCCAATAAGGAAAAGGGAAGGAGTGGGAGTGTTGCCCTAGCTCCTTGCGTATAAATACTTTTGTATAACCCTCACTTGAGGGTTGGTTGTTCAATGCATTTCTTTCACATACTCTACGCCTAACCATCTATAGCTTATACGTGTGTGTGTTTGTGTGTGTATTGTTCAATCGCCTTTCTATCTCTTTCATTGAAGCTTGTGTTGTAAATCTAGTGACCTAACAGTGGTATCAATCGCCAAATAGTTGGGTTAATACTTTCGTTTTTGAAGTTTTTGTTTCGGTCTTACGCGTAAACGTGGTTAACACTTTGGTTCGCTTAAAAACTTGTTTTTTACACTTTTTGATCCAAGATTCTTGTACTTTCAACGTTTTAAGGTGTTAAAATACTTGGTTTTGGCAAAAAGTTTCAACCTTTACGCGTGGATCTAAGTTTTTAAGCTTGTTTTTGTTCGTGGGTGTTGTTCTACGCGTAACCCGTTTAGCTGTTTTGGTTCATCAATTTTCACACTTTTGTGTTATTTTGGTGATATTGAAGCTATTCCATAACAAAAATCTGATTTAGAAACAAATTTGGGCACAATCATTTTTACGAGTAATCTTACGCGTATTAAAACCCTAATATTACGCGTAAGTTAATCCTTGGTTTGATCTTCGTTTTCGTGGTTTACTCCATGTTTTCTTGCTTGGATAAGCCTGAAAATACGTCGACTTTGGATATCTTTTGCACTGTGATAGTGTAAAAGATCATTTGGGAAAAACCCTAAACTTACGCCTAAGCATAAAGCTTACGCGTAGAAATCCTACGCATAAGATTCATCTTACGCCTAAGCCTAGTCTTACGCATAAGGTAATCCTACGGCTAACTTTCTACGCCTAACTTTGTGTCTACGCATAACTTTAGTGCCTTTACCCTACTTACGCGTAAGCTAAATCTACGCGTAACTCTTGATTGTTACGCGTAACTTTGGTGTTTTTACGCATAAGTTCTACTTGGTTTCTTGTGATTTCTACGCCTAAGGACACTTCATCAACAAAGGTTCATTCGACTACAAAGATCCATTTTTACCAACACAAGTTTTTCAACATGTCACAACCACCATACTCTAACTATTTCCCTTACACTTATTCTCAACGTCAACAACAACTAACTCCACAACATCAACAATGGAATCAACAACAAGCAATTTATCAACAACAATTTAATCAACAACATACTCCACAACTTGGTGGAATTCCACCACCTCAAATGGTTCAACCACCACCAAGTCTTCAAGTTCAACCCTACACAAATGAATTCAATCAACATCCATCAAGGAACACTATGAAGGAACCCACTTGGTTTGCAAAGATGTGTGAAGCTTTAAGCAGCCAACAATCAATTCATGAGGCTGGATCACTTGGTAGACCTCCAATGCTCACTCCAAGAAACTATGATCAATGGGTGATAAGGTTCTTTAGGTTTCGTGATCTGAAGAAGCCACATGGAAAGTTCTTAAAGAAGGTTATCTTGGAAGGTCCATTTCAGATGCCTACTGTCATTGTACCCGCCGATCCAAATGCTAATCCACCAAGAGATGAACAATCCAACATTGCTACTATTCCCGACCTGAATGCAGAGGAACTTCTACACTATGAAGCTGATGAACTTGAAATGCAATATATCCTCTTAGGATTACCTAACCCAATTCCTCGAAGTGTTGATGCTCAAAAGACTGCAAAGGAAATGTGGGATCATATTCATCTTCTTATGGAAGGATCTGTACTCAATCAGGAGGATTTGGAATCCAAAATTTACTTGGCTTATGAACACTTCATGATTGAACCTGGAGAGACACTAGAGTCTTATCATCATCGTTTTTCAGACATCATCAATGATTTGGATAAACACAACATCATCATGCCAAGAATTGCAGTGAATACTAAGTTCCTGAGTAGTCTTGGTCCTGAATGGGAGAAGTATGTCATTTTTCTCCGTCAAGCGAAGAATATGCATCATTCTACATATGGATTGTTGTACGATTACTTGAAGCCTCATGAAAAGGAAGTTGATAGGGAAAGGATTCTCCGTGCTCAAATTGCTCCACCGACACATCCGAAAAATCAACAACTTGCCTTATATGCTCAAAACAGTTATTCTCCTCAACCAGCAACTCAACCAACTGCTACAATCACACCATATGATCCTTCACAGCCTCAATCTCAACAAACTCAATTGGTTCCATACAACAACAACAATGCTCAAGCACTTGTCAGTGAAGCTAATGAGGAATCTGATCCGTTCGAAGCATTGCAACAAGGATTTGCTATGATAGCTAATGCCTTTAGCCGTTATACCAACAAATCCAACAACCGTATTCGTTCCTCTTCTAACACAAGGAATCAAGCTGTTGTGAACAATGGACGAGTTGAAGTTTAGAATCGTGGTTATGGTCGTCAGATGGGCGGTGGTCAAGGGTTTAATGCTGTGGGTAGAAATAACAATAGAGCTCAAGTGGTTGAACAGGGAAATGCTCCAACTGGGTTAAATGGTCTTCGATGCTACAACTGCAATGAGAAGGGACATCTGGCTAATGCATGCCCAAAGCCGAGGAAAAGGGGCAGCGCTTATCACAAAGAGGCTCTTCTTTTGGCTCTTAAGGATGAAGCTGGTGGAACTCTCACAGACAAAGAACAGAGCTTTATGGCAAATGCAGACTCAGATGATGATATGGAGGATTTGAAGGCCAATGCAGCTGTTATGTTGATGGCTAATATGCATGAGTTACACATGAGTGACACAGGCCCAGTGTATGACACTGATGGCTTGTCTCAGGTACCCGAACAAACCATATTCATCTCTGATCTACTATCTCCGCAAACATCTGAATCCGGCAAGGCTCAGAATGTTCAAAATGAGTCGTCCTCATCTCATTCCGACGATTTTCAACTAGACCCGTAGTTATATTTGACGATCAAGATGACCAAACGGTTTCCCTTGATAATCAAATTGACTCCGTGGTTATACTTGAGGATCTCAGTAATGATCATGTTGTGACTCACGTTGAACACGTCGAACTTTTGCCTCATCCAGATTTTGCTCGTTTAATACAAGACCAACAAACCATAGTGGAAGAATGTCGTGCAATTAATCAGGACTTGAAAAGTAAAAATGCACTGTTAACCAAGGATTTTGAATGTTTACAAAAGCAACTCAACTTTTTCAAAACTCAAGAAAAACGTGAAAAAGGTTTTGAAGCAGCCTTTGCAAAATCTCATCAAAATGAAAAATATTTAGAGAGACAGATGCGTGATCTAGCCGCTTCGAAGAATGCTTTGTTGTCTGAAATAGAACAACTGAAACATGAACATAAAAAGCAAATTAACGCTCTCACCTTGGAAAATCAAAAAGCTAAGGCTGAGTTGTTAACTTGTCAAAAACAGTTCTCTGCATACAAAAAGCATTCAACAAAACGAATAGATGATCATCTTTAAGAAATCATCGGCTTACAAAACAAACTTAAAGAGTTTAAAACTGTTGTTTACAAACATGGTGAGTCGGTCACAGCTATTGAAAAGTTTACTTTAAAACCTAATCCAAATGGATATGGACCGAATCTCGCTGATTACAAACCTAAGCTTTCAACCAAAAGCATTCAAACCAAATCCTGAAGTTTCCAGTGCAGAATATAAAATTGATAATTCTGTTATGAGTGTTGTTGAATATCATCGTCAAGAGGAATTAGATGCAGAAGACGAGAGTCGATCAAAATTAGAAAATGTTGTTTACAACAAACCTTTTAATTATAAAAAGCGGTCACTTTCGTCACACCAACGGATTCTTCTAACACACCAAGGATTATCATAAAACGTCTGAGTCTTCTAATGTTAATCCCAAACCAGATTATGCACAAACTTATGGTCCTTTACCTTCCATCGGTGAAGTAAACTCAAAACCTGAAAATCGCAAAATTCTTCGATATTTTGACCTTTTCATGGTTGACCTCAAAACTTTACAACATGAGATAGAATATCATTCTCAAATCAAAGTTCAACACTTTCAATCGCCTCTAGCGCGAGAACAAAGAGACATTTTTCAGAAAAATCTTTTACCAAATGTTAAAAATTTGAAAAGTTGTGCATTGTCTTGGGAAAAGGAATTTCATAAGGAACTTGGAATGATGAAGGTCGTTTTCGAGAAAACAGAAACATCTATTTCTAATACTAAACGTCAAAAGAAACTGTTGAGAAAAGATGTTGATCGACTCTTGGAAGATGTCATCTGTGCTGATGTCCATAATGTTGTGCAATTGAATTCTTTGTCATATGAATTTGATTATATCTCTGCTGATACTGTTGATTCTGTGGTAAATATTGAGAACACTGATAATGTGCTTCAGATCGAGTCCTTAACAGTTGAAAATAAACGATTGTCAAACGAACTTTCAAATGCAATACGTCGTCTTAATTGGTGTCAAAAAGATATTCACGATCAACAACTTGCTTTTCAACACAAAATCGCCCAGTTGCGTGATGATGAGTGTCTAAATACTCATCATTTTTGTACAATCTAGACTGCAAAATCATCTGAAAACACTCAAAAATGCATCAAAATGATGAAAATATCACAAATCAGTGTTTTATGTGTTTTAAATGCAAAAATATCAAAATCAGATGAAAAACGTATCAAGTTTGCAAAATTGGCAGTTTTAGTCCCCCAAGTTTCAAAAGTTGTCAAAAATAGTCCCTGGTAAATCAAAATAAAGAAAAATATCATTCAAGGTCCCTGAAATATTTTAAATTGTCAAAAATGGTCCTTGAATGAATCTTTGGTCAAATGGCAGAAAAGGTCCTTAAACTTTGAAAAATGTCATGTTTAGTCCTTGGAATTTTCAAAGATGGCAAATATGGTCCTTATATTATTTAAGATTGGCAAGACCAAACCTTGGACTACATTTTCAGAAGTTACAGTTTTGGTCCCTGAGTTTCAATTGTACACAATTGGTCCCCTAAGCTACCTATTGGATTAAATCTAATCCTAAATACAAGCCATGACCCTTGGACCTTGAACCCCTGTGCCAAAATACCACTTGACCCCTTGGACCTTGACCCCCCCTTTGTCTGATATTAACCCCAAGTCAAACCGGTCAACAAACACCCCCTTTTCCCTCCTTTTCTTCTTCTCCTCACCCACGCTCCCAAATCACTCCACATACCCATCCTTCCAGCTCAACTCCTCCACACCATGTTCCCCCCCACCTCAACAACATCCAAAATGCATTAAATATTTCCCTCCCCCTTGCACTCACCCCCCCCCCCCCCCCCCAGTTGCAATATATCCACTTTCCCGCCAAAAATATCATCAATGGCCAAAAGTTAGTCAAGTGATCAAAAGGCCAAGATTAAAAGTGGGAAATGCTCAGAGGGATAGTGGAAGACTTTTTGATTATAAATAGAAGGAATAGAAGCAGAGAAGAAAGCCAAGTAGTGTAATTTTAATTTAAGTATGTCGTTTTAATAAATTTTAGTTTTTCAACAGATGTTTAATCTTTAAAGCTTTGTATTTCAAGTTATTAGTGTGTAATAAAGCTTTTGTTAGCATCAATTTCAGTTTTAAGTTTCATTTCAAGATTATGCAATTTTCAAGTTTGAATTCTCAAAATATTTAAAGGTTGTTATCAGTTGTTGTTAAAGACTTGTAAGCTCATATAAGCTCTTACTTAAGCTTTTCTAAGCTTTTATAAACCTTAAAATTCAGTTTAGATTCAAAACTCAAAAATACCAAAAATTACTAAAAAATTAGTTAAAAATAAAAAAAACAAATGAAATGAAGATCAAGACTGGTGCAGTGCTGATTTTGGATTGCTTATTGGTATAGAGCTTCTTGGGAAGCTATAGGGTGTGATCTTAGTCATTGGTTCCCTGTTTATGCTTGAATCTCATCTTGTAAGCTATTTTCCTGATTTTTACATTTTCTAGTATAAGTACTTTAAACCTGTAATTTTAGCTTTAACTGCTTAAAATAGTTAATATCAGATAATAAATAGGTTACTTAGATTAAAAATTTGTTTTAGTGTTTAAATTCTCTAAACAGTCCACATAAGGGGTGTTTGGAACTGCTTAGTTATCTATGTTAGAAGGCATATGTGTTATTGCTTGTTAGTGTTTCATGTCACCTTAGTATTAAATAGCTTAGTTCACCATTAAAACCAATCCTCATTAGTTAAAAAGTCAAAATAATCTTTAATCTTATTCTACTACTTAACTGTTATAAATTTGGATTACATAATCATACATACTAGCTTAAAAGTTGTTTATCCAGCTTAAATCAGTCTTATTATAGCTTAATATAACTTGTTCAGTCCATAGAATTGATTTAAAGTTCATAAAAGTCAAAGTTTTAGTGTAAATTAAAAAGTCAAAATTTCAGTTGGGTCGTTTTTGAATAAACTTTAGGATTTCACTGTGTGTTTAATATTGAGTTTTAGCTTAAGTGCTTTTGGGATATTAAAGTTCAGTTGCTAAACAAAATTAGAAAAATAGTAGTTTACTTCTAACTAGCTTATTAAGTGCTTATTCATCAGCTTCTTTCAAGTCCTTTTTCTGAAAAGTGTCCTGTGCCAACATTGCTTGTTTTGGCTTATTTTGTGCTTATTTTCAAGTTATATTGCTTTTTCAGTTGTAATGTTAGCTTATTATAAGTATCTAGCTTATTTCCAATTCACCTTGTGCTTATTCATTAGCTTATTAGTTATTTAGCTTAATCATTGTGCTTATTTCCATTTCATACTCCACTGTTGAGATTTTTAGGCTTATTTAGTGCTCATTAGAGGTTTTTGTAAAAAGTTGTAGTTTTAAAAATTGCTTATTTCCTTGTGCTTAATAAGTTTGTAAAATAAAAAAAAAAAAAAAAAACAGTTCAAAAAAAAGGTACTACCTGGGATTCGAACCAAGGTCAGTCCTCCCCCTACAGCAGCGCACACAACAGACTTCCCCCAACCAACTGCCCTTGGGTCTTCTTTGTGTTTAACTTTGCACATTTAATACCTTAAGGGCATTTGGCGCTTTTAAGCTTAAGCCCTTTTCTAGCTTATTTCGTGGCGTATTTCCAAAACAACCACCTAGTTTCTTATTTTTCTTAGATCAAGCTTAAGTCAAAGTAGTTTTTATGAATTTCTAGATTTTTCCCCTAAATGTTTAGTATTTTTAATAATTAATTTAGTTTAAAATAGTTTTTAATTCATAATAAAAAATATAAAAGTCTAAAAAATATAATTCTTTTTTCTAAAATTTTCTTTTGTCATTTAGGAAGTAAGAAAATTGTTTTTACATTAGTAGGCCTTTTATTTCACAAATTTTACGTTTTTTCTTGCGCATTCGCGTAATTTTTATATATAACGTACGTTTTCATTTTAAGTCACGTTTTTAAGTAATTTAAGTTTACGTTTTAGTTAAAATAGTTTATTTAAGTTATTTTATTTTATAAATCAAGAAAAACATCATTGTAAAAATAGTGATAGCGTTTATTTAATATTTTTTATCTTTTTAATTTCCTTTAATTTGCATTTAAGTCACTGTAATTTATTAACTTTTTCTTTAGGTTTAATTATCCATTAAAACCTTTACTGATCACTATCCTTAGTGATCATTCTATCGTCTGATCAAGTGTTTGCACACCATTGAGTCTCCGTGGGACTTAACGACCCGGGAATTCATTATATTCTCCAGGACTTCATTGCATTTGTGCTTAAACTGTTTTAAGTTTCTTACGGTCGGCCATTCACAAGTGGCCGGCTTGTGTGAGAAAGCTTGACGGTTTAGCATAGATCACGTGACAAAACTTCTGATCCAAAAATTGAGCAACTGGATGATCAAAACGTGTCTTTTAAGTGTCAAATCTCAAAATATGAACAAGAACTTGTACAAGTTAAAAAGGAATATGGTGTCATATTTGATTTACTCAAAAAGACTCGTGATGAAGCATCAATTGAACTTGATCATTTTCTTGCACACACTAAAGAAGTTATGCATTTTGCTGGAAATATTCGGTCTGAAAATCAAGATCTGATTCACACTATCTTCAAGTTAAGAGAAATGTTAGGAAAGTATGAACAACTTCCGCCTACCGTGATTAAGAGAATAGCACCAGTAACACTTAGTAATCATGACCCTAGAATCCCTAATGCCAAATCACAAGTTGCTAACTTGATTCCTTCTACTGAAACAGGAATAGTTGCGTCTTTTCCAAACGTCCGCACTTCACAGCTTAGGAGCACTACATCGAAGAATAGGAAGTTGCGACCTAAGAAAAGATCAATAAAGAATGCTAAAGTAGAAGAACACCCTAGGACTATGAATAAGACTCACGTTGCTTCCACTATAGATATTGGCGTCCGCAAATGTAATAGAAATAGTGATGTAACGAATGCTAAACCATTAAGCACTTTTGATATTCAGATGCACCTTGTGTTATTTGTCGTAAAATTATGAATTCCGATTGTCATGATAAATGTGTTGCTAAAGCTATCATCTCTCGTTTAAAGAATCCTAAGAACCGAAATACCTCTAGGCCCACTAATCTTTCTAAGTCTGTGCTTGGTAGACCGCCTCTTTAGATTCTAAGAAACGCATTGCTGTCCCTATAGCTCCAGTTTCACCTCCTAGGAATGTAGTACCACCTAGTGCATTCACTAAGAATAAAGCAAATACTAGTTGGAAATGGCAGAAATGGATACATAATACACTAGGATTTAAATGGATACCTAAAGTTATTGATGTGTGTATGTCTACTATAATCGCCCGAACCCTCTAACATTTCGGTTCCACATCTACTTCTATTCCATCCGTGTCGCCTGTGTGTAATGCAGTGATACGATCATTCTCTAGATTGTTGATAGCGGATGTTCCCAACACATGACAGTAACCTTAAATCTGTTATTAAACTTTATTGCAAAGTTCATTGGCACCGCCGATTCGAATGATCACTTCGCAGCCTATCATGGGCTACGGAGACTACGCCAATGGGAACATCGAAATTAAAGGTGGTTTGTTATGTGGAAGGCCTCGGTCACAACTGCTTCTCAGAGGCCAGTTTGTGATGGAGATTTGGAGGTTGCTTTCAGTGGAGAAAACTTGTTTCATTCGTGGATCTACAAGGAAACGACCTTATGTCCGCTCGTAATTCCAGCCTTTACACTATCTCTATGCAAGACATGGTTGCTTCTTCTCCCATCCGCTTACTTTCAAAGGCAACATCAACAAAATCCTCGCTATGGCAACCGCTGCTCTCACATCTAAACTTTCAAACCATCACCAACCTTGATCGACACAAACTAGTTGAAGGACTCCTACGATTTTGGTTTTCTAAAGATCACCTTTTCTCAGCTTGTGAACAAGGCAAAAGCACTCGTGCTCATTTTCCTTCAAAGGTGGAACACGCTCAAAGATGTGCTTCATCTTCTTCACATGGATTTGTGTGGCCCGATGCGTGCAAACGATCAATGGCAAACGCTACATCTTAGTAATTGTTGATGACTATACACTGGACTTGGGTCTAATTTCTTCAAGAAAAGATCAAGCTCCACAGATAATCATCACCTTTCTCACCGAAAAATACAAGTTCAGCTACAAAACACCGCTCGACAAATCGTAATGCATAGAGCAATCAATTTGTTAACCAAACTCTTCGTGAATTTTATGAGAAAGGGGAATTCAAAGATCGACATCTATTGCACGCACACCGTAACAAAACGGAGTTGTTGAAAGATCTAAACCTAACGCTAGTGGAAGCCGCAAGAACAATGTTAATCAATGCTAAACTTCCAGATTACTTATGGGCGTAAGTCGTGATTCATAATGCATGCTATACTCAAAACCGATCTATGATTACAAAACGCCACAACAAAACACCTTTCGAGCTTGTCCACAACAGAAAACCAAATCTCAAACACTTTCATGTATTTGGATCTCTTTGCTATCCGAATAATGATCGTGATGACTTTGGAAAGCTCAAAGCCAAAGCTCACATTGAGTCTTTATTGATATTGTGATAATTCTAAAGGTTTCCGAACTGAATCGCCGAACAAAGGAGGTTATGGAAACGATTCATGCTCATTTTGATGAACTCACGGAAATGGCTTCGAGTATAACAGATCGAACCCGTCACAACCGCTAAACTTCCCCCAAACCCCATCATCACCAAACAAGCCCCCACCACTCGGCCAACAAATGGAACGACTATTTGCCCTCTGCTCAGTGAAGATATTGATGAACGCGGCTCAAGGTGTATCCGATGTTTCCGCCGCTCAACCCGATAATACTTCTATACCGATACACTGCTACAACAACTATCGTTGAAGAAGCACCACCGCTTGACTCCAACACAACAGCTTGAACAAACCGCTTCCAACAATGATGAACCGCAGATGATGTTCTCAATGATGTACCCCCACCTCGCAGATTTTGATCCAAATGCGCTCTTTAACCCGCTTGCTAATGAGACTATCGCACTGATGTCGCTAATCCTCAACAAGCCATTTGAATCCTCAGAATCTGCACAATGTATACCAACATCAACCCTCCACACATAGATGGACAAAAGACCATCCTCTCGAAAATATTATTGGCAACCCGAATCAACCACCGTTACGAGACAACGCCTTCACACGATGGTGAACATTGCATTTATGCACTCACCGCTCCGCCAATCAACCTAAAACATCAAAGACGCAATGACAAAGGACAACTGGATTGAATCCATGCAGAAAGAACTCAACCAATTCAAACGTCTTGAAGTATGGGAACTGGTTGAAAGACCAACAGGGTCTACGTCATTGGTCTCAAATGGATTTGGAAAACAAATTGATGCCGGGAATGTTATCCAATAAGTCACGCCCGGTAGCTAAGGGTTATCATCGTGAAGAGGGTATTGACTTTGAATAATCTTTTGCCCGCTGCTCGCCTTGAGGTCGCTCGATATTTCTCGCGTCATGCTCATATGAATATAACGGTTCTTTCGATGGACGTCAAAACCGCTCTCAATGGGCAACTTAAAGAAACGGTTTATGTCACCAACCGTAAGGATTCGTTGATCCCTACCCTAACCATGTCTACAAACCCAACAAAGCTCAGATGGTCTCAAACAAGCTCCTCGGGCATGGTACGATAAGTTATCATCTTTCCTCATTGCTAATAATTTTACCAAAGGTTCGGTCGACCCAACTCTTTTCATACAATATCACGGGGAAAATATTTTAATTTTTCAAATTTACGTGGATGACATCATTTTTGGGTCAACTCATAAAAAGTACTCAATCGCTTTGCAAAACTAATGAAGAAACATTTTGAAATGTCCATGATGGGTGAACTTACGCTCTTTCTAGGACTACAAGTTCATCAATCACCCCGTGGTATTTTCTTGAGTCACTCCAAATATGCCCTTGAATTGTTAAACAAATTTGGAATGAAAACCTGTGACACTTATGCCACACCAATGACTCATACCAAGAAGATAGACGCTGATTTACATGGGAAACTAGTGGACCCTACCAAATATCAAGTATTATTGGGTCTCATGTATCTAACAACAGCGCAGACTGATATTGTCTTTGCCGATATCTTTGCTCTCGCTATCACGCTACCAATCAAACCCACCTCTCTGAAGCTAAAAGAATCCTCCAATACATCAAGGGAACCATTAATTTGGGAATCTGTATCCGGGATTCTCGGTTTTGAACTAATCGCTTTGACACCACGCAGGATGCTTAGACTCACGGAAAAGTACTTCAGGAGCATTACAATTTCTTGGTGACAAACCGTGTCTTGGCAATCGGAAGAAGCAGGATTGTACATCGCCGTCCTCAACCGAAGCAGAATATGTAGCCATGTCGGCATGTTGTGCTCAAGTCATTTGGATGAGAACACAACTCAAAGACTATGGTTACGATTTGACGTAATCCCGATGTATCGCGACAATCGGAGTGCCATTGCGATCTCGCAACTCGCCTTCAGACTCAAATCAAAGCACATCGATCTTTGATATCATTTCATCAAGGATCACGTGAAATGGTACTCTGTTGAATTATATTTTGTGGGTACAGTATACCAATTGGTGATCTTCTCACCAAAGCTTTGCCTCCCGCTAGGTTTAATGAGTTGGTCCATCGGATTGGTATGAGGTGTTTGACTCAAGAGGAATTGATGACCTCCTAAAAGCCTTTTAAAACCCTCAAACACCAAAATCTCTTTTGTAAATAATTTTCTCAAAAACAAAATACAAAAATATAAAACCTGATAAAACAACAAAAATATTCTTCTAATCTATTTTTTTCAACATGGCAAGTACATTTCTTTCACAACACTTTAATCTTTCAAAATTCAAGATTCCGATCAAGTGTTGAGGGGAGAAAATAATCACTTAATCGCTTCAAAACATCTCGTGTACTTGCATGTTATCATATCCCGGTTGTTTCTTGTATCAATGGTGGTAAACTTTTCTCGTTACCGACACTCCTGACTAAAATTTATAACCTTTCATTCATTTTCTTAAGTCGAGGGGGAGTGTCGTAAAGTTTCTTTCTTAAAATCTTTGTTTGGTAACCATAATGGAAGTTAAATGGCTTTGATGAAAAAGAAAAGGTGGAGGGACCAAAACTGCCAAAAGGATAAAGTCATTTTAATAAAACTCCCTCACCTAACTTATCTTTCACATTTATTACTCTTAACCAACTTCATCCTACGCATATAATTCGCTCAAGAATCCGTGTTTTGATCATCATTTTGTAAGTTGTTTCATAATCTTAATGCGTTTTTAAACATTGGTTTTGATTTTTACATGAATCCAACAATAAAACGCTGTATAATCTTGTTTTGGTGTTCTACGCGTATGCGTATGAACACATGATCAAGATTGTGTGTTTATGGTTAAAAGGACAGTGTCAAAACGCTTCTAATACATAAATGATACCATTTTAATCATCAAAACTCACCTTAATCACGTAATTGAATGATTTGTGAAATTAGGGTTTATGCGTAGTTTTGGGTGTTTTCAAATGTGAAGGTTTTGGTCAAAATGATTGTTGTGTGATGTTGTTATAATGATGTATTGATGATATCTAGGCTTTAACAACCTTAAACACTAATTGTTTAAGAATTAGAGATTAGGGTTTAATGTTCTTGAGAATTGGGTATTATTGATTCATTGCGAATTGGATGTTAATACTTGGTTATATCAGCCACATAACTACTTAGAACTACGTAAAAACTTTGGTGCATATCCTATGGCTAGAAATCATATGCGTAATTCATGAACCTTTGGGTTTTGACTTACGCGTATGACTTTCTACGCATAACCTGTGAAATGAGTTTCATGCCATGATCTGTGTTTAAAATGACTATACATGTTAAGATTGATGATATGATGATTTTATTTCAGGTTTGCTACGCAAAAACTCGTAATCAAGGTCCTTGTTACTCACGCATAAGGATCACCTTACGTAGAAAGTTATGCGTAAGAGAAATTTTTTTACGTAGGTTCTACAATGGGACTACGCAGATCCTCGGTGAAGGATATGAACAATGACTCTCACGCGATAAGGTCTACTCTTACGAGTAAACCTTACGTAAAGTTTTATACTTCACGATAAGGTTACCTGTTCCTACTGCACATTTTACGCCAGAAGACAGATCCTACGCATAAGCTTGTGCCCACGATATAACCCCCTCGCTTACGATAAGCTACTATTCCTACGATAAGCCTTGATCAAAACCTTCTTTGAATTGTTACGCGTGCAAACTTGTAAATAAATGAATCATAACGTCACAAATCCAATAATGTCACTAATAAACTTAAATGTTAATATGTTGTAAACTATATGTGATAACATAAACTTTAAAACTTAAAGTTAACTAACTCACGAAACGCTTCACGACGTCATTGGACTATTGGACAAACAAGTGACTTAGGACTCGTAACAATCATTAACATTGTACATTCAATAATTAGACAATAAAACCCTCTCATGACTAACATTATGTCTTTCGATATGTTGGTTCTATTAGCTAATGTTATTTCAGATCACGACATGGTCGCCAAATGAATGTGGATGCACCAGAAGTTCTCACAATTGCTGATATCTTCCCTAATGGTTATCCAAGAAAGATTGTAAAGAACAACAATCTCGAGTTGACTTTGAAACCCTCACATGCTCGTAATCTTCTTGCTTGATTGTTGTGATATTCTTAGGAATCATCCTACCGTAACATGCTCTCACACTCGCTACAGCACGAGATCTACATACAACAATTTCCGAATTCAATGCAAAGGATCAAAGGTCAAAGTGCGGTGACGGTGACGTTAAATCACAAACAAATCACCATCACACATGCACTTACGGCCGTTCTTCTTATTCATGATATCGAGCCAACCGACTTCTATGCCACACCTATCGAAGAGAAGTTCTCGCAATTCTCGATGGATATTGGCTATGATGAAGCTTCTCAGAATTATCACTAAGCATTCTCATGTAGAGCTTAAGAACATTCCTCAACCGTGGAGAACCCTCTACATCATCATCACCAAGCCGGGCCGGTCGTGTGATAGTGGCTATGAGCATCCCAAGCTCATGGAGTCACAAATCTTTTGGTCATTGATCAACAAAAAGGACATCAAAATTGAAGCATCGATATGGGAAGACATGATGTCATTTCTAAGAAACTTGGCTCAAAGATTCCCTATGTCGATACACAAAGTCCGTTGATCCAGAGAGCACTTGACTTCATCCCGATATTCCCAAGAGGCTCAATGACCCCAAAATCACGACATGTTGATCGAACCCATCCTATCGGTCAGAATCAAGGAATCACAACAAAGAAACAGTGGTGTCGTAGTTACCCGATCACCTTCTCGACTAATGAAATCAAAAAGCTTGAAACATACAAAAGGTATCTTGTAGCAATAAGAGAAGGCAAAGTTGGTCATCTCGATGAGAAGTCTTCTGGAACACCTATACGGAGAACCGTAAGAGGCAAGTGCAGAAGTGTGCTGCAAGTATCGAAGTCGAGGATAATCCCCAAGAGGAATCCTCCATGACAAAGGATCCTCTAAGGAAGCTTACCTACTCCCATTCCCGATCTAAGCTCGAACCAAAAGAAAGCTTGTGGACTAAAGCTCAAGATACACAATCAGATGAAGAGATCTTTTACTCAATCGCAACCGAAGAACCTCCTTCGCCAGCCTAAACCTCCAAGTCCACCACCGACAAAGAAAAAGGGAAGACTCCTGTACTTGTACCTTATGAAGAAAGCTCAGATGAAGAAGAAGAGAAACTGGATACTTCATACAGGAACAAGTTCAAATTCCTTAGACTCCAACACGTGGCAAAAGAATTTGCAAAAGATCAAATGGGTGGCCCCGAAGGGTCAAGTGGTGCAGTTTACCTTCACTGCATCCTCGGCGCGTTAATCAACCCGATAAGGATCCGTGCCACCACTTTGGAGCAACAACAAAGCCCGTGGGAAGAAACTATTGACATGAATTTGAGGAACCCGTAAAGAAAAGTCCGAAAGATGAGGGTGATAAAGAAAAGTCTAAGACAGTAAAAGATCAAGAGAAAGAAAAGTCTGATGATACCGATATGATAAGTTTCGCTAGATAGCCCTGCCACTGAAGGAGAAAACCTCTCAGACTCCAAAGGATCCAGAGTCTCTCATGTCTCTTTCATCGATTCATCTTCTCACTCTTCACCACCACCATCAAAAAGATCAACCAAATCAACATCCAAATCAAGAAAGAAGCCACCTCGATCTTGGATTTCTCATTCTCATAAAAGAATTGTAATGCTCAAACAAAGGAAAGAAAGACATGCTTTACAAAAATCTAAATTTTATTGTCGACAGCTTAAGGTATCTTCATGATGAGAATGACAAGATGAAAGCGAAAGGAGTACATGCGCTATGAAACAAGATCTTCAAGGAATTGAAGAAGATGATCAAGGATACTCTCACAAGTTCTTAATGGAGGTCGCCAAACCCACTAGGAAATGTATACCGCACAACTTTATCCAAATCTCTTGCATCTAGCCAAGCAAGCCATGAAATCAACTCCGATGAATTTGAGCATCAATCCAGCTGAAACTACAATCTTCTCAGATGATGAATTGGTGAATCCGCTAGTAGCGCAAATGTTGAAATGCCTCGCAACGCTTTGCCTCCCACGGGCTAAATCGCTTTGAAGCTCTACCGAATACCAACTCAGGTCTCATTCGAGAAGAAGTCAGAAGGCCCAAACGCCAAGAGACGATGAAGACAAAGATCGATAAAGATAACGAAGCCTAAACGCACTAAGAAGTCTCCGTGATTCATCCTCCATTCAAGACTCAATGCCACCTCCACCCAAAGGACTCCAACTCAACAAAGTTCTCCTCCTCAAGTAGATAAACCTCAGATTCCGAGACACCACCCCGCCTCTTTAAAACCGTGACCACTTTGAGTATACTCAGTGGTGACGATGAAGAATACCATGAGCCCCAACAACAACCCGCTCACCGACAAAGTACAAACCCTAATCCCTCATCTAGGCCTAAGAAAGAAAGAAGAAGAAGGCTTCAAGGCCGACGCCCTATCCGCTAGATGAAGATAAATACGCAGGAATTTGAATGGTTTTCTACACTTGTTAATTCCACTCCCTACCCCAAGAAGGTCAAGATCCGTAGACGGTAATACATTGGAGCATGCAAAGATACCGCAAGAAAAATTCGGTAAAGAAGATGACTAAATCCGAAGGCGCGAATCAAGAATGAAGCTTTCAACCGTTAAAAGATAGCTCAGAAAGTGCCATCGAGGCCGAATATCACCTTGAAAACATTGCTCGAGCTATGTCTAATAACATGGATTGGCTCAACCCGGAAGCAAACATCGACTTTACGGCGGACAACCCTCCATATTACAATCGACCGTCTAAACTACTACCAATGATCGCCAACCAGACAGCCTCCTAGGATCCTATTCAGATATTTCTTCAACAAAGACTTGGAGTTTCTTCTTCTTCACCTGGTGATGGTTCAAGGAAATACGCTTACATCCCTGACACTTCCATTCCCAAAGCACTCCTAATACTCAAACTCGCATAGCTATCGAGGAAAGAGCTAATCACTTGTTCTCAAATGTGGAAGCATACAACAAGATGCAATGTATAGATTCATCATTGGCCGGAACGCCAAGAATCTACTA
>OU343221.1:219647374-219839659 GCA_910596185.1 Chrysanthemum makinoi | reverse complement strand
AGAAACCTGCTTATTTATGGAAAGTTACTAATAATGAAAAGCTTGCCCTAAAATGAAGTTACCTAAAATGAAAGTTTCTAAAAGTTAAAATTTTGCTAAAAATGGAAAATCACAAAATAGATAAGTAATCCGACTTTAATAAAAGCGTTATCCTAATTCATAAGGTTCAGAGGATTGATTCATCTCGATTGATTCACGTTTCTATTTTGCTTGCTTGATTGGGAGTACATATATTCTATCCGCTTTTCGGTAGGGTTTCCTCATGATTAAATTATTTCATCTTGATATTCTTTGACATTGCTTTACTCTAAGCCTCCTTATTAAGGCTTCCTATGACCTTGCTATCTCCCTCGATATGAACTTCGATATGAACTACGATATGAACTTCGATATGAACTTTGATACCAATTTCGATAAAGACATTTACGATATGAACCTTTGGTATGACCCGTTATGATATGATATGATTATGCTTTGTGCGTCCGGTTTGATACGGAAGCCAAATATGGTGTTCCACTGTCATGAAGGTAACATGGCCGTTCATTTGATGCACCAATGGCATGACTCAGGTTATCTTTGAAAGTGATGATACACCGTCCTATTATGATATGATATGATTATGAGCTCACTATATGTATATATGATTTGGCGGCATATGGATGCATCTAGATATGATATGTTTGAGGATTTGATCGATACGTTGTTTATGATATGGTGAATGATGTGGAGTGTCTGTCACCGTCTTAATTAGGAGCTAGCTACTCCATTTTATTCGAGGTCTCCTACCACATTATGTATGGTATTCGGGGTCGCATTACTCAGAATACAATGTCGTATGATATGATATGATATGATATGTTTAGGGCTCGGGTAGATTCATAACCCACTTTGATAAACCTATATTATACTTTTCGGTATTCCCCGGCGCTGCTAATCATTGTTATGGTCATTACTCAATACCCTATGTGATTCACTTTTACCAAGAATATGAATGCCATGTACATTGATCTGTCGCTGTTCCATTGCCGGACTATGGTTCCATTCACATGCCGGGTTATTATATGTCATTGGATTGATTATGATATTCATGTTTTATCGATTACTTGATTCTATGTATGATAATGTATGTATGGATATAAAGATTTACCGTTGTCATCCGATGATGCTTTATCTTCGTTATGTGATTCTTTGATTTGTTATGGTAGCCGTAGCGTATGAAATCGATTGTTGATCTTTATCTTTTCTTTGTACCTCGTTCTGATTTATCCGCAAATTGGACTATTCGATATCCGGTGGTGTCATATAAAGCACGTTGTTGACGCCATGTTTGCATTCACGGTTTATGCTGGGTTTGATTGGGTAAATGGTTCAACTTATGAAGTCTAGCTTGTTTAACTTGTTTAATTGCCCTGCTATGTATTTAATTCATTTAATTATAGTGTTCATCCCGTATTCCCACTTATTCATTGGTTAATGTGTTTGACTACCGTTATGTATCATGATTATCTTCCACTAAGGGTTTGACACTGTGAATTTCATGCTCACTTATTAATTAATTGCTTCCGTTTTCTGTGAGCATGTTTTGGCTTGTATATATCAGATTTCACGAATTGATTGTGACATATATGTTGTGTGGGATGCTACGCTGCTATACTTGCTTATGTTTCGTCTTGTATGCTGGTTTGTATGTGCTTGTTTATATGCAATCAATGCCTTGTTTTGTTTAGTTCTCCTTGTTATCATTGCGTTTTGGATATTTGTAAATTGTGTTCTGCGAGATCTCCTTGACTCATCGTTTCCTTTTCATTCGACCTTGTTATCCGGCTTCCTTATTTCATTTCGCATTTGATTTTATTTAGCTTTCGTTTAGCTTATATCTTCCTTTGGGCTTTTTAAGCTCAGTGCATCTTTTCTTGCGGGTTTAAGTGGAGAAGATGGGCTTTGATGGGCTAAGAGTTGGATTATCCGAGGTGGACCAACCCTAGTTACCTATACTTTGGGACTTATTTTGAAGAGCTTTTGTTTCGAGTTTTTCTTTCATTTGAATATTGTATTTCCTTGTCAGTTAATTGTTTATATGATTTGATACCTCATTTTTAAAGTTTCCGTTTGTGAGGATTTTATTTGTATCTTGCGATGCACGAGAATATGACACTTCTATATCGGGTTGGGGTGTTACAATTATGGTATCGTGAGCCGAGTTTCGTCTTGTTGACCTTAAGATTGACCTGTGAGGACTTGGGTAGACACTAGGCTTCCGTGCGATTACGATCTATGATTCCTTTGATTGGCGTTGATTTGACTTCGATATTCTTTTGTTTTCACTAATTTGGCCTTCTTTCTTTTCGCCAATTTTGTTATTTTGTTTCGCTTTCTCCGTTTGTAGATCGTTAGATGGAGACTACCCGTGGAGCCGAAGATGATGGTGTCGACCGCGTTCTTCGCTGCGGTTCGAGTGGAGAGGTTCGCGGCGAAGCCGCACTCAACCGCCATCTTCTTGGGAGACATCGGAATCTTCTTGAGAAAGGCCGCGGATCAACCAAAGCGCGGCGGTGACAAGATTCAAGCGGTAGCCGAAGATTTATCTACTTTATATGATTGGGCGCGACTTGTGTTACTCCGATTTGTTTGTCACGCGTTTTGAGGTGGTTTGATATTTTGTTATGTGATTTTGATCAGTACTATTTTCTTTGATTCGTTCAGAACTCGGTTTTAATCGTGAGGTTTTATCGTTTAGCATTCGGGTATATCTCAGTTTGTTTTGGATCGTCGTGGCGTGAGTCGAGGAACCGTTTGAGCAAGTTGGTGGCCTCCCTTCTTTGTGTTATGGTAAGTTGCTTGATGTAGTTTATGTTGTGTGTATATGAATCGGTGCGCTTTGGTATGTTACTTGATATCTATGTCTGATATGTTTTGTTGTAATATTGGTTATGTGGTTTGTCATGAGCCGGACGAGAATATATGACAATAAGAACTTGTTATGTGATGCTGAAATATATGGCCTGATCAAGCGTGATAATCGCGAGATCATATAATTTGATCTTATTGAAATTATCGACGTCTTGGAAATGCACAGGGGTTGATGCGTGAATGGAATATGACTTGTATCCGTTGTTTGTCAATCCTCATTTTCGTTTGAGATTAGTACACTATTTGTGAGATTTTCGTCGATATCCGTTCACGTATATTTTGTAAGAGGATGAAACGTTATAAATTGTGTGAAACTATGGTTGCTTTCCATTATAGCATGGCCGTGCGTCTCCGACTTCAATTTTCGAGGACGAAAATTTTCTTTTAGAGGGGAAGAGTTGTAAAACCCGAAAATCTAAAACACGTGAAAAGACCATTTTACCCCTCTAATCTAATATTTGTAAAATACGTATACTACGTCAACTACGTTTAAGACCTATCTAAGAAATAATAACTTGTGCAAGATAATTAAAAAATGACTTACCCTTATGTCTACAAAAATATCACACATTACATGTCACATGGACCTAATCTTAAGTGCAAATTAAAAGGCAATTAAAACTAAATAATAATCATTTAAATGGTAATTAATAAAATTGATTGGGTCAAGATTTCTCTTCCCTTTTGTTCGGCAACCATAGCCGCTCCCACTCCCCTTTTTATGTTCCATTTAACTCTCATTAGTGACTTACCAATTACAAAAATTTAAAACCCTAATCCTCTCATCAAAAATGACGGCAAAACATTTTATTCCCCATTCCATTCGGATCCAAGCAAGAAGGTGGAAACTGTGATCGTGGGTGGTTAATACGTGGTATTGTGATCGTGTTTGGGTTCAAAATATAGCGCTTTCGTGGGATTGGTGGCATTCGTTAGGTGAGGTTCAAGCCAACAAGGGAGGTCATTAGTTTACAAGGCCATTTGGAGGTTTGCTGGATGTTGTGGTCGTTGTTACTAGGACACAAAGGGAGGTGTTGATCTCCTGGTTTCGGTCCTTGTGTCTTCCTCATCTTTCACGCTACAAAAGGTAACAATATGACCCTCGTCTCGTCTTTGGTTTCTGAATCTGGCCGTGGCATAGGGATCATATGCGCATGATTTTTTTACACTATAAAACATGTTACATAAAGTGATAAAATAGAACCAAGTAAATCGAGCAAAGAGAGCACATAAAATCATACATATGTCGAATGAAAAATGTACATGGGATCTTGTTTTCGAATCTGCTTATGAAAATTTCGTCGTGCTTGGTTTCTTGATAATTGTCATGTGCTATAACCTCCTTTTGGAGGGCCTGGTATACGCATGATGTTCACATAATTGATAAGTCTTCTAACACCTTAATATGATATTGAACCTCATGCATGTTACACGTTTAAGCAGTCACATGAGTTGAGATATGTTATCACATAATAAATCTAATGAGATATCCTATATTATATAACTTGGGTGGACCTCTTTCTTGAATGCATGAAACCTTCATAATAAGATTCATCACATATGATGCGCATGAAATCAGAATCTGGACTTGAACGTGTCGAATATAAAATGGACATATTGGACCTGTTTTGAATCTATATTATACACGACACATACCTAGGTTTCATTTTAATGATATTGAATTAAAAACGAGAATAATGAGAATCATATACATTTGTTGAGATGTGTCGAAAATAAATGATGGACAAGGGTTTTATGCGGTTTTAGTTATATGTTGTATGGTATTATTATGAGTGTGCTAGGTCTCGACACATAAATGGAATCACACAGGGTCATATAATATTTTAGTAACCGAGTCTAAATGTGTTAAAACATTATCAGTTAATCATATTCTAAAACTAGGATTTTGTACATATGCGATTTAATAAAGTTAAGGGTTGGTTTTGTAAAATTGATGAAACTTAAAGGTTTGACTCGTTAAAATGATAACTAAAGGTATTAAAAGAGTAAAATGAGTAAACTCGCTTTATTTACACTTATTACCCTATACTTTGTAATATTTACACTTTAGACCCTAAACGTAGTAATTTGGCATAAATGATCCTTAAAGTATAATAACCCTCATTTAACCTAATATGACTTTAAATGCATCATAAGTGGCTAAACTTACAAAATATAGAAACCTGCTATTTATGGAAAGTTACTAATAATGAAAACCTGCCTAAAATAGAAGTTACCTAAAATGGAAAGTTTCTAAAAGTGGAAACCTGCTAAAAATGGAAAGCTGTCTAAAATGAGTAATCCGACTTTAATAAGCGTTATCTAATTCATAGGTTAGGGCGGAGTTGATTCATCGTGTGATTCGTTTCTATTTTGCTTGCTTCAAGTGGTATATTATTCTATCCCTTTTGGGGTTTCTCATGATTCGTATTTCATCTTCGATATTCGTTTGAACTGTTATGCTTTACTCTAAGCCTCCTTATTAGGGCTTCCTTATGACCTTGCTATGCTCCTCCATATGAACTTCGATATGAACTCGATATGAACTCGATATGAACTCGATATGAACTCGATATGAACCTTTGATATGAACCTTTGATATTAACCCATTATGATATGATATGATTATGCTTTGCCGGGTTTGATACGAGCGAATATGTGTTCCTAGTCATGAAGGTAACATGACCGTGTCATTGATGCACCACCATGACTCCAGGTGTGTCTGATGATGATACACACAGTCCCTATTATGATATGATATGATTATGAGCTCACTATATGTATATGATTTGGCCACTTTGGGCGATATATGGATGCATCTAGATATGATATGTTGAGGGATTTGATCTGATACGTTTGTTTATGATATGGTGAATGATGTAGGTATTACATGTCTTCACAATTAGAACTAGCTACTCCATTTTATTCTTGAGGTCTCCCCTCCATTATGTATGGTATTAGAGGTCCCCTCCGAATACAATGGCTACTTATGATATGATATGATATGATATGTTTCCGGACTGGGTAGATTTAAAACCCTTACACTTTTGATAAACCTATATTATACTTTCATTATTCAACGCACCATAATCATTACTTGTTCATTACTCAATACCCTATATGATTATTCACTTACCAAGATATAGATACTCCATTACATTGTCACACTTTCATTCACTTGGGACTATGGTTCCATTCATTGCCGGGTTATTATATATGTCATTGGATTGATTATGATATTCATGTTTATCGACTCTGATTACTATATGTATGTATGTATAAAGATTACACAATTTGTCATCGATGATATATGCTATCTTGGTATGTGATTCTTTGATTTGTCATGGTACCGTACTTGTGTGTAATCGATTGTTGATCTGTTTATCTTTTGTACCTCGTTCGATTTATCTCGTGGACTATGACTATCTGTGGTGTCCTTATCGCTTGTTGTTGACACGCCATGTTTGCATTCTGTTTATGCTACTGTTTGATTGGGTAAATGGTTCAACTTATGAAGTCTAGCTTGTTAACTTGTTTAATTGCCCTGCTATGTATTTAATTCATTTAGTTATAGTGTTCATCTTGTATTACTTGTTACGGTGGTATGTTTTTTGTTCTTGACTTATGATCATGTTATGTCTTCAACTAAGGGTTTTGACACGTAGAATTTCCATGCTCACTTATTAATTAATTGCTTCGTTTTCTGTAGACATCTGTTTGGCTTGTATGTCTCGTTCTGGATTGATTGTATGACATATATGTTGTGTGGATGCTACCTTTGCTATACTTGCTTATGTTTTGATCTTGTATGCGGTTTGTATGTGCTTGTTTATATGCAATCAATGCCTTGTTTTGTTTCGTTCTCCTTGTTATCTGTTCGTTTTGGATATTTGTAAAATTGTGTTCTGCAGGATCCTCCTTGACTAATCGTTTCCTTTTCATTGCGACCTTGTTATCAGCTTCCTTATTTCATTTCGCATTTATGATTTTATTTAGCTTTCAGTTTTTGTTATATTGTTCATTGGGCTTTTAAGCTCAGCCGCATTTCTTTTCCTGCGGCAGGTTTTAGGACTGAAGATGGGCTTTGATGGGCTGAGAGTTGGATTATCTGAGTGGACCAACCCTAGTTACCTTACACTTTGGGACTTATTTTGAAGAGCTTTTGTTTTGAGTTTTCTTTTCATTTTGAATATTGTATTTCCTTGTCAGTCAATTGTTTATATGATTTGATACCTCATTTTTAAGGTTTCCGTTTGTGAGGATTTTATTTGTATGTTCTGATATGACACCAGAATATGACACTTCTGCCCTTATCGGGTTGGGGTGTTACAAGTATTATGCGTCTCTTCCCGAAATAGAGAATGAATCAGCAGAGTTCAAGCAAACTAAGGGAATGTTCAAGTGCCTTGGTAGGATGATGAACAAAATTTACAAGAAGTTGGACAAATAAGGGTACTTTTAAGGAGCGTTTGGAATAATTCATTATCATTAATGTTTGATACTATTTCGTTGTTTTTATTATGTAGGATGATAATATAACCTGAAACAATGGTGAATGCTAACAGTTTCATGCAGGGGGATAGCGCAAGTATGCTATCAAATTTTACCCATTTTCACTATAATGTGAAAATCAAAAGCCTTGCTCAAAATACATGCTCCACTATGTTTATACATATGTTATCTGCTTTTCCTAACTACAAATGTTTAGTATAACATGTTTTGAGAAGAATTTCAGGTTTCGGAAAAGTCCCGACACCTAAAAAACTAACTCTGTCCATTTTTCTCAGCACTTCACGGATGACGGCACCATAAATTTGGTACCGTCCGTTATGAAAATTGGTACCGCCGTACCTGTACAGGCGGACCAGACGACACCCTTTTTAGGGTTCCGGCCGTGTAAGTTTTTGGTGTCGTGGATCCTTCAGGTAACTTTCTGAATTTCGACTATTTCGTGATTCCAAACTACCATCCAATGCTTATAAATCAATCCTAAATTGCTTATACTCTTATTAGAACTAGTATAATTCACTTAGGAATATAAGAAATCCATTTCCACCAAAATTCAAAAATTTGAAAAATCCACCCAAGGAGCCCTTTTGCATAAAGGAAGGAACCAAATTTTTGGTACCTTCAAATCCGTGGGTGATCTGAATATTAGGAAATTCCACTCACTAGAACACATTTATTGCAAATCTTTTCTTCTTCACTCCATCTCTCTTGAATGGCTTGACTTGGGTGATATGACTAGCATTCAACCCACTTCCAAATCATTAGGAACCTCATCTCTTCAATGGCTTAACATCAAATCAAACACATTTCTCCATGATTTCTCACCTCTATAAATTGAGAGGTTTTACCATGATCATCCTCACACCTTCTTCATTCTTACTATCATCTAGCAAAGACAAACCAAAGTCAAAAATGACAAAATCATCTCCAAAACCGTGCAAGAAGACCGCTAGAATTAGTGTGAGGCCTTGTTGCTTCGTTAACCTTAGCTCCTCATCCGAGTCTTCTACACTCACAATCTCATCTCCCATCCGAGATGATACAAACCTTACCTTAGCCACACCTACTCAATCACACATTGTGATCACCACTCCACCACCAACAAAAACACCAACTTCACCTCCACCGGCACCCATCCAAACATCCAAAACACCCTCACCACCTTCACCAAGGTCTCCAACTCTCATTCCTATGGAGTTATTTTCCACTCCACCTACTTCACCAAATCCCTTCTTGGAGGACTTGGATGACTTGCCTCCTAGGCCAAATCATCCACCACCATTGCCATCATTTGGCTCAATTGAGCGGATGGCTCATGAGTCACCTCGGTCATTCCTTGACCCAAACGCCCCATTAGGGCCTAAACCTCTTCTCTTCCACCCCATTCACAAATACATTCATGGTCCTTTGTATGGGGATCATTCACTCCCCACATCAATGTTCCCTCATCTTGAGGACATTGAGGAGTGTATGTGGGATGCCAATCCCACTAGAGAGGAGATTCAAACGGAACTCCACAACCTCCGCCAAATCAAAGGCATGGTGGACTCTCACTTGAGTGAGACAATGCAAATGCAAAGTGCTTTGCTTGCCTCCATCATGAACACCCCAAACATTTCCACCAACACCAACACATCTACCATTCCACCACCACAACCTCCCCAAACATACTACCCCCCTAGGCATGGTTGCTCAACTTGTGAGCAAACGGCCCAAACCGTTGATAGGACCCGGGTTATGGTCCTTGAATTTCAAGAAGAAATGAGGTTCATCCTCAATCACATCCTTGAGCGCCTCAACGCTCTTTCTCATCCACCATCAAATTAGGATGGTCATAGTTTAGCATTTCTAGTTTTCTCTTCTTAGGATTATTTTCTTTTTTCTTGTACTTAAACATATCATTGTGTTCCCATTTCATGATCTTTATTCATGAAAATTTTAACTAATGAATAGTGTGTTTATTATAGTGTTGGAGCTTTTACATAGTATTTGGTAATGCTTGTAAATAATCATTATTACTAACATTTTTTTGTAACTTTTATTTTCACAATCCATGTATCTTCCCATTAAGCACCCAATTTAGGGGGAGCTTTGATCAAGGGGGAGATAATTGCACGGGCTCATTACATTCCGCATCGCCTCTTCTTTTTGTTGAGACAAAAAGGGGGAGAAAATATAGAACTTGATTATATTTTGACTTTTCTTAAAAAGTCAACTGCATACTTTGACTTTCTGAAAAAAGTCAACATCATGCATCAACTAGTGAATACTTTAACTTTCATAATAGTCAAACATCATACACTTGCATTACCATTCTCCTTTCAAGTTCTAAAACTAATATTTTTATAACTCTTGCACAAACTTTGTATCTTTTATAAAAATAAAATTTATATTTTGTCCTCAATAAAAAGGGGGAGATTGTTAATACAAATATCGTCATTAAACGTTATTTATATTTTTTATCTTTACCTAAGTTTTGTTAACGACAAAAGTAAATTTAATTTGTATAAAAGCTTAAAGCTTGTCAAGTTTAATAGATATTAAAACAAGCTTTTTCAAACAATATATTCATCATTCAAGCATTTACATTTATGATTAGTAATATCTTGATATAACTCTAATCATTATGTATGATAGTAGTTTTTAGAATGTGTTAGGTTCTTAAAACCAAACACTACTTAAGTACTTGCATATTTCTAAAAATAGTAATACAACATATGACATCATGTGATGCATCATGGAAATCATTGGAAGATTTCATTAGATATTTTGTGTGGATTTGTACTCTTCATATCTTGCACAATCTCACTTAGATAAAGTTGACTTTAGCAATGATTTGATATCTTGACTGTCAGACCGGCGGTACCAAAATGGTACACGGGCGGAACCCTTTAAGGGTTCCGCGGTCCGTGGACGCTACTGTCCATTTTGGCTATAAATAGCAATGCCAAGCCAAGTAGTTTTTCATCCCTTTCCAACATACTCTCATACATATCTTCTCTCTAACCTTTCTAACTCAGTTTCATATCATATTAGTGATCTCTTTTGTAGCAAAGAAGATCAAGTCACATTCAAGCTTCAAACGAGAAGTTGGAAGTCTTGTTTGTTTAGTGTTGTATGATCTTGTGTTGATTCATACTTCATTGTTGTATTAAACCATCATAATCGTGTGAGTGTGAGTGGTTAGTATTTTAGTCCTCAAAATACGTTGTGTGTGGGAGTGGTTTTACCCTTGGAAAGAACTCGACATCTAGCTTAGTGTCGGAAATAGTGTAAGCGAAGTGTAAAGGTTTTCTCCGCCGGTGAAAGGAGCTTGTTGACTAGTGAAGTTAAACTCTCGAGTGTGAGACTCGAGGAGTGGAGTAGGGCAAGGAAAAAGAGTCCTTGTAGACCGAACCACTATAAACAACTTGTTGTGGTTTGATCATTTCTTTCCTTATTTACTCCTTACATATTGCTTGCATATTTCATTAACATATCTAAGATCAATATTAATTGATCTTTACAATAAGTTTCAAAACAAAGTTTTTAATTGGTAAACTATTCAACCCCCCTTCTAGTTTTCTACAGACACTTTTTCTTGTCAAAAGAAAGACACTCATAATTGCATTAGAGGTATGACTTCCTACTTATCTCTAAATAACATTAACTTAAGAATAAGTATGCTTACATAGGATTTTAAATGATT
This sequence comes from Chrysanthemum makinoi, assembly GCA_910596185.1. Classification (NCBI taxonomy): domain Eukaryota; kingdom Viridiplantae; phylum Streptophyta; class Magnoliopsida; order Asterales; family Asteraceae; genus Chrysanthemum; species Chrysanthemum makinoi. The sequence continues at coordinate 219,828,552 of OU343221.1, read as the reverse complement.
ATTTTTACATACTCATATATTACACGTAGCTTCGTTAAGAAACTTTTCTTGCATACGTGTTACTCTTCCGTATATAGTCTAGGTTTATAAACATGTGTCTTATTTTACTTAATCCAAAAATCAAATCTTTCTAATAATAAAACAAAACTCAAATCTCAAAAATTCCTCCTTCCCCATAAATACCTCCTCCAATCGTCAACTCCACCAAACCCTCATTTTTCAAATCTTCCACTTTCAAAAATTACTTCTTGTGGAAAACTAGAGGGGGGGTGAATAGTTTTGCCGATTTTAAGTTAGTTTCAAAAACTTTAGATTCGAAGTTATGTGAAATCGTATGGATGAAGAAAAAGTATAGATCTAAGAGTAATGCAAATGGAGAAAGCAAGTAAAGTAAAGGATAGAAATGACACAACCGATTTATAGTGGTTCGGCTACAAGGACACCTTCCTTGCCCTACTCCACTCTCCGAGTCACCTACTCGAGAGTTCAAGCACTATGTCAACAAACTCCTTCAACTTGGCGGAGAAGCCTTCACAACGTCGCTTACACTTTTTCCAGTACAAAGCTAAATACCGAGTCCGTAACACGGAGGACCAAACCAACACTACTATAACACAACAAATATGTGAAACATGAAATACAAGATCTTCGCTACAGAAATATTGTGGAAGAACAAATCAATCAAGGACCTCTTGCTTGGATGACTTGCAGAATGCTCGTGATCTCACCTTAGAGAAGGACCTATATGAGAATCAAAATAAAATAAAGAGAAACTACTCTCTAGATCAAGTGATCTTTTGTTAGAAGAGTGTAAGAATATATGAGAGAGTTTGTAAGAAGAGGGGTGAGTAAAAATGAAGAAATGGCTCTCTATTTATAGGCAAATTCTTGCCACTGTTGCACGGATCCCACGAATCCCTTGCTTGAGGGATCCGTCTAGTGTAACTCCAGGAATCTGTGAGACGCTCATGTTTGCCCATGGGTTTTTGGTTTATGGGTCATGGGTCCTAGATTATGAACCATGGGTATCTAAATAGATACAATGTATCTAATAGATGCAATGCATCTAGACAATGGGTATGGGTTAACTCCATGGGTTATGGATATGATCCATGGGTATGGGTCATGGGTTATGGTTTTTACCCATCCTAATAAACTATTACAACAAATGAATTATTACAACAATTTGTATTAAATGACTATGTGTAGTTGCTTTACAAAAATAACATGTATCCTTATAATTTTACTTACGATAACATTATATTTGTTATCAACAAAACACAAAGAGATCGCTAAATATTAATAAACGTTTTTACGGTTTATTTGTATTAACAATCTTCCCCTTTTTGTTGATGAAAAAACATAATGTTATGACGAGTAAAACTTAAGATTAGATGTATGTTTTGAAAGCATAAAGTTTTACTTCTTCTCCCCCTTTTTTTCGAAACAAAAAGTTACCCTAATGTAGAAATAAAGTGTGGAAAAATATTCCACGCACATCTAACTCCCCCTTGACAGTAGTTCCCCCTAGAATGAGGCGTCAAGTGAGAAAATATAAAAACCTACAAAGAAAAGGTTAGTTGTAACATGCATAAATAATCTTGTGATTGACGAGAAACAAGATTGGGATCCAAGGTATGTAAACAAATCCTTGTAATAAAATAACAAAATGTAGTGGTATTTATGCCACATACAAGCATGTAAAACTAAGAACAAGAATTGTTCTAAAAATGACTCAAAAAGAAAATACTAGAGAAAATAGTAAAATGATTCCTTCCATGCTTGCATAAGGTTATGGATGAAAGTTTTGGTGAGTGATAATGTTGATGCGATCAAGTATGAGGTTAAGAATGACTCGCATTTCTTACCTAATTTCTATTGCAAGATCCCTAGTGGATTGGTAATGTTCACAATGTAAATAATGTGGGTAATGTGTGTGTAAGTTTTCCGGGTTAGTTTCATTTGTGAGATGCGGAAGTTGTGGTGGAAAAGTTGGAAAATAGGGATCAAAGTCCGAAATGTTTGGAAGTGGTGGTGGAAAAGAACCTAAATGTTCTTGTAAGACAATGGGAGCTAAAGGTGGTGAGGTTTCAAGGTCTTTAAAAATTATGTTTGGAGATGTGGGAGGTGTTAAAAAGACTAGTTCTTTTGGGTTGGTTTGTTGGGATCTTGTTGGAGTCTTAAGGAGTTCCAATAGAGTGATTTTAGGTGGAGACTTGATGGGTAATGATGTTGGTGTGCTTGTTGGAGATGAGGGAGGTGCTATTATGGAAGCATTTTGTGGTGAGTGAGTAGTTGGTGATGAACTATTTGATAATGTTTTGGCAAAACAACAAGGCCGGATGCTAATCCGTGCGGTTTTTCTAGATTTGGGTGGTGGTACTATGGAAGGTGGTAGGACAAAATTTTGGATTTCTTGAAAAGGATTGTTTGCACTAGGTGATTCATCTATGTTGGAAGATCTTTTGGATGACATGATGATAGTTGTTTGTGAGGATGAGAGTGATGAAGATGCAAGCATTTTGGGGATCCTATTTATAGAAAAAAATAATGCATTGTAATGAATGCTTGACCCAAAATGTGGATGAAAATCTAATGATTAGATATGAATTTAAGGCATGTGATCATGAGAACACAAGCATTATGTAACATACTCATTAGTAAAAAGAGAAAAAAATGATGAAAATATAGAAGTTTTCATCCAAAGTGAGAAAAATAGAAGATAATTTTAGCTTCTGTCTCACGGATCCCACGGATCCTTCCCTTGAGGGAACCGTCCAGCATTAGCGCTGGGATCCGTGGCACTGGTGACTCAGGCAGCTTAAAATTTTCCTTTTGAAAACATTTGTGCCTAGTGTGTGCCTATATGCAAACCATTTGGAGTTGGGGTTATCTCGACTCCTAAAAAGAAAAGAAAAATATGCTAGAATTGAAAAAACATACTATTATGTGAGATAACCCGAGTGCTCCTAATTCATTGTTGCTTAAATGAATGTACTCGAAAACAAATATTAGTTATGTGTCCTCTTTAGCATTCAAAAGACATGAGATGCAATGAAAACGGGTTTTTACTTTGTATTAATAATGAAAAAGAGGTTTGTCCTAGACGTGAGAAATAGGTTTTATGAAAGAGATACGGGAAGAAGTATCCTTTTAGAAAGCATTTCGAAAAAGCTTCTTTGTTTGAAGAAAACGTTTTTAAAAAAAAATTGGTATGAGCTTACGTGTTGTAAGAGAAACTTACCTTGAAAAGTAAGGAAAAATTATGAAAGTACGAGTTGTAAATAAAACCTATCTTAGGTTTTGAAAATTCCCATATTGTTTATGAGCTGTGTGTGAAATAGAGATCTTAGACTCAGAAAGAAGAAGGCTGGTGTTTACATACCTTGTAGAGTTTTAAAAACTAATTACGACGATTGTTCCATGAGACCAAGACCAAGACAAAGTAAGTTGAGTTGTTCCTGCTTCAACGGTTTGGTGAGGACATCGGCTATGTTGTCTTCAGATGCAACCTTCTCAATAGAGATGTTCCTTTTTTGAACATTGTCTCTTAAGAAGTGATGACAAATCTCTATATGCTTGGTGCGAGAGTGTAACACCTGATTCTTGCTTAAGTCGATGGCACCTTTGTTGTCACATAGAATGGCTATGTCACTTAGGTGAATGTCGTAGTCAACTAACGCTTGTTTCATCCATAGTGCTTGTTGGCATGCCTTACCGGCGAAGACATATTCGGCTTCGGTTGTTGATATGGCCAATGCCATTTGCTTCTTTGAGAACCAAGATGTTAAACAACATCCCATGAAAGTACATACACCACTTGTACTCTTTCGGTCAACATAATCACCTGCATGGTCAGAATCTGTATATACAATTGTTTCTACCCCGGTACACCCTTAGGATACCACAATCCTAATTGAGTCGTACCCTTAATGTATCTAAATATTCTTTTGACCGCTTCTATATGTGATATTTTAGGATCTTCTTGAAACCTAGCACATAGACAAAAACTAAACATGATATACGGCCGACTAGCCGTAAGGTAGAGAAGACTACCAATCATGCCACCCTATTTTGTGTTATCAACAGATTCGTTGTCTTCATCTTTTGTGAGTTTAGTGTCGGATGACATTGGTGTTCTTATGGGTTTTGAATCTTCTAAACCAAATTTCTTTAACATCTCCTTTATGTATTTAGATTGGTTAAAGAAGATACCATCTTCCACTTGTTTGATTTGTAGACCAAGAAAGAAACTTAGTTCTCCCATCATACTCATCTCGAACTCGTCATGCATGATTTTAGAGAAATCATCACACATGTCTTGACAAGTAAATCCGAGTATAATATCATCCACATATATTTGAACAATGATTATATGTGATTCATTTTTCTTAGTAAAAAGTGTATTATCAACTAACCCGATGGTGTAGTTGTTTTTAATTAAAAATGACTTGAGTCTACCATACCAAGATTTTGGGGCTTGTTTAAGACCGTAAAGAGCTTTCTTTAACTTATACACATGTTTAGGTTTTTCGAAATCGATAAAGCCCGGAGGTTGAGCTACATATACTTCTTCATTAATAAAACCATTTAGAAAAGCACTTTTGACATCCATTTGATAAAGCTTAAGATCATTAGCACAAGCATAAGCAAGAAAGTATTCTTATAGACTCTAATCTAGCCACGGGGGCATAGGTCTCATCAAAGTCTATTCCTTCTTGTTGATTATACCCATGGGCAACGAGTCTAGCTTTGTTTCTAGACACTACACCGTTTGCATCTAACTTGTTTTTATATACCTATTTGTTTCCTATTATGGTTTGATTACTAGGTGGAGGGACAAGTGACCAAACATCGTTAGAAACAAATTGATTTAACTCTTCTTGCATAGCCATTACCCAACTTTCATCTTTTATGGCTTTTTGTGTATTTTTAGGTTCTATGGTTGAGACAAAACAAAATAAGCTACTTTGGTTTTGGACTTGAGACCTTAAGGTTCTTTCGTTTAATTTCCCTATGACCTTATCTACGGGGTGATCTTTAGACTCTTTAATATTGATGATTTCATTATCTAAAGGTTCATCTTCTTCGTTTGTCTTTTTCTTTATTTCAATAGCTTTACTCTCGACAATCTCATCATCGACAAGAGGTAGAGTTGGTTTGGGTGGACTCTCATCAAATTTTACGTTTAATGACTCTTCAACCTTCATTGTTTCTTTATTTAATATGACGTAAGCTTTGCTATTAGGAGAGTAACCTAAAAAGATACCTTCGGTTGATTTAGGATCAAATTTTGTAAGGTAATCTTTAGTGTTAAGTAGAAAGCATTTGCTACCAAAGATTCTAAAATGATCTAACGTAGGCTTTTTGCCTCGAAGCAACTCGTATGGAGTTTTACCTAAAAATGGTCTAATTAAAACTCGGTTAAGTATGTATGTTGATGTATCAACGACATTGCACCAAAACTTTTGAGGTATGGATTGCTCATTTAACATGGTGCGACTCATTTCTTATAGGGTTCCATTCTTTTTTTCAACTACCCCATTCGATTGTGGAGTGCGAGGAGCCGAGAAGTTGTGAGTAACACCATTAGCGTCACAAAAGGCTCCAAATTGCACTTCATTATCGAATTCCCTATCATGATCTGTTCTAATAGACACTATAGGACTTCCTAATTGTCTTTGGATTTTCTTACTTAATATTTCAAAGTAATCGAACGTTTCAGTTTTGTTCTTTAAAAATTTAGTCCATGTGTACCTAGAGTAATCATCCACTATAACCAAAGTGTAGTAGTTGCCTCCATAACTTTGGATAGCGGATGGACCAAATAAATCCATGTGTAGTAATTCTAGACACTTAGTTGTAGAGACGATGTTTTTAGCTTTGTGACTAGCATGGAATTGTTTTCCTACGTTACAAACATTGCAAAAGTGATGTTCATATTTTAATTTTGGTAGATCTCTTACTAGATCTTTGGATGATAGCGATTGAAGAAGTCGCATATTGGCATGATCCAATCTTCGATTCCATAAGGTCGAAGTATCATCCATAGAAGTAAGACAAAGTTTGTCTTTAGGTTCATTACCGATTTTAATGACATAGACTCCATGTTTCCTAATACCTCTACCTATAGTGATACCGTTTTTAAATATCTTACTACCGGTTTCATTAAAAAGTACGTTGCACTTCTTATCACATATTTTTCCTATACTTAAGAGGTTAAAGTTTAGGTTTTCTACGTGACACACATCGTTAATGGTTAGAGATTTGTTAGAAATTGTACCTTTACCGATGATTTTGCTTTTGCTGTTTCCAAATACCACATTTCCTCCATTGAATGATTCATATATGGAAAATAAATCTTTATTGTCGGTCATGTGCCTCGTGCACCCGCTATCCTTGATCCACTCATTCGGATCTAGGTCGACCTTTAAGCACACCTAAGAAAACAATTAACTCAAAAGTTTGGTCCCCATTTGTTCATGGGTCCATTAGTGTTAAACATTCCATTCATGTTAGGCATATATGGAAAAGGTGAGTATGCGTTCCATGGGGCAAAGTTTTGAAATGGAAAGCCGTTTTGCATATTTGGATTTCATCCCATTTGATGGTTACTTCTCGAATAAACATTATTAAGTCTCCTAGATGTGTTCGGTTTTGAAAATGATGGACCTTTGTTTCTTGTAAAACTTTGATTTTGTCTTGATAGTGGTTGTCTAATAGTAACATGGGTTGGTTTCTTCTTATTAACAATAACAAAATCAGTTCTAGATGAGGAAGCTATATTATTGCTATTGTTTGCTCCAGCAGACCCACGGATCCCTGGCTGTACACTAGCCGGTTCCTTTTTTGTGGGATCCGTGACTACAGTGGTTTGTTTTTCTATTGCTTTTACGAATTGTGTTTCTTTGTTTTCACTAGTTGACGCATCAAGTTGCTGAACGCCTAAACCTTTTTTGTTGTTTCCTGTTTTAACACTATCTAATATCATATCTAGAGTATTAGTATTCATTCTAGCAATCTTAGAGTCTAGATGATCAACTAGTGTTTGAAGTTGAACGCAAAGTTCATATTCCCCACTTGCTATCTTCCCCTTTTCTAGACGTTTTAATTTTGCTTTTAACTCAATGACTTCCTTTTCTAAACGTTGATTTTGGTTTTTCAAAAACTTATTTTTGTTGATTAGTTTTAAACTAATTTTGCAAAGTTTATCATATTCATTATGTAATGAGTCATCATCTAATGATGAGCTACTATAGTATTCGTGACATACCTCGTCATTTTCCATGAGAAAAATTTCCTCGTCTTCTTCCTCGCTCATTCCCCACGAACGCTTTTTGTTCATCACGTTTGGGACACTTACTAATAAAGTGGTTGGGATCCCCACATTTAAAGCAAGTGCGTTCATCCCTTGCCTTCTCGTCATCTTTGCTTTTCCGGAACCCTTTCTTGTCGTCATACGGTTGCTTGACGTATCTTCCCTTTCTTCTAAAGAACTTCTTGAAGTCCCTTACCACCATGGCATACTCCTCATCATCACTATCTGAAGAGGAGTTCTCTTCATCACTTGAGACCTTCTTGGCTTTAAGGGCAAGAGATTTGTGCTTCTCTTTCACTTTTGAGGCTTCGGAATCTTTAGCGAGGACAAGCTCATAGACTTTTAAATTGCCTATGAGTTCATCAAGGGTGAGGATTGACAAGTCTTTTGATTCTTCGATTGCCGTCACCTTAGATCTCCACTTAGATAGAAGTGCCCTTAGATATCTCCTAACATAATTACGACTAGAGAAAGACTCATCAAGTGCTTGTAAAGATGTAATTATAGTATTAAAGTTAGCAAAAGAATGATCTATAGTATCCTCATCCGATATTAAAAATTGCTCATATTGTTGAACAAATAAATCTATTTTATTGTTTTTAACTTGTTGATTACCTTGATGAGTTACAACTAAAAAATTCCAAATTTCTTTAGAGGTTTTGAGCATGGAAATTCTTTCAAATTCCTTTTTGGGTAAAGTATTATACAAAACCATTTTAGCTTTACTATTTTTGGAAAGCTTTTTCTTAATTTCATCGGTGAGTTTATCATGAGGTGTGCTAACTAAATTTCCATTTTCATCTTTTGTAGTGGCTTCAAAATCGCCTTCAACAATAATGTACCAATGATCAATATCTTTTGACTTCACATACGTTTCGAATCTATTTTTACAATATATAAAACCGTTAGTTTCAAGTAGTGGAGGTCGTTGCATGGATTGCCCTTCCTTGTAATTTTCAGAACCCATAGTGATCGAAAAGTTTTTAAAATACGGTTTACTTTAAAACTTTTATAAACATAGCTCTTGATGCCAATTGTGGAAAACTAGAATGGGAGGTTGAATAGTTTTGCCGATTTTAAGTTAGTTTCAAAAACTTTAGATTCGATGTTATGTGAAATCGTATGGATGAAGAAAAAGTATAGATCTAAGAGTAATGCAAATAGAGAAAGCAAGTAAAGTAAAGGATAGAAATGACACAACCAATTTATAGTGGTTCGGCTACAAGGACACCTTCCTTGCCCTACTCCACTCCCCGAGTCACCTACTTGAGAGTTCAAGCACTATGTCAACAAACTCCTTCAACTTGGCGGAGAAGCCTTCACAATGTCGCTTACACTTTTTCCGGTACAAAGCTAAATACCGAATCCGTAACACGGAGGACCAAACCAACACTACTATAACACAACAAATATGTGAAATATGAAATACAAGATCTTCGCTACAGAAGTCTTGTGGAGGAAAAATCAATCAAGGACCCCTTTCTTGGATGACTTGTAGAATGCTCGTGATCTCGCGTTAGAGAAGGACCTATATGAGAATCACAATAAAAGAAAGAGGAACTACTCTCTAGATCAAGTGATCTTTTGTTAGAAGAGTGTAAGAATATATGAGAGAGTTTGTAAGAAGAGGGGTGAGTAAAAATGAAGAAATGACTCTCTATTTATAGGAAATTTATTGCCAGTGCTGCATGGGTCCCATGGATTCCTTGCTTGAGGGATCCGTCTAGTGTAACTCCAGGGATCCGTGAGACGCTCCTATTTGCCCATGGGTTTTTGGTTTATGGGTTATGGGTCATTGGTCCTAGATTATGAACCAAGGGTATCTAAATAGATACAATGTATCTAATAGATGCAATGCATCTATACAATGGGTATGGGTTAACTCCATGGGTTATGGATATGATCCATGGGTATGGGTCATGGGTTATGGTTTTTACCCATCCTAATAAACTATTACAACAAATGAATTATTACAACAATTTGTATTAAATGACTATGTGTAGTTGCTTTACAAAAATAACATGTATCCTTATAATTTTACTTACGATAACATTATATTTGTTATCAACAAAACACAAAGAGATCGCTAAATATTAATAAACGTTTTTACGGTTTATTTGTATTAACACTTCTCATTCAAACTTCATCTTCCTTCTCATCTCATCTCATCTCAAATCAAAACCAAAGAAAAACTTCATCATCATGGTTTACATCGCCTTCGTGATCATCGTCTTGACACTCATCGCTCTCGTGTACCCCATAATCAAGTTTTCTCATGGAGACATGTACTTTGTGTTGTTAATCTACATTGGTGTTATATACCCAATCCTTTGTATCATTCTTAGCATTGAAATGAAATATTACTAATGTTTTAGTTTATCAAATTTATTTTTCATAATGTGTTTGTCATTTCTTCTACTTTTTGTCCTTCGTACATTTGGCCTTGAGATATCTTTGAAACCTACAATGCATGCTTAACTAAGTAAATATTGGCTAAAATACATTTCTTTTTATAAACCTATAAGATGCAAAAGTCTATTTTTTCGTCAAAATATTTCATGTCTCTACAGATCCACGGATCCCTATAGTTCATCTAGCCGGATCCCTCTTGGAAGGGAACCGTGAGAACCGTGGAACTGGGAAACAGATTCTCATGCAACATAAAAACAGTTTTCATCTTAAAAAGAAAAATACCACTAGAATGTTAAATATTAAGTGATTTAATTGTCATTGTTAATAGAAATCTAGTAAAAACGTTAGGTGGTCATTTTTTTGCTTTAATGCGTCTCATCATATTCTTTTCACTTCCATAGGTCTCGTCATGTCTCATGAGTATGAGTTCTACTTTTCACTCTCTTATGTCTACGTTCCTAACATTTCTCTTGACCCCAACACATCTGGCAATCATGTCCGTGGGTTCAATAATCTCGAAACTCGTCACTTTCATGAAGGACGTATTGTCGACACACCTCTAGTATATGAAGAAGGTATCGATACCTCTTTCCGAACCATAGGACTAGAAGGCCTTCTCGGAATTAACGAGAAAATCAGTCAAAGGTTTGTATTGGAATTCTTCCGTCAAGTTGAACTCGTTCGTAACAAGGATCGATCTCTATCTCTTTTGGTTTTGGATCAAAAACCAAAAGTTTGTTTTAACCCTTGGGCAATTTGCTCACATTCTCCGAATTCCAAATCATGGATAATGTGCCTTCACTGAAGATTGGTCTCTTGATTCTCTCTTCAACCATCATGAAGAAAATAGTCCATATTGTTCACACATACCTTCCCCTCAAGACTTGACTCGCATGTTATGCAAACTCGTTCCTGTTACTCTGATCCAAACATAATCTATACACTTGATATCTGAGATGAGTTTAAAAAGCTCGCAGTCATCCTACGTGAAAATGTTTGGAGTCTTAGGGGAAATCGAGAAATCCTTCCCGCTTGTTGTGCTCACATAATGTATTGTTTGCTAACACAACAACCATACAATCTCGCTTATTTCTTCGCAAGGCGAATTGTATACCTTTAAGGCAACAAGAACAAACTAATCCCTTATGGAATGTTCCTGACACGCCTTTGTCATCACATCATGTACTTCCACCCTCAATTTCAAAGTCCTTTGTACGTACTCGTGAATAAGATGATGGAACCTCTAAACACATCTCTCATCAAGTCTTTCTTCATCCCTGAATCGGCAAATACTCATCATCCATTTGACGATCCATCTAGCGAAAACGCTCAAGAAACTTAGTTTCCTTTCCAAATAGGCTCAATCCTTAGATTTCATCTTTTATCATTGTAATGTGATTTTTCTCATGAAATAAAACATTTAACGTTTGATGTCTTGTTTATATAGTGGTTCAAACTTCTTAGAAAACACTAGCTTTGAAATACGATACCTTGTGCAACTTTTGCATACCTTCTGTGAAGGTACTGTTTAGCAGGAGACGGATCCCCCACTTTGTACTAGACGGATCCCTCCACTTAGGGAACCGTGGGATCCGGGCAAAAAAAAATGCAGTTGCTGACTTTATACATCAAACCATGTCCTTAGACTACTTCACACCAGCTAAACATAATACCTTAGGACCACTTAAGTCTTCCTCAAGCTCAGGATGCTTCACACTCACTCATAGCTCATTTAGGATCACACTCAAGGTGCTTTTCGATTTATCATTTCACCAAAACTCATCATTCTTCCGCACCTATACTCACACATCATCTCTCACATGTCAACACATCTAGTTTTATAAATCTCTCAATTTTAGCAAATTGATTTTAGTCATCTCTATCTCAAAATGGGTCAAATACTAGTTTTTCATTTCTTTTAAGGTATTTTCCAAAATTATCTTAAGTTACTATCTGGTCTCTAGGATCATTTAGCTCCACTTGACACTCTCTAATTTTCTAGTGTCATCTTTGGTCATTCATTGGTACTCATAAAGTTCCATTTTCTTCCATAAAAGGCAATCATTATGTACCTTCATTCATTGCCCTTGATCATTTAATACACTTAGGAAGACTGAAACACTCAAGAGGTATAGGTATTAGACCTTACAAACATTATTTTTCTCCTTTCTTAGCTGCTGAGAGTCGGATCCCTATGATTAGCCTAGACGGATCCCTCATTGAAGGGAACCGTGGGATCCGGGTGACAGATTCATCTAAACTCTAGCTAAAACAATCATTTCAAGCTCTCCTTGCTAACTTGAACACTCTATCTTGTTTTAATTAAACTCCTAGATCAGTACAACTATGAAGTTGACTCTTGTGCATGCAAATCATCACATTCCAAAGGATCTTAGTGGCTTAAGTCTTGAATGCACTTGCCAAATCCTTCCCCTTATAAACCATCTTGTTAAGACTCCTAAAGTCATCATCTACATCCTCATTCTCAGCATTTAGAAACTCTTATAACCCTAATTCTCTTTTATCATCTCATCATGAGGAAAGCTCCTAGTGGTAACTCATCCACTAAAGGACCACCCAAGAAACTTGCTCGTGTTGTTCACGAAATTTCTTCAACCGAATCATCTCCCGTTAAATCCACAAATGATAGGATCTTCCCTCCACCTATCAAACCAATCCCCAAAAGGATTGTTCCCACAAAACTACTAATGCCAAACACCGCTATACCCCCTAAACCAAACACTCCTATTTCCACTAAACCATCACCCTTAGTGCCTAGAGCCATATCATTCACCACTCCACTCTCATCACCACACCTCTACAATCTAGAGGACTTGCCTCCTAGGCCATCTCATCCTCCACCATTGCCAACATTCTCAATGGAAAGAATAGAGCAACAAAATCAAGGTGTTGAATCAACACTAGCCCCGGTATATTTTTCTCCGTCACCCTTAAATAGTCTCTTTTGGATCATGAGGAATCATCAAAGTCAACCACCCTATCACATGGAAGTAGATACCTCTCTACCACCATCCTCATCCGATATTCCACCACCACCACCTTTGGCTGAATCACCTCCAAATATACCTCCACATATTCCTCCTTCTTTTGTGGAATCTCAACCAAACCTTCCATCTCAATACATTTCTTTTCTACCACCACCATTTCCGAGTCATGACAAAGATTGTTTTCATTGTCAACATGTTGAAAGCTTGATACATGAAGTACGTGAAGATCAACGTTTCATGTTTTATCACCTCCTCGAACGTTTCGACGAGATCAACAAACCCAAACAACCTTGAGCTTAAGGATTCAAGTGGTGTCTTAGTCTTAAGCTTATCTTAGATAGTTTAGGAATCATATTTCTTGTTTAAATCATTCTCTTAGTTTTAGAGATTTGTAGATCATTTCTCGTATGTTTTATTGAATAAAATTACATGTTATATGCCATATTGTCTTGAGAATTTGTTTGATGCCTTAATACATATCTCATTTTGATGTTAACATCACTTGTTACATCATCATTGTTGTCTTAAGCTTTCAGACAGACGAATCCCTCAGTTTTAACTAGATGGATCCCTCCTAAGAGGGAACCGTGGGATCCGTACAACAGAAGACTTGTTTACTACTAACTTGAGTCTTATTTGCAGGAAATTATGCATTATATACTTGTTTTCTAACCTTTGTTTTGTAGATTTTCAATATACACATGAAGACTTTGACACACTTAGCTAGGGGGAGTTTTTTGTCAAATCAAAACATTGCAAAAATCATTTGAAATATCATAGGATTATATGAAATGACGTCCTCCTTGCAAAGTTGCAATCATCAAGGGGGAGTATATTCATCACAAAGACGAAGCCATTTGCAAACATAGTTGCAATGCACTAGTTTAGTATCTCTTCTTACTTGACGCGCTAACAAAGGGATGGACTCGTCAAGGGGGAGCTAAGTCGAGAATACTTCTCCTCACTTACTCTCAATTTTTCATTTTTTTTCACATGTTTTTCTTAAAACAATGTGTTAGTTTCTTTTCGACGATCTTTTTGTTTCGACAAAAAGGGGGAGAAGAGAGTAAAAACTCCAATTAAAACTTTTACGAATTTTAGTTTTTTCTTAAAATAATCTTATGTTTTGTCATCAACAAAAAGAGAGGATTGTTAATACAAATAAACTGTAAAAACGTTTTTTATATTTTACGATCTTCTAATGTTTTGTCGATAACAAAAGTAAAATCATTTTAACGAAACAAATAAAATACATAAATGGTTTGAGCCAGTAGTTTACTAACACACTTACGTTTTCACATAAAACTAAACAAGTAATAGTGTTTTCATGATTTAAGTAATACACATGTACAAACAACTAGTGTTTACATATTGGGTAGATATATACATAATTAATATGTATTATAATGGGTAATATAATGGGTAGAAGTTTAAATATTTGACCCATTGACTAAATACATTGAATGTAGTTGGGTAAAACCCAAAGTCAATAACCCATACCCATGGAGCATAATCCATGACCCATTGCATGACATCATGCATAAGTCATAATGGGTATTACCCATGACCCATGAAGCTAACCCATAACCCATGGACTAGATGTATTGCTTCTTCTAGATACATTGTATCTACTTGGATACCCATGGTCCAAAGTCTAGGACCCACGACCCTTAACCCATGACCCAAAACCCATGGGCAAAGAGGAGCGTCCCACGGTTCCCCCAGTTTACACTGGACGGATCCCTCAAGTAAGGGATCCGTGGAACAGTAGCAATATTTTGTCTATAAATAGTTAGCCATTTCTTCATTGTAAGATAACTCTTTCATACATTTTTTCTCTTTATGTTGTAAACTCTCTAACCACATATCCAAGTGATCTTTCTATGTAGCTTTGTGTTTGTGTGATTCTCTAGGTTCCTCTTAAAGGCGAGATCACCACCTCTTGAAGTCAAGCAAACTCAAGTCCATGGGTTGCCTAGCTTTGTCATCTTCAAGACTACTAATGGTATCTTGTTGATAGTTCTTTTCTTTCTCATTAGAAGTGTAGTGTCGAAGACATAGGTGAAAGATGTCTAAAGGGTCAAGATGAAGACATTAGTGAAAAGTGTCGAAGAGTCAAAGTAAAGGCATTAGTGAAAGGTGCCAAAAGTCCGTGTTGAAGGCATTAGTGAAGGTTGCCTAGAAGTCAAGTCAAAAGGCATTAGTGAAGGGTGCCTAGAAGTCAAGTCACAAGGCATTAGTGAAGGGTGCCTAGAAGTCGAGTCAAAGGCATTAGTGAAAGGTGCCTAAGGTGTACATTCGATATGATGTGTCGATGTACAAGATAGATTTGTATTGGGTGAAAGGATATTGATATCCTTGTTGATGTTGTCATAAGGAGTAGATCTCCTTTGGGATAGAAGTTGTGTAGTTTTGTCGTGGAAGAACTCGGTGTCTAGCCTTGTACCAGATAAAGAGTAGGCGACGTTGTGAAGGCTTCTCCATCACAAGGAGTTTGTGTTGTGTATTGATTACGAACTCTCGAGTAGGTGACTCGGGGAGTGGAGTAGGGCAAGGAAGGTGTCCTTGTAACCGAACCACTATAAATACTCGCGTTGTGGTTTTGTTCTTCTTAATCTTTATCTTAGATTTTATTTATCTATACGCTTGTCTATCAACATCCAACACACACTTTCAACTAGATTGACATAAGTTGATCTAAATAGTTTAAAACCAAGTTTTAATCGGTAAAACTATTCAACCCCCCTTCTAGTTTTCCACATCATGCATTTACTTCGTCCTGAGGTATCTTCTGCTGAATCGTCCACCATTAATAGGCAGTTTTACTTGGAGCAGCTGGTCGTTCCTACTTGTCCTTCTGGGGGTCATTCGGTGAGTGAGTCTCCTCTTTCCGCTTCGATCAAAGGTTGCTTTGACAGAGCGAAAAAAACAAGGGAAGGTTCTCTGCATGATTGGTTGGCTTTTGCGGATACTTGGTTTTCTTTGATTAGTCCTTCATCTATGGAATCTTTAGTTGAATCAGTTCGTGTGTCTGTCTCTGAAGTATCAGGCATACTTGAGCATGGTGGCGATACAAGCGGCCTTGGTGCGGATGTCTGTTTGCATTCTGGGGCGGACCCGTTTGCAAATCCTTCCGGCCAAGTATGGTTTGTTGTAATGATACTCTATGTTTCCTATTTTGTGGCCTGCCGAAGCGCGGACTTTTGTTTTTTGTAGACAGTCTATCATATGCATATTTTGTTGTTTCAAAAATTCTTAGTGTTTTGCTATTTAATCTTCACACTGATGTGCTTATTATAATAGTCTTTTTTGAATACTTGTGGGTGATTCGCCCGATACTGGACTTGAAACATCTCATACGTATCTTGAGTTAATTTGGAGGTTACTCAACCTCCTGTTATTCGGAATAACGTTGTATGGGTCGTACTTGCATGTATGTGCGTCTTACTTACATATGTTAATATTTTTATTGTTTAAAGTAAATGATCCAGAGTTTTTAAAGTAAAAGTTGGTGAAGGTAGCTAAGCTTCACCTTTTTTC
Source organism: Chrysanthemum makinoi (assembly GCA_910596185.1). NCBI lineage: Eukaryota > Viridiplantae > Streptophyta > Magnoliopsida > Asterales > Asteraceae > Chrysanthemum > Chrysanthemum makinoi. The sequence goes on along the minus strand of OU343221.1, from coordinate 219,812,274 downwards.
ATTCAATCATAAAAAAATTACAATATAAAAAGATAGATTGTGACATTAACCCTCCTTCGCGGAATCCGCGAGGGACGGGTTGCTTACACTTGATGTATGTAACATCTCTTAAGATTAAAAACATTCCATGTCCGTGGGATTGGATTTCCAGCACGGTCTTTCAGCTTGTATGCGCCTTTTCCTAGAGCTTCCGTGACTTCGTAGGGTCCTTCCCATTTGGGTCCTAGCTTCCCTCCTTCCTCGGCATGGCTTGCGTCATTGCTGCGGTATACAAAGTCTCCTGGTTTGAAACTCGTATTTCAGACTCTTGAGTTATAATATTTCTCCATTTTTTCCTTTTGTTTTTGCTTCACGTATTGCCGCTTGTTCCCTTCTTTTTTCGAGGAGGTCTAAGTTCATTTCCAGTGCTTCGTCATTTTCTTCTATGTTAGCTTCCGTTGTCCTCCATGTAGGCATCCCTATCTCAGATGGGATGACAGCTTCCGTTCCATATGTTAATGAGAATGGATTGTCTCCGTTTCAAGATTTAATCATTGTGCGGTGTGCCCATAGGACGTGCGATAGTTCATCCAGCCAATTTTTGCTTCTTTCTTCCAACCGAGCCTTTATTCCTTCCCCTAGGCTTCTGTTTGCTCTTTCTACCTGTTCATTTGCTTGTGGGTGTTTAAATGAAGCAAAGTGTTGTTTTATATTCATTTTTTCACACCATTCCTTAAATGGGTTGTCTCGGAATTACTTTCCGTTGTCGGATATTATTTCTCTGGGGAGTCCGAACCTACATACGATATTTTCCCACACGAATTTTTTGATCTGGTTTCCGGTTATGGTGGCTACCGGCTTTGCTTCTATCCATTTTGTGAAGTAGTCTATTGCTACTATGAGGAATTTGACTCTCCCAGGCCCTTCTGGCAAAGGTCATGCGATGTCAATTCCCCATTTGTGGAACGGCCATGGGGAAGTGATAGGCGTTAGCTTTTCTTGCGGATGCTTCGGAACTGGCTTGTGCACCTTACAGTTTTTGCATGCCTGGATTAGCTTCCGAGCGTTGTCATGCATGGTGGGCCAGTAGTATCCGGTACGCAGGGCTCTGGCTACCACGGACCTTGTTCCTGCGGGCATGCTACAAGACCCTTGATGAATTTCTCTTAACACATAGTTAGCTTGGAGGGCTCCTACGCACCGTAGCCATGGTCCAAGAAAATATTTCTTGTAAAGTATCCCATTGACTACTGCAAATATTTGTGATTTTCTTTTAATTTCTCGTGCCCTCTCTTTCTCGGCCGGGAGTATTTCTTTTGACAGGTATTCATATATCGGGGTCATCCATGTGTATCCTTCTTCTTCCATGATTTCCACGAGCGGTGTCTCCTCTATTGACTTTTGGCTGAGCTCTTCTACCAGCACTTACTTTTTTAGATGCGCGAAGCTGGTGGAAGCCATTTTGCTCAGGGCGTCTGCCTTTTTGTTTTCACTTCTGGGCACTTGTTTGATTGAGAACATCCGGAAGTTTTTCAGAAGTTCCTTTACTTTTTCTAGGTATTGGATCATTCCTGATTCTTTTGCAATGTACGTCCCATTGACTTGGTTTGCCACCAGTTTTGAGTCTACGTTTTCTTGTAATTTCTTTATTCCCATTTGTTCTACTATTCGTAACCCAGCTATTAAGGCTTCATATTCAGCTTCGTTGTTTGTTGTGTTGAAACCGAACCTTAAAGCGTAAGTAAACTTCGTCCCCTGAGGGTCTGTTAGTATTAGGCCCGCTCCGCAACCGTCTATGCAAGATGAGCCATCTGTGAACCGGATCCATGGTTGCGGAAGTTCCTCTTCTTTCATTGTCTCATCTTCTTCATCGTCCTTTGGACGTTCTACTGTGAAATCTGCTATAATATGTCCTTTGATGGATGTTCTTGGTCTGTATTGTATGTCATACTCCCCCAACTCAATGCTCCATTTTTGTAATCTACCTGCAACTTCTGGTTTTGATAATATTTGTTTTATTGGCTGGTCCGTGATGACTACTACCGTATGCGCTTGAAAATATCTCTTCAGGCGTTTCGTAGCGTGCACCAGAGACAGCTTTTCCATTGGTGTGTAGTTTATTTCCGGTCCTCGCAGGGCTCGGCTCACAAAGTATGTTGGTGTCTGCTTGCCTTCCCTTTCTGTCATCAGGACCGCACTGAGCGCTTTGTTAATACAAATAAGCCGTAAAAACGTTTATTTATATTTTACGATCTTCTAATGTTTTTTCGATAACAAACGTAAAATCATTTTAACGAAACAAATAGAATACGTAAATAGTTTGAGTTAATAGTTTCCTAACACACTTACGTTTTCACATAAAACACTAAAACAAGTATAAGTGATTTTATGATTTAGATATATATGTACAAAAACTAATGTTTACATATTGGGTTAGCACATACTTAAACTAAGTATACTAAAATGGGTAAAAACATGTAAATACTAAAAATGGGTAAAAACATGTAAATACTAAAATGGGTAAAAAACTAGCAAATGGTATTGACCCATAACCCATGGTTTTATATATACCACTTAACCAAGTTCATTGTATCTAGAAAAAAAACCATGGATCAACCCATAACCCATGACCCATAACCAAAAATACCCATGGGTAAAGAGGAGCGTTCCACGGATCCCTGGCTTTGTGCTAGCCGGATCCCAAGTGGAAGGGATCCGTGGGATCCGGGGAACAGGAGAGAATTTTCTCTATAAATAGAGAGTCATTTCTTCCTTTCTACTCATCACTTTACACACATACTTCCCCCAAGTATTCTAACCCTCTAACCTCAGATCCAAGTGATCTATGTAGTTTGTCTTTTGTTTTTGTATGATCTTCTAGGTTCCTCTTAAAGGAGAGATCACCACTTCTTGAAGACGTGCAAGCTCAAGTCCATGAGTTGCCAAGCTTCGTCATCATCAAGACAACTAAGGTTCTCTTGTTGATAAGTTCTTCCTTTCTCCATAGATGTTGGGTTGAAGGCATTAGTGAAGAATGCCAAAAGTGTCAAGATGAAAGCATTATTGAAAGGTGCTCATCATCCGTGTCAAAGCATTAGTGAAGAATGCTAAAGGTGTCAAGACGAAGGCATTAGTGAAGGGTGCCAAGCGTTGTGTCAAAGGCATTAGTGAAGGATGCCGAAGAATCAAATCAAGTCGCATTTGGGAAGAATGCCTAGGTCGTATAATCGATGAGGTGCAACGTTATACATATAAGTATTTGTTTGTTTATTTCCAAGGATGGTGATATCCTTGATGAAGGTGTAACAAGGAATTGATCTCCTTGATATTAGGTGTTGTGTTGTGAAGGGTAGTAGTTCCTCCATAACGGAACTAGGTGCTTAGCCTAGTACCTAATAAAGGGTAGGCGACGTTGTGATAGGATTAGTTCTCCTTGGTGTGAAAGAACTCGGTGGTTAGCCTAGCACCGTATAAAGGGTAGGCGACGTTGTGTTAGGTGTGGTTCGCCTTGGTGTGAAAGAACTCGGTATTTAGCTTTGTACCAGAAAAAGGTTAAGCGACGTTGTGAAGGCTTCTCTGCCATAAGGAGATTGGTGTAGTGCTTACGAACTCTCGAGTAGGTGACTCGGGGAGTGGAGTAGGGCAAGGAAGGTGTCCTTGTAGCCGAACCACTATAAATAACTTGTGTCGTGGTGATGTGCTTCTTACTCTTTGTCTTTCATTACAAGTTTATATATCTATCTATCAACGTCCAACATAAACAACCAAATAGATTGACATAAGTCGATCAAAATATTTAAAAGGAAGTTTAAATTGGTAAAACTATTCAACCCCCCTTCTAGTTTTCCACACGCTTCTTTAGCTGCTGCCAGGTATGTTATGAGTTCTTCTTTTTCCTGAGGTGCGGTGAGGGTGCGGAGGTTTACTATCATCTTCTTCATCTGCTTAAAAGCTTCCTCCGCCTCTTTTTTCCACTGAATATTTTGTACACTTCTTGAGTGTTTTAAAGAATGGTAGTGAATTTTCAACAGATTTAGCCAAGAATCTATTCAAACTTGCTAACTTCCCATTTAGTCTTTGAACGTCTTTGAGGCCTTTCGGATATGGGAGGTTTAATACGGCTTCCGCTTTGTCTGAGCATACTTTTATTCCTTTAGTGTTTATGGTATACCCTAAGAACATACCTTCTTCCATTCCGAAAGTGCACTTCTTGGGATTTAGCGTCATGTTTATTTCCCTTAATGTTTTGAAAGTTTCCGCTATATCCCTTAGTATTTCTTCCTCCGAGCGGCTTTTGATCACTAAGTCATCTACATATACTTCTAGATTTCTGCCAATTTTTTTGTGGAAGCCTTTGTCTACTAACCGCTGGTATGTCGCTCCTGCGTTTTTTAGTCCAAATGGCATTTTAGTGTAGCAGAATATTCCTTGATTTGTGATGAAGGCTGTTTTTTCCTCATCTTCTTTTTCCATCTGGATCTGGTGATAGCCTTTGTATGCGTCCAGGAAACATTTGAAAGGGTATCCGCAGATTGATTCAACTTTCCAATCTATCTCTGGTAACGGGTAACCGTCTTTCGGACAGGCTTTATTGAGGTCCTTGAAGTCAACGCACATTCTCCAGCTTCCGTCGTGCTTTGTCACCATCACCGGGTTAGCTAACCAGCTATGGTAATGTACTTCCTTCATGATTCCTGCATCCACAAGCTTTTCTACTTCTTCTTGAAGTCAACGCACATTCTCCAGCTTCCGTCGTGCTTTGTCACCATCACCGAGTATACCCTTCTTGTATGTTTAAGTTGTGCTCTGCTATGTGTCTTGGGACACCCGTCATGTCTGCCGGACACCAAGCGAATATACCCATTCGTCCTTCAACTGACAGGGTTGATCCAATGGCTATTGCTTGTTTCGGGTGTTCCGGATGTATTGCCACGTGTATTCATTTTTCTATTTGTTTTTCCTTCACGGGCTGTGGCATTGGTTCGGAAACCATAGTACATTCCAACGAGACCATCCTGCTACTGCAAATCGTGAGCACTCCGCCTTCTACCGGGATTTTTATCATTCCATGTGTTGTTGAAGGCACGGCCTGCAGTTTTCGCACCCCCGGCCTTCCTATAATCCCGTTATATGGCGATTGGGACATTACAATCACAAAGTTCATCCACACTGATGCTGAATGTTTGTCGTCGACGATTTTAGTTAGCAATGATATCTGCCAGATCGGCCATATTACTTCTCCGCTAAATCCAATAAGGGGAGTTGTGGCAGGCACCATTTGCCTTTTTATTTCGGGCCGGAGCCTTTTGAAGCAATGCTCGTATAGGAATTCTGATGCGGAGCCTCTGTCGACATACATTCGGTGTATAAAGTGTCCGCCTATCTCTGCCTCGATGACCATTGGCATGTCACTCTCTTCTTCTTCCGCAAGTGATGGGAATGAAATATTCTGGTTTGGGGAAAAGCTTTGTGTAATTTTTTGTCGTATCACCCGCTGCTGAGATTGCACCATCAGGATTGCGAGAGGCTTATCCTTTCCTGAAGTTTCCCCTTTTTTAGGTGCTTTGGGCTGGTCCTTGCCACTATTTTGTTTAAGTTCCTTTATCACGTTTGACAACTTTTCGGTTCTCAACAATTCTTCTATCTGCCTTTTCAGGTGCATGCATTCATCCGTGTTGTGTCCTACTTCTCCGTGGAACTCACAATATATGTTGGCGTTCCTTTTCCCAATCGGTGTAAGCATTGGTGGAGGAGTTTTGAATTTCCCCTTCTCCAATGCCAATATTTCTTTGGGTGTTTTGGAAAGGAGAGTAAACCTATCTTGCTTTCAGTCCGTCCGGAGTTGATATATGTACTCTCTCTTGAAGCCTTTGTTAATACAAATAAGCCGTAAAAATGTTTATTTATATTTTACGATCTTCTAATGTTTTGTCGATAACAAACGTAAAATCATATTAACGAAACAAATAAAATACGTAAATGGTTTGAACTAATAGTTTTTAACATATTCACATTTTCACATAAAACACTAAAACAAGTATATAAGTGGTTTTATGATTTAGATATATATGTACAACAACTAGTGTTTACATATTGGGTTAGCATATACTTAAACTAAGTATACTAAAATGGGTAAAAACAAGTATATACTAAAATGGGTAAAAACAAGTATATACTAAGGTAAAAACTAGCAAATGGTATTGACTCATAACCCATGGTTTTATATATACCACTTAACCAAGTTCATTGTATCCTTAAGGTACATTGTATCTAGAAAGAAAACCATGGATCAACCCATAACCCATGACCCATGACCCATACCCAATGTCTAGATACATTGAACCCTTGGTGAGCACTCAAGAGAATGTCTAGATACATTGAACCCTTGGTGAGCACTCAAGAGATACATTGTATCTAGCTAAAGACCCATGACCCATAACCAAAATACCCATGGGTAAAAGGGAGCGTTCCACGGATCCCTGGCTTTGTGCTAGCCGGATCCCTTGTGGGAGGGATCCGTGGGATCCGGGGAACAGTAGAGAATTTCCTCTATAAATAGAGAGTCATTTCTTCCTTTCTATTCATCCCTTTACACACATACTTCCCCCAAGTATTCTAACCCTCTAACCTCAGATCCAAGAGATCTATGTAGCTTTTCTCTTTTGTTTTTGTGTGATCTTCTAGGTTCCTCTTAAAGGAAAGATCACCACATCTTGAAGACGTGCAAGCTCAAGTCCATGAGTTGCCATGCTTCGTCATCATCAAGACAACGAAGGTTCTCTTGTTGATAGTTCTTCCTTTATCCATAGATGTTGGGTTGAAGGCATTAGTGAAGAATGCCGAAAGTGTCAAGATGAAAGCATTAGTGAAAGGTGCTCATCATCCGTGTCTAAGCATTAGTGAAGAATGCTTAAGGTGTCAAGACGAAGGCATTAGTGAAGGGTTCCAAGCGTTGTGTCGAAGGAATTAGTGAAGGATGCCTAGCGTTGTGTCAAAGGCATTAATGAAGGATGCCGAAGAATCAAATCAAGTAGCATTTGGGAAGAATGTTTAGGTCGTATAATCGATGAGGTGCATCGTTATACATATAAGTGTTTATTTATTCACAAGGATGGTGATATCCTTGATGGTGTTGTAACAAGGAGTAGATCTCCTTGATAATAGGTGTTGTGTCGTGAAGGGTAGTAGTTCCTCCATAATGGAACTAGGTGCTTAGCCTAGTACCTAATAAAGGGTAGGCGACGTTGTGATAGGATTAGTTCTCCTAAGGTGTGAAAGAACTCGGTGGTTAGCCTAGCACCGTATAAAGGGTAGGCGACGTTGTGTTAGGTGTGGTTCGCCTTGGTGTGAAAGAACTCGGTATTTAGCTTTGTACCGGAAAAAAGGTTAAGCGACGTTGTGAAGGCTTCTCCGCCATAAGGAGTTGGTGTAGTGCTTACGAACTCTCGAGTAGGTGACTCGGGGAGTGGAGTAGGGCAAGGAAGGTGTCCTTGTAGCCGAACCACTATAAATACTTGTGTCGTGGTGATGTGCTTCTTACTCTTTATCTTTCATTACACGCTTATATTTCTATCTATCAACGTCCAACATAAACAGCCAAATAGATTGACATAAGTCGATCTAAACAAGTAAAAGGAAGTTTTAAATTGGTAAAACTATTCAAATGATAAATTGTCTTCCTTACATTACTTGATTATTTGCTTATCTCAAATAGCTTTTGTGCTTGTTTGAGTGATTAACATATCTGGTTTCCTTACCTTGCTATTCATTATCTTGCTTGTCGATCTAGTAATTTTCTACTAATCAATGTGCTACTTGAAAGAGTGTTTGAGGTAACATTTAGTTGTGTAAAAAATGTTAGTTTTATAAGTTGAAAAATATTTAAAACATATAACACACTAAAATGGCTTTTTGATTGAGTTTGTCATGTGTGCAACATAAATGCTTTATGTGCCTATATGATTTCTTGATTTCATATTTTCTTGTATCGTTTTCTAAAAACAACAAGAATGTACATCGGATCATAACCTACACTTGTGTTGATGATGTACTCTCCCGTTTTCCTTTTCATGATCGCTCTCCAAGCTTCATAGTAGGATTGACAACTTGATTATTTCATCCGATATACTCAAGTAAATTATTTTGCAACGCAAATATAATTGTTCATATCCGAAAGTCCAAACTCAAAGCTTTCCAACAACATATGTTGAACTAGCTCTTCCAACCATTTTTTTGTTGTTTACCATATGGACAACTTTTAAACTTATTTTTAACATGACACCTTCGTCACCGTAGTTGTCTCAAGTATAATATTAAACGAAGCAAAGTATCATCATTGTTACTCTTCGATAGGCCATTGTAGGAATATAAATTTTCCTAACTTGAGAATGAATACTGGAGAACTTATTGTACTAGAAACTCAATTTGACCTAACGGTTGAATTGCTTCCTTGATAGAAGTTGGGTATGTGGAATCGCCCGTAAAAATGGTCGTGTTTAGCCGTAATTGAGCACCACTAGTAATAGTCTCATATTCATTCTCTCACTTGGGAAATTTTTACTCCTATGTTTTCCTAAAGTAAGTTTACAATGGAAATACTTTGCATTGTCTTAGGATTACTAATCAAACAAGTTGTAAAATTAATTTTCCTTTAGTTAATCACAACCACTTGCCTCATCAAGCGATTATCTTGCTTTGATTGAGAAGAGCTACATGACTTCATGGACGAAGTTCATTGTATGCTAATCACCATCCGTAATGACTATACATAGTTCATTGCTTCCGTTGGCCAAAACAACCCTATTGTCTTGAACACCATCATCTACTCTGCACGCCATTGTTAATACAAATGATTTACTAATCTAGATCGTAAATCTATTTTGAGCTTCTTGAATAGCGGTTGTTAAGTTTGATAAACCTATGTGTTACTTGTGAGCTAGATCTCATTTAATTGCTTATGTGCTATTTCTACATGCTCTTAGTATGTTTTACTTGTATACATGTATGCTTACTGTAGAGATCATTAGCCTCTAAGTTCGATACTTAGAACAAACGCTCACTGTTAAGTAAAACTGTCCCAGATGCCGGATCCCTAGTTTGTAACTAGCCGGATCCCTCAAGTGAAGGATCCATGGGATCCGAGCAAATAGAAGTGGAGTCTCAATCCTTTACACCTCAAACCATGTTCCTAGACTACTTCACACTAGCTGAACTTAATACCTTAGGAACTCTTAAGTCCTTCTCAAGCTTAGTAAGCTTCATACTCACTCATAGCTCATTAAGGATCACACTCAAAGTGCTTTTCGATCTATCGTTTCACCTAAACTCATTACTCTTCCGCTCTCTAGATCACTCATTATTTCTCACATGATCCCTCACATCTAGACTTAGAAATCTTTCAATTATGGCAAAATTGATCATAATCATCCTTACCTCAAAATTGGTCGAAATGGATCAAATTCTAGTTCTTCCACCTTAAAACCTTTAGGATCCTCTCCAAGACATTATCCTAAGTCACTATCTGATCACTAGGATCATTTAGCTCCATTTGACACTCTCAAAATTTTAGTGTCATCTTTGTTCATTCATTGGTACTCACAAAAGTTCTAATTTCTTCCATATAAGGCAATCATTAGCTACATCACTCATTGCCCTTGAACATTTAAGTACCCTTCCATTTAAAGACACTTAGGAGAACTAAAAAAAAGGTGTAGGCTTTAGACCTTTCAAACATCACTTCTATCCTTTCCTAGCTGCTAAGAGCCGGATCCCTAGGATTAGCCTAGACGGATCCCCCATTGGTGGGAACCGTAGGATCCGGGTGACAGATTTATGTCAACTCTTGCTAGAACAATCATTTCAAGCTCATCTTGCTAACTTGAACACTCCACCTCATCCTAATTAAGTCCCTAGATCAGTAAAACTCTGAATTTGACTCTTGTGCATGCTAATCATCACATTCCAAAGGATATTAGAGACTTAAGTCTTGAATGCACTTGTTAAATCCTTCCCTTTATAAGTCATCTTGCTAGAATCCCTTAGTCATCGAACACAACATAATTCTTAGCATTTAGAAACCTTTTCCTTAGTCATCTCATCATGAGGAAAGCTCCTAGTGCTAACTCATCCAACCAAGAACCACCCAAGAAACTTGCTCGTGTTGTACACGAAATTTCCTCAACCGAATCATCATCCGTAAGAGATAATAAGTGCTAGAATCTCACCTCAACAAACCCAATCAACAATTGCCAAGAGAACCGCAATAATTAGCATTAAACCTTTTAGGTTAGAAAAGGGATCATCGATCTATAAACCAAACGTACCTAGTTCTAGCAAAACGTCTAAACCTTCATTCCTAGATCATGGACTACACTCCTTCACCGAGCCTCTCTCTCACCCAAATCTCTATTCATTAGAGCATTCACCACCGAGAACTTCCCAATCACCAACTAGTCCATCGTTGGAAACAAGGAACCACCAAGGACTTGATCATATTAAGGAATTTCCATTACCACCACTCTAATTCCTAGTAGAACCTCATCCTAAATTACTCAATGTACCTCCATCATCATTTGTAGAACCTCCTCAAAATATCCTATCAAGACAATAATTGCTCTAATTGTCTAATCACCCAAGGACTTGTTCAAGAAGTACGAAATGAGTTGCATTTCATGTTTAATCATCTTCTTGAAAGATTGGACCAAATCAACAAGTCTACTCATCCCTAGACTCAAGCACATTGTTGCCTCTTAAGCTTTGGTCACTTATTAGTTTTAGTAGAATATGGCTAAATCATTCTCTTAGTTTTTAGAGATTTGTTGATCATCTCTTATGTTTTATTGAATGATAGTTTACTTGCCATATTGCATTGAGTATATGTTTGTTGGCTGAATACATATCTCATTTTGATGATAACATTACTTGTTACATCACCATTGCTGAATTTAATCTTCAGCTATACGGATCCCTCAAAATTGCCTAGACGGATCTCTACTAGGACGGAACCGTGGGATCCGTGAGACAGAAAACTATTTTTCTACTAACTTGGATCACATATGCAGGAAATTGTGCATTATACTTGTTTTCTAACCTTTGTTTTGTAGTTATTCAATCTACACTTGAAGCATTTGACACCCTAAAGCTAGGGGGAGCTTTGTGTCAAAACAATACATTGCAAATTACTTGCAATATTAGGATTACATTTTCCTACTAACTTGCATCACATTTGCAGGAAATTGTGAATTATACTTGCGTTTTAACCTTTGTTTTGTAGTATTTCAATTCACACATGAAGACTTTGACATCCTAAAGCTAAGGGGAGCTTTATGTCAAAGCAATACATTGCAAATTACTTGCAATACTAGATTTATTTTTCATGACTTCCCATTGCAAAGTTGCAATCATCTAGGGGGAGCACACTCGTCTCTTAGACGAAATTCTTTGCAAACTTAGTTGCAAATGATTTAGATTAGAATTACTTTCTTGACGCCCTTACATAGGGATGGACTCGTCAAGGGGGAGTAAAGACGAGATCTATTCCCGTTACTTGTTCTTTAATTTTTTTCTTTCACATGTTTTTCCTAAAAACAATGTGTTGCTTTTCTTCAAACACTTTTTGTTTCGACAAAAAGGGGGAGAAGAAAGTAAAAACTACAAATTCAAACGTTTACGAATTTTAGCTTTTCCTTAAAATAATTTTATGTTTTGTCATCAACAAAAAGGGGGAGATTGTTAATACAAATAAGCCGTAAAAACGTTTATTTATATTTTACGATCTTCTAATGTTTTGTCGATAACAAACGTAAAATCATATTAACGAAACAAATAAAATACGTAAATGGTTTGAACTAATAGTTTTTAACATATTCACATTTTCACATAAAACACTAAAACAAGTATAAGTGGTTTTATGATTTAGATATATATGTACAACAACTAGTGTTTACATATTGGGTTAGCATATACTTAAACTAAGTATACTAAAATGGGTAAAAACATGTATATACTAAAATGGGTAAAAACAAGTATATACTAAGGTAAAAACTAGCAAATGGTATTGACTCATAACCCATGGTTTTATATATACCACTTAACCAAGTTCATTGTATCCTTAAGGTACATTGTATCTAGAAAGAAAACCATGGATCAACCCATAACCCATGACCCATGACCCATACCCAATGTCTAGATAAATTGAACCCTTGGTGAGCACTCAAGAGAATGTCTAGATACATTGAACCCTTGGTGAGCACTCAAGAGATACATTGTATCTAGCTAAAGACCCATGACCCATAACCAAAATACCCATGGGTAAAAGGGAGCGTTCCACGGATCCCTGGCTTTGTGCTAGCCGGATCCCTTGTGGGAGGGATCCGTGGGATCCGGGGAACAGTAGAGAATTTCCTCTATAAATAGAGAGTCATTTCTTCCTTTCTATTCATCCCTTTACACACATACTTCCCCAAGTATTCTAACCCTCTAACCTCAGATCCAAGAGATCTATGTAGCTTTTCTCTTTTGTTTTTGTGTGATCTTCTAGGTTCCTCTTAAAGGAAAGATCACCACATCTTGAAGACGTGCAAGCTCAAGTCCATGAGTTGCAATGCTTCGTCATCATCAAGACGACGAAGGTTCTCTTGTTGATAGTTCTTTCTTTATCCATAGATGTTGGGTTGAAGGCATTAGTGAAGAATGCCGAAAGTGTCAAGATGAAAGCATTAGTGAAAGGTGCTCATCATCCGTGTCAAAGCATTAGCGAAGAATGCTTAAGGTGTCAAGACGAAGGCATTAGTGAAGGGTGCCAAGCGTTGTGTCGAAGGCATTAGTGAAGGATGCCTAGCGTTGTGTCAAAGGCATTAGTGAAGGATGCCGAAGAATCAAATCAAGTAGCATTTGGGAAGAATGTTTAGGTCGTATAATCAATGAGGTGCATCGTTATACATATAAGTGTTTATTTATTCACAAGGATGGTGATATCCTTGATGGTGTTGTAACAAGGAGTAGATCTCCTTGATAATAGGTGTTGTGTCGTGAAAGGTAGTAGTTCCTCCATAATGGAACTAGGTGCTTAGCCTAGTACCTAATAAAGGGTAGGTGACGTTGTGATAGGATTAGTTCTCCTAAGGTGTGAAAGAACTCGGTGGTTAGCCTAGCACCGTATAAAGGGTAGGCGACGTTGTGTTAGGTGTGGTTCGCCTTGGTGTGAAAGAACTCGGTATTTAGCTTTGTACCAGAAAAAGGTTAAGCGACGTTGTGAAGGCTTCTCCGCCATAAGGAGTTGGTGTAGTGCTTACGAACTCTCGAGTAGGTGACTCGGGGAGTGGAGTAGGGCAAGGAAGGTGTCCTTGTAGCCGAACCACTATAAATACTTGTGTCGTGGTGATGTGCTTCTTACTCTTTATCTTTCATTACACGTTTATATATCTATCTATCAACGTCAAACATAAACAACCAAATAGATTGACATAAGTCGAACTAAACAAGTAAAAGGAAGTTTTAAATTGGTAAAACTATTCAACCCCCCCTTCTAGTTTTCCACGGCCTTGCTTCTGCCCGGATTCATGCGACTTCCATTGTACTTGGGGTAGCAACCTCCTTTTTTCGTGATTGCCAGCGGCTACTTCCCCATGCAGGAAAGATGCGGTTACCCTCATCATCTCGTCCATTGATTTGGGTATATTATCATGCAACCTCTTAATTAACTCAGGGTTGGTGATTCCATGCATGAAACTGGAAACCTTCATGACTTCCGGAGCTCCTTTGACATCCCTGCTTTCCACCTTGAACCTTTTTACGAAGTCTTCTGTGGTTTCTCCTTCTTTCTGTTTGATATGATGGATTTCCACAGGATCCTTTATGCACTTCTTTTGCTGAAGGAAATTTGATAGGAAAACTTCTTTCAGCTCATCATAACTGTCTACCGTTTCCGGTGGGAGATCGTCGAACCACACCCTAGCGGATCCGGTGAGGGTAGGGTTGAACATGTGGCACCATGTTGGCATAGCCCAGCGTTCTACCTTTGCTGCTGCTTGAAAAATCTTCAGGTGGTCTTCTGTGTCTTCACTTCTGTCGTATTTCTTTACATTGGTAGGCATTCGCGTCTTCTTAGGCATGTCGAAATAGCGAATGCGTTGAGTTAATGGGTCAGTCTCCTTGCACACCCATGGCCTAGCTAAATCGTCGTTCTCGACATCCGACTTTTGCCTCTTTGATCCAGAGCTCCAGTGTTCGTCTCCGTTGTCTTCGCTTTCGGAGAGCCGATCGGTCCTCCGTGAGTATGTTCGGCTACCTTCGTATCCTCCGGAGTATGGTTCCGTTCTTTGCGAAGAAGAGTGGTGTGAATGCCTCTGTTCTCTTCTTCGGATCTGCGACGGTTAGTTCTCTTTGTGCTTCCGGAGCACACGGAGATACTTTTTTCTCTGTCCCCGAGCCTATGGAACGCGCTTTTGCGCAACCTTCTGAACACTTCCTCCTTTTCAGTGGTTTTCTTCAACGATGATATGGATCGGCTGCGCCTTAGCTCGGAGTTTTCTCTCGTGTTCCGGCGCTTTCGAGATTCGATCTCTTTCTTAGATCCTTCCTTTGCATCTGCTTTCCGTATCCGGAATGCTGTGATGCTTCGCTAAAGTCTAACTGGGTTTTCACCGTTTCTCTAGCCTTGATTCTCCCTTACTATTTCCGAACTTTCTCTGTCACAATGGGTAAGATATGTTCGTAGTACTTGTCGCAGTACTTTTTGATGGCTGCACTGGATGCGGGCCCATCAGATCCTTCCAGATCCATTGCATGCTTCTTTCCCCTTGTTCCGCACCACAGATACAGGAGCGGGGGTAGGGTCAGAGCGAGCTCTTTTGGTAAGCATTTTTCCATTAGAAACACAGTTGTGTACTGGGTCCCACGGATGGCGGCAACTTGTTAGTACAAAATGTGTGACGGGTTGTAATGGGTATGAATAAAGTCTGCCGGGCTGGGCCAACAAGCTTCTAATGGGCTGATCTTGTACTAATCCAAGTAGTTTGAATGATATCTCTGCACAAGAAAGGTATACACGATTAGACTCCGGCGTGAGAGTAAGTACGCATTCTTGAGAGGGAAATAAGAGTATGTGTGTGGAATTCTGAGAGAGAAAATTGTACCTTGTATGGGGATTAGAGCCCCTTTTATTGGCGATGTTTACCGCTAGGGTTTCCTAGATTCTCGCATGTAGTGGTTAGTTGCCGGAGTCGGACCCTTGGTGGACAAGGTTCCGTGTTAATCGCGGATGCGGACGTAAGATGTCTAACGGCTGAAGGCTCAGCCCACTGTGTATCTTACGTGCGTCTTGAGGTCTGGACCATAGCCAATTTCGTCATTGGGCTTACTGTAGGGCCAAGTCTTATAGTTATTGGGCTGAGCCCAATATGCGTATAGTATGTATTGGGCCTAGTAGGCCTGTTATACCTACTATACGTCATCAATATCTGTGAAACGAAATAGCTTTTGGTATTAATGTCGTTATATAGAATATACTCTTTTTAGTTATAAATGTATTTGCGATACAATTGTGCCCGCGTCAAACCTTAAACTTAGACACGATGACGATTGAAATTTTCTAACAAATCCCTTGCTTATACAATAATGAACAAATAAGTATTGCATAAATATATTATTAGTTATCATTTAAAATACAAAAATACATGAACTAATATCATATACTACGTAGTACAAAATGGCTCCGTCATAGCGTGACAGATACACAAAATAATTCAAAACAAATAAAATTTAAATTAGATCCGTCGCTACACGAGGTAGCCAAACTCCTCGTTTTGAGCAAACAAAGAAAAAATCTTTAAAATTATCGTTGTTCAAATCTATCATTGTGTATTATGTTGAAAGAAAAATAAAATCTATCATTCTATTGAGTATGTATCACATTTTTCTAGTGGCTTCGTTTTTATGATAAAACCTTATGTTCCCATTTGTTTGGTATTAGACATGCGACTATACGAGATGTTTGTTTAATCAGCAATAATCTCACTTATTGAAACTGTTGTTTAAAATAGTAACATGCCTCAAAACGACAAAAATGGAATAAATAGCGTTGGTCTCAAGATGGGAGCAATTTTGTCAATTCGAGCGTTAATTTCATAAGAACGCCAAATTAGATCTATTTTTAAATAAATTATGTTTACAGCTTTTACCATTGTTGTTGATATTTTATTCCTGTATCATTGTTTTATCTAGTACATATTTACATGAAGCTTCAATATATTTATTTGCTTTTTTTGTCTAGTTACATGAACTTTTAGTTGAAGTACAGTTAATGATATTCAAGTTTTGATTTTTATATACTGCTTGTGTAGTCACAGAAATACGTTTTGGCAAACTAATGTTAGGTATAATAAGAAGTGAAATATCACTCGTTACTTAATTTGGCTCTGTTTAGTATAACCATTCACTATAACTCAACAATATACAAATTCGGGTACATCAATAAATTTGTCATTTGCTTTATTATCCATAGCGGTCACCTTTAAAACATTTCTTATTCACTATGATTTGGAGAGACGCGCTATCAAATTTAGTAGCGGAAGCCAAAGTGTAAAACTTGAACTTTATTACTGAGAGTGAATCAAGTTAAAACTTAATCTAATAAGAGCTCAGGGGTCCGAGTCTTGGCTCGTTCTCACTCCAGTTGGTGCTCCACTAGGTCAGAAGAGTTGCTGGAGCTATTCCTTGTGAGAAGGACAATGGCTGGTGCCAAAAAGCACCCGGGGTCAAGGTGTTCCCGCTAATCTACACCTTTATTGGAAGTTACAACTCTATAAGTGAAATGAAATGACAAAATGTGTTTATATACAAGAGAAGGGATTAATTCGCTTAACAAACTATTAAAACTTAATTTACAACTACAGTCCTTCAACTTTCATAACTTGTCTAAACTTAAATAAACTTCATATAGTCTTTATCCTCCCCCAAGTTGAAACTTCTTAAAAGCTCAACTTGTCAGCTAAAAAGGAATGATGTGAGCCTCCTAAAGCCTTTGATAATGTCAGCAAGTTGCAAATGAATTGGAATGTAAGCAGTCTACAAGAACCCTTCTTGAACCTTGTCTTTTGTAAAATGACTGTCAATATCCAAGTGCTTGGTTCTTTCATGATAACAAGGATTAGTTGCTATTTGTTGACCAGCTTTATTGTCACAAAACAAAGTGATTGCTACTTGAACATGTATGTGAAAGTCCTTCAACAAATAAGTCAACGAGACAAGTTCACAGGTTGTAGCAACCATACCCCTATACTCTGCTTCTGTAGATGATCTGGATATTGTGGCCTATTTCTTAGTATTCCAAGACACTAAAGAATGCCCCAAGAACACACAATAACGTGTAAGTGACTTTTCGTTCATTAAACAGGATGCTCAATCAACATATGAGAACCCTGCTACTTTTAAGTTGATTTGAACATGATAAAAGAGACCCTTATTGATAGAACCCTTTAAGTATCTCAGCAAATGCATAGCAGCTTGCAAATGAGGTTCTTTAGGAGATGATACAAACTGCCTTAGGTGTTGAACTGCATAAGATATGTTTGTCCTAGTCATTGATAAGTACAAGAGTCTTCCAACAAGTCTTCTATAAGACTCTGGACCAGTAACTGAATTTCCATTATCCAAAGATAACTTCATGTTCTGGGGCAGAGGAAAATGGACTTGTTTGGCTGCAGTTAGCCTGCATCTTTGAGTAAAGGAAGGACATACTTCTTCTGATGTAGATAAGTTGCATTTTCTGTGTTGCAGATAGGGGTGTCAAATGGGTTGACCCGACCCGACCCGAACCCGATAAGGCCTTATAGGTTCAGGTTAATTCGGGTCCAACTTAGCTTATCGGGTTTATCGGGGTCAACCCGATAAACCCGATAGCCTAATAGGGTCAGGTTAGGGTTTTAGTTGGTTCATTATCGGGTTATCGGGTCGACCCGATAAACCCGATAAGCTATAATGACCCATTAAGAAATCTATAATTTTTTAACTAATTCCTGTTTATTAGACCAAAAAGTCATTTTATAATCTGCATCTTTAAACTTGGTGCCATATGGAGAATCTCGACACAAATGTGACATTATGAAAGTTAAACCAAAGCATGGATCATATGTGACCATTCTTACTCGTTTTTCTGGTGCTATTAGCTGCGTGAAGAATACCCCATGTTAACTTTATACATTAACCAATTCTTTAAGAATATAGAGTTCTAATATTTAACTGTTTGGATTCGAACATTCCTTTTTTTTTACGCTTTGTTTACTAGTTTCTTTAATATTTCTGCTTGATGAAGGCAATAATGCAGTATAGGTAAATGGTAATTCTGTCGAATTGGGAATCTATGATATCTTCACGAACTATTTTGTTAGGCATTTTGTTTTTTACTCTTAATTATTGATAAAATGTGAAGACTTTCTTGTGTTTTATCTAGATATAATATTTACGTAGGTTACATAAATGCTTATCCATTCGCTTAAACTGGACCAATTTGATTCTATATTAACTCTGACGGGTCTAATATATTAGCATACTTACATCAGTATTGCATTAGCTTAATTGCATGATTTGCATCAGTAACTTAGTTGTTTTCTTTCTATTTTATAACTTGGTGCTACAATAGGGAAAAAAGTAGCATGTAACCCGATAACCCGATAGACCCAACCCGATAACCCACAACCCGATAGACCCGATAGCTTATTGGGTCGAGTTGCGGGTTAGTTTTTATTTTTCAAAACCCGATAGACCTGACCCGATAAGCCCCAAACCCGACCCAATAACTCGATTGACACCCCTAGTTGTAGACCTCTATTCCCAAAAATATCTAGCCAAATCCAGGTCTTTTATTACTTCTTGTCCAAAGCCAGTTTAGTATCTTTGATGTCTTGTATGGAATTCTTAGTCACCAATATGTCATCCACATAACCTAAAGCCTCTGTAAACAACTCACCTTGTGCTTTTACAAAGAGTGAGTAATCATGCTTAGACTGTAAGAAGCCCGAAGAAACATTTTTTTTTTTTGAAAGCTCTTGGTTCCACTGCCTTGAAGCTTGTTTAAGACCATAAAGTGACTTATGTAGTTTGCAGACATGTCCTTGTGAAGCCTTAGTATACCCTTCTGGTGGTTTCATATAAATCTTTTCATCCACAAAACCATGCAGAAAGGCACTATTTACATCTAGCTAGTTAATGACCACCCCTTTAGAGTAGCAATGGCAATCAAAACTCTTATAGTTGCAGCCTTTGCTATTAGAGAAAAAGTATGTTTGTAATTATGCCCTTCCTTTTGATCAAAACCTCTAATGACCAATCTAGCTTTATATTTGTCTACTATTCCATTTGAGAGATACTTAATCTTGTACACCCATTTGGAAGAAATAACTTTGTGACCATCTGGAAACTTAGTTAACATCCAAGTATCATTTGTTTCAAGAGCATGTAACTCGTTGTTCATTGCTACTGATCCTAAGTGGGTTGCGGCAATGAACAACGAGTTCATTCCCAAGTGCACCGGTTTTAGTAACCAAATGTGGCGTACTTAGATAGCAGACAAATAACATTTAATTCAAATCTGAAGTATGGCGCACGTTTTAAATTGTGTGGTGTACTTATCCGTCAGTTACGAGTTATCAGTTTTATGAGCTTGGTATTCATTACAAGGATGATCATTTTCCTTGATATTACTTCCAGGGTGTTTAGCTACATCCTAGAACTTATTTAACAACACCTTTGGCTCAGAGTAAAAAACACACAACACAAGAAGAAGTTCCAAAAAAATGGATTGAACTCACACCAAGTTCAATCTAGTTGACCACTTTCACCAAAAGCAAACCACTTGGACAAGTTGTGAGCTATTTTTGGGTTCTTTAGTTGTTGTGACAGGGTGCTAGGAATCAGGGTAGTAGCTTGGGTCCATAGTTATAGTTTTCGATTGGGAAAACTAGTGATAAACATATTTGCTTGTAATCTTGGTAAAATTCTTATTATCTCTTTAATATGAAGTTTACTGAAATTATAGAGTATATTATGTGTTTCGTCTCTATGATTATGGAGTAATACCTTAATGTTTGTTTGGGCATTTATGGAATTGTGATATGATTTGATTTTATGTATATATGCTTTTTGATCATATGATCTTTGTGCTTGATTTTGATATTGTGAGATAATTGTTTATTGTTTGATTCATCTCCGTGGTAAAATGCTCATAATAAGTATGGGGAGTTGGTGGAAGAGGAGATAAATAGGAAAACCAAAATAAAAGTTAGTAAACTATTAAACTTTGTTTGTCTTTTTTGCGTACCTAGTTTTCAAAGTTAGTTATTGTTTTAAAATATTATACTAATATTAGAATATAAATAAAATGTATAGAAATAAAACTTCTGGAAGACATAAATGGTTCAAAATTATTTAAGCAGATTTGACTCGAAATCGATAACATTACTTGCATATTTCTAACTATTACTACTAAATGTGAGGAATTTGAGCCTATATCGGCATATGTTTTTAATGCTTGATTTCTTTGTTTATAAGTATACCGATGATTTGTTGATTCTAGAACTTGTGCTTGAAATATATACGGGACCACAGTTAAATTACATTCGTATGATATATGTATTTATATATGATAAAGAGGCAACTAAGGACTAAAACCAAATGGCCATCCTTTTTTTTATATTTTTAGCTAATTACACTGATTAGCTAACCACCCATATAAACCCTTCTATAACATTCACTTTCAGTGTCAGATACCCCTAGTTTAACCTGCAGAGTCATACTTTTCGTTTTTTACATATAGTAAAAATAAAAACACAAAAATATATAACCTATAGCTTAGCCCTAACCCTTGTTGAAAGTCCACACGGTTTCTTGCTAATACTTGGTTCGAATCGGAGGAATAATATGTACGTTATTGTTGGTATCACTATTATAACGAAGTCCAAAGGTTGCAAAATTTTTGTTTCATTTAAAGTGGTATGCTTATTATAAGCATGGGGAAAGATTGTCTGTTTCACGACAGACAAAGAAAATAGAAAAACCAATATAAAGTCGAGTTGAGATCTATGTACAACTCATATTTGTCATAGAACCAATGAACCAATCATAGTCATCTATTTTTTATCCAAATTAATAAAAAATTATTTTTCAGCTTTTTTTTAAAACAACATATCTTGCAAACGGTAAATCTTCAAGCTACAAAAAATACACCATCGTGACGAGAATTAAATTATCTTTCTATAGATATGCATTGTTATATACTTTCTACGAAGTTTTTTTTTTTAATTTCGCCCAGAAAAATCACATGTGATTTGTAAAAATAAATCACATGTGATTTGTAAAAATCACATGTGATTTTTAAAAATCACATGTGATTTTTACAAATCACATGTGATTTTTCTGGACGAAATTTAAAAAAAAAATTCGTCGAAAGTATATAACAATGCATATCTATAGAAAAATAATTTAATTCTCGTCGAGATAGTATGATTTTTTTGACGTAACGATTAACGGTTTGTGAGATATTTAATTTTTAAAAAAATGGTGAATATATTTTAATAAAATAAATGAGTGGCTATGATTGGTTCTATGACAAATATGAGTTCTATATTGAACTTTTCTCATATAAAGTGTTGATATGTGGCGAAATATGTGCCAAAGATATGATAGGTTATAATAATTTTCATGGGCTTTTAACTTAATACTTTTCTCTTAAAACCAATTTTATTATATATTCTCATGCCTTATCCATACCATACTAACCCTTAGCCTAAACTTTATAATCCGGATAAAAACCCTTTTGATATTTATGCTTGGTGCTTACGCCACGTCGGTGCAATTTAGTTTCTTGTACAAGCTTATAGTAAACTTAAATGAATCATGTCTGAGCAATTGAGTGTGTTTCCTTGGACGCATTATTTCATTATATCTGAGTGTGAGTTAATTATATGTTTCGATGCAACAGCAAGATGCTATTTGTAACAAGTAGTTTTGTTGGTTGAGTGCATTATACTTATCATGTTCGTAAGGTGCTTAATCGCGTTATCTTAGCTTATGATCTTTGGACTTGTCTGTTCTTCCGCACATGTTAAAACCAAAAAAGCTTTTCAAAATTTCTTTTATAGGACATTTTCCATGTAATAAAAGTTTATGGTTTATTATATCGTTTTCTTAATTTTTCAACTTCCAAGATTTTCTTTAAATAGATTAAGTTTTCACTTTTCAATTTTAGTTTTTCCTTTATATATAGGGATTCTCTAGGAAGTACCCCGAAGGCACATGTTTGAGCGAATAAAAAAGTCAAGTACAAGTTTATTACATAGAAAATTACATATTATTAGTAATTTTAGATATAACTAATGTGCATTAATTGCATTTTATAATTTTTATAGAAAGTATCAATTTGATTATTACACCTTAACATGTATTTGAGGGTACATTTTAGAAAAACCTTTATCTATGCTTATTTATAATAAGTTTAAGACTTTTTAAATAAAGAAGTATTAAATTTTTTAAGATCAAAACATTTCTTTAATAGAAAATCTCCATTACATTATGAAACATTAAATGTTTTAAATTATAACAACAAAATATTAATCCAACATATTTAAAAAAAAGTTGTAACAGCCCATAAATGTGTTAAATTCATATACTTGTAACAACCCATACTTATAACATCTCATTAAAACCGAACTTTAACTTTTAATCAACCTATTACATATATAAGTTTATCATACAACGATGACCAAACACATAAAAACACACGCAATATATTTGATATTTCACTTATATGTCTCTACCCTCAAAACACACTAATCTCCACCTTGTTCCATTCCCGCCGCTCTTTGCTGCCATCATCAACAGTATCGCTACCATTTAGTAACAAAATACTTAGGCCCTGTTTGGTTCGCGGAATCTGCAGGATTCTGATGGAATTAGAATCTAATTCCATTCCATAACATGTTTGGTTGTCAGATTCAAGGAATTCAGAATCTGAATTCAATTCCTTAACGTGTTTGGTTGGCAAATGGAATGGAATGAAATCCTTCAAAATCTCATTTATGTGGAATTCAACATTCCATAGCAAAGTGTGAGGAATGTTTACAATTCCATGGAATTCAGTATGTTTATCATAAAAATCAGTTATTATTATTATTATTATTATTATTATTATTATTATTATTATTTATTACATTAATTTTATTATTAATATTATTAATTATTATTATTATTTTAATTTTATTATTAATTATTATTATTATTATTATTTTAATAATATTACTATTATTATTATTTTAAAAATAATATTATTATTAATATTATTAATTATTATTATTATTATTTTAATAATAATAATATTATTATTATTATTATTATTAATATTATTAATTATTATTATTATTTTAATATTATTATTATTTTAAAAATAATATTATTATTAATATTATTAATTATTATTATTATTTTATTATTAATATTATTTTAAAAATAATATTATTAATTATTATTATTATTTTAATATTATTATTATTATTATTATTATTATTATTAATAGTATTATTATTATTATTTTAATAATATTAATGATAATAATAATAATAATAATAATAATATTATTATTATTATTATTATTATTATTATTATTATTATTATTACATTAATTTTATTATTAATATTATTATTATTATTATTATTATTATTATTATTATTTAGTTTATCAATTTTAATTTAAAATAAAATTTAAAATATTTTATTATAATTTGTTTTTCGTCATTTTATTTTCTTCCAACCAAACACGCATAGGTTTTTGCAAATTTCAATTCCTTAATATTTCAAATCCTTAACATTCCAATTCTTTAACTTTCCAATTCTTTCACATTCCAATTCTATATATAGATTCTAATTCCATCAAAAATATTCCGCGAACCAAACGGGGCCTTATAGATCTTGTAGGTTCAATTTCGAGAACTATTTTTGTCACAAATTTAATTTAATAAATATTAAAATTCCTATCAAAGAAGTATATCTACTACAAGAATGAAGATCGGTTTGCCACGTATTTTTAGTCAAAGACTGTAACTTCAATGAATCTATCTTGCCCCTATCGCCACACTCATCTCTACAAAGTACAATTACATAAATACAAATAATTTGTGGTTTTAATCACAATTAACAAATTATTCAGCTGTAACAATCTTCTTGGAAAAACCAATCAATATTTATCCGAAACGTGGCATGTAAAAAACAAGAAATTTAACTTTTGCTTAAGTTAATTCATAGTAAAAAACAATTCCAAACTTGTCATTGTATTGGCAATATGTTATAAATAGACAAACACATAAAACAAATAAAATTAGAGCACACAACAAAAAAGAGTTAGATTAGTATATGATATCATTAGATTCGGTATTATATGTGCATTAGTTACGTTTGGTCTTTGCTTATCATCGGTCGATGCATCCACTTATTGGTCATTTCGTGTAGCACAAAAATATAATAAGGTCTGTTAAATATACACTTAATTTATTGATTGGATAATTAAATTTAAAAAATAAAGGAAAAAGTGAGTGGATTAGGAATTTTTATAAAATGAAAGTGAAATAACGAGTCATGACAAGCAAAGAAGGTTGGAAAAGGTGGAATCTTGTCTAGAAAATAACACATCTTTACATGTCTCCCAAAGGACATTTTGTTTTTTTAATGACTTTATGAGTGTAATTATATATAAGTATTATCATAATTAAAACGTATACATGATCGGATGATAATAACTTCACACATGCATTATTCTTTTTTTGCTTTTATAATGGTTTTCAAACGTCAGCATTATTTCATTATTTTACTGATGAATTCTTTAAAAACTTTTTTCTCAAATCAGTTGGAGAATATTTTGATCGAGATGCATAGAGCTCTTGAGGTTCTTGCAAAACTATGAAGATGCCTATTACTCAATTTAGGAGGTGTTTGTTTTGAGCTTATTTTTCGAGCCTATTAGCTTAATTTGTTGAAACTTTCGTAATTTTTCAATACACATTTCTCACATTTAGCATTGTTTAAACTTTTTTTTGAAAACCGAGTGAGTTTGAACTTGAAAACAAAAAATATCTGCACTAGAGAATAAACGGTCGAAAAATTACCACGTCCACGTGATGTTCGAACTTGAAAACCAAAAAATAAAATCGTATAAAATAAATTTATAAACTTAAAATGAAGTAAAACTACAAAGGTCCAGTGGGATACTAATGGTTTAGTTGAAGGTTGTGAATGAAATTATCCATTAAGTAATATTGTCGATGACGAAGAATACGATGTCCGAAAACAAAGGGGACGGCAAATAAAAGCATCCAAGAAAAGAAAAAACACAATCGAGACCCCTCATCTCATCTCATCTCATCCAAATCCACCCATGCTTGCGGAGACACGGAGCCGCTCCTACCCCCAACACCTTTGGAACACACACCCATACATATATCTTAACCTCATAACTTAACCATGGTTAGTATGTTACTCACTCCACTAACCCAATCATATCAACCATTTTGATTAAAATTTATAAATTATTTTAACGTATGGATTTTCTCCTTCTCAAAATATAACTCATATTTTTGTTTTAATTTGTGCTTTGTGCCGAAAAAGAAAAACTCATGGTTAACAATGTTTTTCGAAAAAATATAAGGTGAGATTTTAGTCGTGTGATAATTGTATTCTTTGAAAAGGCGTGTCAGATATTACGAGATATGTAAAAACGTAAATAAAATACCCCCTACCCTACTTATTATACTGTCACCCCCTTGATTAGGCATATGTCTAGTCAAGTTTTTATTATTATTATTATTATTATTATTATTATTTTTAATTTAATTTAATTTTTTTTCATCACTAAGTTAAGTTAGTTTCTCCATGACGAAACATGTGTTGATTCAAAATTTTATCGTATTTTTGATAGTTTTATGTGTATGATATCATACTTTTATCACATTTACTGTTGTCAAAATTTAATAAACTCAGAGGGTAAAATATAAACTTACAAAAAAATTTATAAAAATACATCTGAAAAAATAAAAAATAAAAAATAAAAAATATTATGTCAAGTCATGTAAAGAGGTTAAGACAATACAAATAAAGGGTATGAAACAACCTCACCCACAACATTATTAGTAGGTGCTATACAAAGTTTATTCATGATGTTTTTTGCTTGTATTCTTTTGGTGTAGGCGTAATTGAAAATGCATGTTTCATGCACTAATAATTGATGTTAAATCTTTTTAAAATCTTTTTGATAGTTCATCTTAATAAATAATGACCATAAATATGTGTTTTGGTTTTGGTGTGTAGTAAATTTTAACATTTTGTACCATTACCTCAAAAAGTATCGTACTTGTTAGGTAAATTGTGCAAATTTTATGTACACATAGTTTATCTCGTCTTCAAAATACTAAACAAAGATAGCATGTTAAAGCTAACTTGTAGTTTACTTTACCCAGTTTATAGAATTGTTACAATATTACCATTTCAAATATGATTATTTTGTTATAAAATTCAGTTTCCAATATATGTATATGCTATTTAATGGGGTTGATTTTTTAACATATACAAAATTGTGTCCACCAACAAACGACCCAATAATTTCCCAAACTTCTTGGCCTCTCTCTATATATTCCCATTCCCCTTTCCCCTAGCTTCCCCATATCTTGTACAAACTCTCCCAACTTTTCATCAATAATCTTTCTAAAAACTGTTATACACTTTTATATGCTATATAGACAATAATGAGTTGCAATGGTTGTCGAGTTCTTCGTAAAGGTTGCAATGATAATTGCATCCTTAAGGTTGCAATGATAATTGCATCCTTAGACATAGTCTTCATGGTATTGCTACTCCACAAGCTCTAACGCCACCGTATTCGTTGCTAAATTCTTTGGTCGTGCCGGTCTCACGTCCTTTCTCTCTTCTGTCCCCGAGTCTCAACGACCCAGTAACTAATTATTACTACATAATAGTCTTATGTTTTTTTACTTCTAGGATTAGTCGGCCAAAAAGTCAGAAACAAAAAAAAGTCTTCTAGGGTTTTTGTGTTAGCTTATTTTCAGGCTTATGAGCTTATTTTGTACTTCTTGCTTTTCATAAAGACACAAACCTTTTTTTTCCTGTTTATTTTAGATCTTATTTTCTACTTTTTCTTTTTTTCTGTTTTTATTATTTTATTTCATTAAGAATAATAATTAACTAACGTGTTTATATTTTTGTTACAGCTTTATTTCAGTAACTATTATTCGAAGCGTGTGGGCGAACAGTTAATCCAATAACTGGAGCTGTAGGACTACTCTGGACCGGAAACTGGCACGTGTGCCAGGCTGCGGTCGAGACAGTCCTACGAGGAGGAAGCATCCAAGATATGCCAGAGATTTTATCTTGCGGATCTACTCCAGTGTTGACCGATGACAATGATTCATCGGGCTGTAATTTCGACGTGTCAAAATTAAAGCCCGAGGATCTAGACCTAGGGCTGACGTCATCAGGGGGTGGTAGGACCAGACGAAGGGCTGATACGCCTTCGGATGTGTCTGAAACTACGACGTTGGAGTCCGAGTGTAGCGAATCTAAGCTTTTGAGACTGTTTTTATGAACGAATAAAAATGATATGAGATATATGGCTAACTTGCTTATGATTTGTTATCATAAAGCTTTTTATTTTAGTTTTTGTGTCTTTGTTTTATTATCTCGGCTAAGAATGAGAACTAGATATGAGATGTTGCAAGAAAGAATTTGATATATCATCAAATCAATCTTGATGTTTTGATGAATCTACAAGTCTTTTGTTAGTTATTGATAATAACATGCAAATGATGCTCGAAGTTTTAACTAAGCAATGTTGCGTTGCTAATTTGCGTGTGGCATGTTTAGGGGGTGTATGGCTAAGCTAATTTTATGAGAGTAATTTGGAACTCTTTAAAAAGCTAATAAGCACTTTTAGGAAGTGCTTAGATAACCAATAAGTTGAGCCAAAGACCTTCTTAGATACCTTGTTTGTGTATCGGGAGGAAAGGTCAAATAATTAAACACAAAACATTCAACATTCTCCAAACTATTTTTCAAGTGTATTAAAACACAACCACCAAATATACTACTTTAATAAATGATCTCAAACACCCTTCGGCGATAACCATGTTAGGATAGGTGAACGAAAAAAAAAAGAAAAAAGAATAGCAATATATGGGGCAGAGGAAAAGGGAAAGCTAATTGGCTAGTGAAGTATATCATGAAATTTGATTGGCTCTTGCATCCTACCAGGGGGCATGTAAAATTTGGCTTATGATACAGGATATTAAAAAGAAGATGGCGGGTCCCAAATATTGCAATATCCATTCAAGGTGATGGTGGTGTATGTTAAAGGATGGTTAACATCAGCAAAGAAACAAGAAGTGTGAGTGAGTCAATTTGACCAAACATGTAGGGTCTACTAACCCTTGTGCCTTCCAACTGTTGTGTGTTGCTGCATATGCCCAACTTGCTCGTATTATTGTATTACTACTATTGTGGTCCTTTTTTCTTTATGAATATATATAAAGTTCCAAATTTGACCCCTTAAATAAGATACTACTTGGTTCATGTAAAGACATACAAACTTTTTATATTAAAGTATGTATTAGCTTGTTGTAAATGCAAATGTAAACTAAGGGATGAACTAATGGTGAAACACTTGCAACCTATCTTAAGTAAAGTGTAAGAAATCTCGGGTTTAATTCTTGTTTGATACAAACAACTTTGATATGGTCACATCAACTTTCTAAAAAAAATGATGACTATTCATAGTTTATGTCTATGTGTAGGTTAGCTCAAACCCTGTAGATTAGTCGGTTAAAAAGATCAAAAATCATGATTACCAAAAAAAATACATATGCAAGTTGGAACGATTCCAAAAAAATTAAAAATTTTATTTGTGTTTGTTAAAATAAAAATCTTGTGTTCATATGTGCCACAATTGTTCATACTTGATACTTATATCAAGTAAAAATTATCATACTTGATACTTATATCAAGTAAAAAAAAATGGATTAGAAATAAAAATCTTATAGGTTCATACTTGATACTTATATCAAGTAAAAATTATTGTATATTATTTTTTTTATCCCTAGCATTTTACATACAAACCAATTAATTAAAGATGTGTCAATTAAACAGATTCCAGATGTTAGTTTATATATAAAATCAAATGCATTTTCTAACTCCCTGTACAAAGATACTAGTAATGAATGACTAAACTTGCATATTGTATATATATCAGCATATGCAAAGATCCTAGCTTTAAAATTGTTAACACAGACAAAAAAATCTTCCCAAATCATTGTGATTTTCTTTATTTATTTTTTCCTTTTGCATACTTCGCAAGATCGGACACCATTGAATTTACTTCTTCCGTCTGATATAACCATGAGGATTAGGAACACTTGTAATGTAAGTTTGTGGTGGTTATAAAGATAGTACGGGAATAACATATTATAAAATTTTCCTCAATGTGTCAACTACTTGTATATTGTGGTGTGTAAATTGCTCCTTATACTGAGAGTTATGATTATGTTAAAGAAATCGAACATTCTAACAGGAAAATTCATCGCTGTTTGTGACATTACCTCAAACAATTTTAAGTGAGTGTCTTGATGAACACATTGCCTAAATCACAACACCACTGTAGGAGAGGCCAACTTCAATTTTGTCTCAGCAATTGCAGCGTCATTTGCTTTCTTGTGACCGAGTCATGAAGATCTGAGGTTGTAGGCTATGTGTTCACTGTTTCAGAAGCATTAATTTATCTCATAGGATCATACCAGAATTTGTGTAAACATATGTCGCAAATGCACTAAAATGAGTGAGCAAACAATGTAATATGTATACTTCAAGCCAGCCTATATAGATCTTGAATCAATATGGACAAACAAATTTTGAAACAAAATATAATATTAGGTTACCATTATGTTTTGATGTACATTCACTTGTAGGAAGCTTTGAACATACACATAAACAGTTTATATTGACAATAGAAAATTTGTATATGGCTATTGGTATGCTGGTTATACCTAAATCGACTGATGCCAAGATCTCACACACACAAAACAAATGTTTAAAGCAATTAACATTAATACGTAGTGATCATACCTCTGTTATATGTTTCAGCTTTATCAATGTGTCTTCAGCGTTAGCATTTAACCACCACTGCAATAATTTCCAATAAAATTAAGAGTAAATGATAGGCATGACTAAAAATTGTGCTTAGTTTTATGCCTACTACTTTTGATAGTTGACACATGTTATACACGATTTATCTCTCATAATCTCTACTTTCAGATTTGACACATGTTACAATCGTATTATGTGTGCTTCAAAAGCCGGATTCTCACCCACCTTTCTTCTCTAAGCATGGACAACAAAACTAACTAGTAATATTAGCAGCAATGGCTCCAAAAAAAATTTTTCTTACAGGGACTATTCAGTCCTCCCATTGGCCATGAAGCCACTGATGTGAGAGGGCCGAGAGGCATACATGACCCAGGGCTCATAATTCCACTTGGTGAATTCATTGTTTAGGGAGATGATACTGGACGTCAGTCAATAATTTTATTGAAAATACGAACTTTGGTAAGGCTACTAATTTTGATACATGTCTGGCAGCATGGCCCAAATTAAGACTTGATCTATTGCTGACACCAATAGATGTCAGTCTGATCTCTATGTTCATATATTGGTGTATAGGTTTAATCCTATTTCTGGATTCAATATTAGCTTGATGGGTCTTGCACGGACAAAGGTCTTGATCCATGGATTTACAACCCGTGAATACATGATCTCCTAATCCATTTTCAACCTGTGTGACGGGTCTCCTTCAGTCACCGAAACTGACGATTTAATCGCCTGGGTATAAAACATATGTATGATCTCCTAGTGAACCGACAATTGCACGAGAACCCATGTTTAATATCTGTTTATGGCCTCTTCTATAATGAGATGTAATATGTCCAATTGCCTCAATTTCAAAAATGGTTCATTTATCATCCTCATTGTCAAATTGTCAATCATGAAATCTTGGCAAAAAGTGTGAACTAATATAGTTTTATAGTAAACTAAAGTATTCTTTACCATTAACTCCTGAACGGGATCACCAATTTACACTTCTACAGATTTAGTAAACAAATGCAAGAATACAAACCAAAAAGAGGGAACACGGAATACAAATACGAAAAGAGACAAAGGTTACTTTCATATT
The DNA here is from genome assembly GCA_910596185.1 of Chrysanthemum makinoi. Lineage (NCBI taxonomy): Eukaryota > Viridiplantae > Streptophyta > Magnoliopsida > Asterales > Asteraceae > Chrysanthemum > Chrysanthemum makinoi. Next base: position 219,781,028 of record OU343221.1, on the reverse strand, counting down.
GAAGTCTAGAAAAATGAATCGCCTCTCCAAGAACCAAATGAAAGAATGAAATAAAAGGAAATCCAAAAGACTAAACAAACGATGGTGCATTTACACTCTAGTTTCTATCATAAACCAAATATTAGAAGACGATTGTTGATCAACACTTTACAGAGACTATCAAGAACGGCAGAAATATACTGCTTAGCTTAAACCACCCTTGTCTCCTCGGCCACTCTCCTTTCCTCTTTTTCCGCTTTAAGCCATGCAGCCTGCAACAAAGAATAACATAAAAGTAAGAACATTTAAGTACCAATTTTCAAGATAAATGACAATAACAGATGCAAGACCAAGTGAAATTTAAAACTTACCTTGTCTCTTTGAAGTCTAGAGACATGTGGACGTATCGAGTTTCCAAAGCTCATGCCTCCCCATGCTTCCTGCAACTCTCTCTCCCTTGCTTCTCGCCTAGCCAGCACTGGGTTTTTTGTTTGGTTGTCGGGTACATCCACATTAGCAGCAGCCACCTTTTCCCTCTCGAGTCTTGACTTATGTTTGATCATAATTTGGTCCAAACTCCCTTCACCATGTTCCAAGTCTGCATTTTTGTCCTTTCTTTTCACCTTCATTTCCTCCTTCATGTCCCCATCCACATTAGCAGCAGCCACCTTTTCCCTCTCGAGTCTTGACTTATGTTTGATCATAATTTGGTCCAAACTCCCTTCACCATGTTCCAAGTCTGCATTTTTGTCCTTTCTTTTCACCTTCATGCCCCCCCCAAATGCCATTTTCTCTTTTTCAAGTCTTGAAACATGTTTTACTAAAACTTTATCCAAGCTTTCAAAACCATTATCATCATTTATACTCTTTTCTTTACTCCTTGTTTCTTTGTTAAAATTGATATTTTCTTTTTCCTTCTTTTCTTTGTCAAGCCGAGACACACGCTTCACCAAAACTTCACCAAGCCCCGGCACATCTTTCGCTTCTTGTTTTAATCTTTCAGATTTCTTAAACTTTGGTTCATATTCAGTCCCGCACTTCTTTTTAATCTCTTCTATCTCTTTCTCGAGCTTTGAACTGTGCTTAATCAGCATACTTCCCAAATCAGGAATTATTTTCTCAGGCTCTTTTGAAACCTTACTATATTTTTCCTTGGAATCTATTACATCTCCTGTCTCTTTCGTTCTAGCATTATTTGCATCTAGTACGTCTCTTTCAAGTCGAGTCAACCGTTTGACCAGAAACTTGTCAAGACCAGGAAGCTCTTCGTTGACTTGTTTCTTCTGGTTGGTTTGAAAACCATTTTCAGCTTCAGATAGAGCAGCATTCAGACCACATGTTGCAACTATAGTGGCTAAAGAACCAAGTTCTTCTTCATGTAAACACCTGAGTCTTTTTAACATCATGTCAACAAGTTTTTCCTTGGTAAATTCCGTTTCATTTTTGTGGGACTTTGGTTCAGAATCGATCCCAGCATCTGATTCACATTCTGAAGCATATTCACATATATCTTGACAGTTTTCGTCTAAATCAGGATTCTGACTAATTTTTTTCAACAGCTCTTTAAACTCTTCCTTGCCTATGGATGCACAAGTTGAGAGCTTGACAAATGCAGCTTTGACGGCAGCTGCAACTTGTTTATCAACCTCAAATGCTGTATCGAATGACGTTGTGACCGTATGAGTAGTAGATTCTCCCCCATTTGTAGCTGATGTTTCTAGTTTAAAATGCTTTCGAGGATGATCTTGTATGTCGTACATGATTACTCCTATTTCCTTTGCAGATTCAAATGCTTCAGTGGCGGTTTTTTCTGCTTTCGCCAGAAGATTTTCGGCTTCTTTACACTCAATCCTGTAAGTATGATCTTAATTAAATAAAATACAAGTTCAAAAGAACAATAAACAAAACAACAAAGTTTGTTTATTTAAGAATACCTGGCTGCCCGAAGTATGTGCAACCAAGTTGCTTCAACGAGTAAGTATGAATTTGATTAAATAAAATACAAGTTCAAATAAAACAACAAAGTTTGTTTATTTCAGATTACCTGGCTGCCTGAAGTATGCGCAACCAGGATGCTTCAACGAGTGCAGCCTTTCGAGCCTCAATTGCCTTATGAGCGGCTTCTCTAACAGCCATTTTTTCTTTAAGGACTTTTGAGAAATGGGGATTTGTGTCGCAAAGAGTCTCATCCAGAGTCGAGTTCATTCCATCGACTTCCTGAGATACATTTTAATAAACAATAAATATATATGGTCTCCGACTCTCCATTTTCAGATGACTCTCTAAGAAAATTAAATATTTTAACAACACGTACCTGAAGTAGTTTTAGTTTTCTTTTAAGGTATGAATCCCCTTTCTTACGTGGAAACCAGCTGAGAGGAGAAGTTTTGCGGCGAGGAGGCTTTTTAAATTGAACAGCCGTCAGCCGGTTAAGAGCACGTGGGCTGGATAGATTTGTCTCTTTGAAAACCTTACTCTGTAAAATGAGAAATAAGAATGACAATCGATCAATGATCTCATTGGCCAACGATCTGAATTAATCAATTTTAGAATCAGATCCGAGACTGAGATGCACAAACTATGAATCCAACGAACACTACTACATGCTACATAGTTTTTGAATAGAAAGAACTAGCTAAATTATGAAAATTGTGTGCAAGACTACAATAAAGTGCATGCAAAGTAAAGACCAATCCCTTTTTATAAAGCCATAAAGAATTAAGAATACAATTATGTGATAATTGGCAACACTATAGAACCAAATTTCGATACAAATAAGTGAAACCATGCATGACTACCTAATGTATAGGAAAACTCAGTGAGAAAATTTTAAGATCCGTAACTGATCAAGAACCAAAGCAAAATAGTAGCATTACTAGTCTATAAAATGAGACATGCTAACCGATCCATGAGACCATGATTTAGCAATAATGAAAACAACTAGTCACATGACCCCTGCACAAGTGCAACAACTATTATAATTCCTGGTCTATACAATATATATGATAATTACAATTATGAGGAATTAATGCATGGCTACACGATATTTCAGAAAGGGCTAATTCTCAAAAAGGGACAAAAAGTTGGGTATTGATCACTTTGAGGTACAAAAATAAAGTATCTTCCCAATTTGGTCATGTGCGAATGTGCGACTCCATTGAATGTGCGACAAGTGTCCATTTTTTTAATAATAAAGTACAGTGGTAGGTGGGTGTTTTCCCAAATATTCATTTTTTTCTTATTATTAAAGATGTTAAAAGACCAAAATACCCTCATATTTAATATAAAATAACTTCTCACCACTCTTCTCTCTCACTTTTTTTTCCGGTCACCAATTTCTCTCTCTTTTTTTTCAGATCAACACCACCGTCACCAAGAACATCACCATCACAATGCTCGATATTCTCTAATTATTATAACAGATCGGATATGATATTCAAGACTTCAAGTATTCCATCCCAAAGAGTCTTGGGAGACTCTCGACACCACAATAATATCACACCGAGCACATTAACCACGGTTACCGTGTCGGTTACACAAACAATCAACAAAAACATCACCATCGAAGCACTACTCGACCCAAAACACTAACCAAAAGGGCCAAGACTCACGTTCCACAAGGACTCAAGCAAAAAACAACCACGAAAACATGGTTAACAACGGAAATAACACAAACTAAGCACGGGTATACACGTGAGAAGTCACGTTAACACATGCAAGACAAAAACCCAAAAAGTCCGAAACTTAAATTGGTGTAATTGGGTACGCGCGGTGAAACCCACCGACGCGCGGTGAAATACACCTTTCGACGATCTATCGTTTGGTATAGGTGGTGTAATTTTCCGGTGGCGGGTGGCCGGAATATTGGCCGGAGAAGACGGCGGTGTGTGTGTGGTGTTCTAGCCGTGAGTGGGAGAGAGAAAAAGGGATAACATATTATCTTTTTTGCTTAGGTTACTTACCTAACTTTACATGTCATGCATGTACAGGAGCAATTTTACAATGCACATACCTTGAACATGTCTCGAGAAGCTTAAATAATCACGATGGTTAAACACTCGATAATAAACTGAGAAATGATAAAAATAAATGATAAAATGAGAAATGATAAAATTAAAGTGAGGGTATATTAGACTTTTAATACTCTCAATAATAAGACAAAATTCACCTACAATTGTACTTTAATAATAAATAAGTGGACACGTGTCGCACATCTAATGGAGTCGCACATTCGCACATGACCAAATTGAGAAGATGCTTTATTTTTGTACCTCAAAGTGACCAATGCCCAACTTTTTGTCCCTTTCTGGGAATTAGCCCTTTCAGAAAATTCAGTGAATCATTTTTAAGATCCATAATTGATCCAGAACTAAAGCAACATAGTAGCGATGCTAGTCTAGATCTATAATATATATATATATAAAATCAATGAATTAATTTTGAGATCCTTAACTGATCTAGAACTAAAGCAACATAGTGGTAATTCTAATCTATAATATACTAGAAAAATAGATGAATCGACTTTAAGATCCATAGCTGATCAAGAACTAAAGCAACATACTTAGTAGCATTTTAGTCTATAAAATGAGACATGATAACCGGTCCAACACACCATGATGCAGCAACAAAGAAAATTACTATTAAAATGAGTCATGACCCTGCACAAGTACATCAATCAGCTACATGTAAATTACGGGTTCAAAAAAGGCCATTTAGGTTTTGAAAAGAAAATGGCATTTGCAAATGAACCCAATAACTATAACCACAATCCTACATTTCCTGCCCAGATACTGGATGTGTATCTTAATAATAAGTGACTGTCTACAGGTGAATACAAATAAGGTGGATAAGCATGCTCCATTCCATATCTAACTCGTGTGCAATTTTCACGACTTATTACTAAGGACTTTATAAAGTTCACAACGAGTTATCACTAATGATGCAAAAGTACTTCTAACCAGGGGGAAAGTCAAGACCTTCTGATAAAGAAGGAGAGGAGGGGATAAATATATGTGGGGTCGGCTACAATATTATGTTGAATCTATCATTATATTTTTTAGTTTTGGGCTTCATTTGATTTTCTGCCTTTCAGTTATTGTACACGTACTTTTTTGAATCATATGATTGTAATCACAAAACTATAACCAATCTGGCAATGTTTGAAAATTTCATTTTCTATGTTGATTCATATAAGTCTGTAAGAAGACCACTGAACTTTGCATTCTTATAGCACTGATTCCATGCCTTTGGATCGTTTCAATGGGTCTGTCTTCTTTGGCGTTATAATCTATTCTTAAACTTGAGCAAAACACATATAAAATGTCTTTTATTTATAAGAGAACAGGTGTACTGAAGCATCAATTTTTGACCTGAGTGTATAACTGTAGTCTTACAGACATTTCGTATGTGCCTGACTTACGCATATAAATATTTGATGCCTATACTCGAATTGTGTAACTTATGTCTGTGGTTCACTATTATCTATCTTTTTTATTGTTTCTTTTCTGACTATTTAAATTGTACTTTTGATAGACTCGATGCAAGAACAACACGTCAACAGAGATAGTTTCAGTTTAGACTCGTAGGGTTAATCTAAAGCATTGTAATATTTAACAATTTGACAAATTCTGAAAAGAAATTTGAACACTACAGACACACAAAACGACATTCCAGCATATACACAATCTGGTTACAAAATGTTTTTTCAGAACATATTAACCCAAAAACTTAGGGAGTGTTTGGTGCTACAATTTCAAAGAGAAGGTCTCAACTCTTAACCCAAATCACAATCCCAAACACGCTATTAGCAAATTCGTTAACAGTAGCAGCCTAATTATCCACATTTAGTAATTACCTAACTCTAAAATTAGGGCAATATAAACAAAACTACAGTTATACAAATCAATAAAGTTAGGGTTTAATATCGAAACATAAACTATAGCAAAACCCGATAAGCAACAAATAATAAAAATTAAAGATTAATACATACCTTCGAAGCCGAAGCCTTCATGTTGGAAGGTAAAGAATCATTGCGGTCTACATCTAAATCACCACTTTTTTTACTAACTTGTTTTTCGATACAGCCCATATCCAAACAACCTAAATCCATATTCTTTTTCATTATTTCGATAGAGTGCAATAGAAGTGAAAGAAATTGTTTGATTAATCAATTATATCGATAACGAAAAGAATGCAATGAAATTAAGAGATTGTTTTATGGAGAAGTTAAAATTTGGGGGTGGGTTTTGCAGTTTTGAAAGAAGTAGCCGTTACGAATTGTTTTTTATAAATTGATTGTTTGAATAGGGATTGTGTGGGGTGTGGTGTAGGGTAGTTATCCTGGGGTTCTGTAACGGTCGGCTATTGTTTCACGGGTAAAACATCTTATTATTTTTTTATTTTTTTTTCGGCCGCAGATACCCTATAATCAAATATTTCTGCGAGTAATTTTTTCGATTACATCGATAATAATTTTATGCATGGCAAGAATTTTGAGGAATAACTTTATCACACACTATTTCATATTAAAGGCCAAGCGTACGTGTATCGCGATGTAATGGCGATACCAAAATGTTAGTCAGTAGCATTATAAGATTGTAATGAAAGACGGTGAAAGGTACATGCTAATGAGTATATGTTATGTAATATTTGTCACAATATTATATAACGTGTAAACATAGAGAATCTTCGTGCTTTATATGTTTACACGTTTTCATACTTTATAGATCATCTAAAAATCTTCGTACTTTGATGTGTATAATTTTTATCGATTGAATTTTTGCAAAATTATTAGGATTTCACAAAACTTATACTAAAATACATAGACGATAAAAGTTTTTTGAATATGCAAATTTTATAAAAATTAAATATCATAAGCAAACAAAAATTTGGCATTAAACTTACATTAATGAAGAGTTGAGATCCATATAGAACTCAAATTTGTCATAAAACCAATTAACCAATCACATTCATCCATTTTTTTATCTAAATTTATAAAAAATCATTTTCCACTTTTTTTTTAAAACAACATATCTTGCAAACGGTAAATCTTCAAGTTATAAAAAATACATCATCGTGACGAGAATTAAATTATCTTTCTATAGATATGCATTGTTAAATACTTTCGACGAACTTTTTTTTAAAAAAGTTCTTCCAGAAAAATCACATGTGATTCGTAAAAATCAAATCACATATGATTTTAAGAAATCACATGTGATTTTTACAAATCACATGTGATTTTTCTGGACAAAATTTAAAAAAAAATTCGTCGAAAGTATATAACAATGCATATCTATAGAAAGATAATTTAATTCTCGTCGAGATGGTATGATTTTTTTGGCGTAACGATTAACGGTTTGTGAGATATTTAATTTTTAAAAAAATGGTGAAAGTTTATTCTTTATATTTTAATAAAAAAAATGAGTGACTATGATTGATTCATTGGTTATATGACAAATATAAGTTCTATATTGAACTTTTCTCCATTAATGAATGCTTTAAATAATTATGTGCAAACACAATGATTATTTAATGTATTATGCATAGCATTAATTATTTGTACATGTTGCATATTAAGTTTTATTACTTAAAGAGTAAATTACATAATTGGTCCTTGTGCTTTGTCGGATCTTGCAGAAAATGTCCCTGAACTTTTTTTTTGACGGGTCATGTCCTCGTGGTATGCAAAAGTTACGGGTTTGGTCCTTTGACGGGTCATGTTGTTAGTTGACCGTTAACTCCGTTAACTTAGCAAACCACACGATTTATGTAACGACCAAAAAAAAAACATTTAAAAAATATATACAAAAATCGTATTCGTCGTTTTTGTCGGTTTTACCCGTTTTTTCGTTTTTACTTTTTACGTTTTTGTCCGTTTTTACGTTCTCGTCGCTATCTATCCGTTTTAATGTTTTCGTCCATTTTTTACGTTACTCGGTTTTACGTTTTTATGCGTTTGTACTCGTTTTCTTCCGTTTTAATATGTTCGTCGCTTTTATCCGTAAAAAGGGCGAGAACAAAAGACAAAAACGTAAAAACGGACAAAAACGTAAAAACGGACGAACGTACAAAATGGACAAAACGCTTATATATACGTTTTTGTCCATTTTGTAACGTTCTCGTCCGTTTTTACGTTTTCGTCCGTTTTTACGTTTTGTCTTTTGTTCTCGTCCTTTTACGGATAAAAGCGGACGCAACATATTAAAACGGAAGAAAACGAGTACAAACGCATAAAACGTAAAGTAACGTAAAAATGGACGAAACATTAAAAAGGATAGATGCGGACAAAACGAAAAACGGCAAAACGAAAAAAACGGAAAACGTAAACCGACAAAACGGATCAATTTTTGTATATATTTTAAATGTTTTTTTTTCTTTTTTTTTTTTTTTTTGTCGGTTACATAAATCGTCCCGTGGTTTGCCAAGTTAACTGAGTTAACGGTCAACTAACGATGACCGTCAAAGGACCAAACCCGTAACTTTTGCATACCACGAGGACATGACCCGTCAAAAAAAAAGTTCAGGGACATTTTCTGCAAGATCCGACAAAGCACAAGGACCAATTATGTAATTTACTCTTACTTAAAATTAAGGCATTTAATGAAAGAAAATGTCTTCCTCTATTATAAGATAGTTAGATTTGGCAACATAGCATTTGAAAGCGTTAGCATCAACAAGTGGTTTGGTTGAAAAGCTTGTTTGGCAACAAAGCAACAAGAGTTAACATATTGTCGAATCGCTTCTATTTACAATGTTTGTTGAACAATCGTTATGGAACTCCTCCAGCATTTTGTTTATAAAACTACCCATACACCCTTAAAAATAACATTTAGTTTTTTTTTATTTTAATGTCTATATGCCTTTTTTGATAATTTTATATTTTATAATTACAGCTACAATTACGTTATCAAACACATTTTTTAAATAAACAACTATTACTTATTGCTACTGCTACTATTACTATTACTTGTGGTCAAACATAGCTTTCTCTGTGAGTTAATCCTTGTTAACAACTAATTTTTCAATTTGACTATTTGAGTTTAAACAATGCACAAGTACATTCAGTACATTCGGTGTTTTCATTGGTGATATATCTATACTACTTATAATTCTCTTTTCATAGTCTTAAAATTAAGACTTACAACATACAAAACCTATTGTACAATACACAATACACTATTAATGATCTTTCTCATCAATCTTAATTTTGAGACTTACAAGTCTTAAAGCTTAATGTACAAAATACAAAGCAATATTAATGTGGTCAAGATATTTAACATAGTCAATTAACCGGGTCAATAAATACAATTAATGCAGTTATTAAAACACCCCTTACACAAGAAATACAAATTATCAAGCATATTGTACAACTAACTTAAACACAATTCTTGCATTAAATGTCACTAATACAAATAATAAAGCACATTATACAAATATTCAAGCCCGAACAGGCAACGGGCCAAATAAGCCCGAGCCCGAACGGGTACGGTCCAAACGGGGTCGAGCCCGAACGGGCACGGGCCAAATGGGGTCGAGCCCAAACGGGCACGGGCCAAACGGGGTCGAGCCCAAACGGGCTCGAGCCCGAACGGGCACGGGTTAAACAAAATTCTTGATATCCGTAAATTTATTGTAAAAAAAAACATAATAAACTAAAATACATGATTTACCGGAAACTTTTACTTCAGGGTACCCACCGCTGCAACGCGCTGGTACCCTGCTAGTTTCATATAATAAAAGAACTCACTTTTAGCTAAATGAAGGGATTCGATTAATCAATGAAAGAGTTCGATTTGAATACGAGTCTTCTCATTGGTCGATTAAGCTTTTAAGTGAGAAAAAATAGGGCCAAGTTTGGAGTTTTTTTAAAGGGTTAATATACAAACAAGTGACTAAACTTTGCAAAAAATTTGTCCTAAGTCACTAATGTTTTATTTCTGTCATCTAAGGTACTCAACTTCACGAGTTGTTTAAATATGTTACTGAACTTTTAAAATGATGACATTGCATATTTTTTAGTACAAAATAGTCCTTGTCGTTAGTCGAGTGTCACGGATTTAGTCCCTAAACCACTATTTCTGTTAGTTTGACCGTTTTCTTACATTTTCGTCCCATTTTTTACGTTTTTATTCGTTTTCAATCGGTTTTATACATTTTCGTTCGTTTTTTACGTTTTCATTCGTTTTCATCTGTTTTAATACGTTTTCGTCCATTTTTGTCTATTTTTATACGCTTTTATACAATTTTTATTCGTTTTCATCCGTTTTTATACGTTTTCATCCGTTTTTATTCGTTTTGTCCTTTTTATACAAGTTTTGTACGTTTTTATTCGTTTTCATCCGTTTTTATACGTTTTCGTCCATTTTTTACGTTTTCATCCGTTTCTATACGTTATCGTCCGTTTTTGTCTGTTTTTATACGTTTTTACGTAGCTTTGTGTTTCAGTAGCTTTGCTCGAAGATCATGCTCGCATTTGTCGCAATGCAAATATGCTTTTACTTTGGCTGTCTTTATTATAGTTTGCTTCAGCGCAAACAAAATCAAAATCACATTAATAATTTCGGTCATTCAATCAAATTTTATTGATTATCCTTCAATAATTTAATAATTTTTACAGCTTTGCCTCGAAGCAAAGTGATTGCTTAATTTGTCTCTGGTTTAGCCTTGACTGAAGCCAAATGGACGCCGTACCGTCACGAAAGTTTTTCTTTCTTTTTCAACGAAAACGAAAACGAATTTGTTGCTTTACCTTTATATAACGCGCCGTTAAAATTACTATATATATTAAACTGCATGTAAAACGTTGCCGTTTCGGTTTAAAAATTGCCGTTTTGGTATAAAATTTCCGTTTTGATGATCCCGTTTGCAGGCTAAGTTGGCCCAACACGTGGGCTTGGCGTTATTTTTGTCGCCGGTAACCCAACCCAAAACGTATAAAAACTGATGAAAATGAATAAAAACGTATAAAAACTGTATTAAAACGTATAAACACGTATAAAACGGACAAAAACGGACGAAACGTATTAAAATGAATGAAAATGTAAAAAAAACAGACAAAAACATATAAAAAACGGATGAAGACGAATAAAAACGTATAAAATTGTATAAAAACGTATAAAAACAGACAAAAACGTATAAAAACGGATGAAAATATATAAAAACGGATGAAAACGGACGAAAACATATAAAAACGGTTGAAAACGTAATAAAAACGGACGAAAATGCAAGAAAACGGTCAAACTAACATAAATAGTGGTATAGGGACTAAATCTGTGACACTCGACTAATGACAAGAACTATTTTGTACTAAAAAAATGTGCAATGTCATCATTTTAAAGGTTCAGTGACATATTTAAACAACTCATGAAGTTGAATACCTTAGATAACAAAAATGAAACATTAATGACTTAGGACAAATTTTTCGCAAAGTTTAGTGAGTTGTTTGTATATTAACCCTTTTTTAAAAGCTCCCCAAACATAACTGTGTTGAAATTGTGAAGAAAAAACCTTTAAAAAAAGTGGGTGTGATTTATAAAACTTTCTTGTTAAAAACTAGATTCTGATAAACTTTCGTGCTAAAAATTAAAATATTATATATTTCTAAAAAATAAATCATGATAAGTATTAAATTTGTAATATTTTTTAACCATATCTTTTTCGTGACAAAAACCTTAATTTCATTTTATAGATACCCCTCATTCCACATTACACCTACATAATCCTACTTCCTTACTACAATGTGATGCACTTGAAAAAGAGAATACGGTTTGAATTCTCCATTCACTTTCATAAAATTCTACATAAGCGGCTCTGATTTTCACATGCATATGATATTAATAAGGGGTAATTCTCAAAAGGGGACAAAAAGTTCTTTAGTGGTCACTATTTGATACAAAATATGCATCTTTTCTCAAAATGGTCATTTGCGAATTTGTTCCACTAAAATGTTGACACGTGTCCAGACAATAAGCACACTTTCAATTATTGGCAAGTACAATCACTTTCAAAGCCTTGTTTGACTTTTATATACAAATATGCGAACGGTGAATGTGCGAATGTGCGATTTGAACATAACTTTATTAGGAAGGAAAACTTTTAGGGGAATAAAATCTTTCTTTATAATTAAATAAATAAGTTAAAGAATAAAGAAAGATATTGTACTATAAAGAAAGATTTTATTCCCATAAAGTAAATTTTATTCCTCTAAAAGTTTGTCTTCCCAATAAAGTTATGTTCAAATCGCACATTCGAACATTCACCGTTCGCATGTTGACACGTGTCCAGACAATAAGTACACTTTCAATCATTGGCAAGTACAATCACTATCAAAGCCTTGTTTGACTTTTATATACAAATATGCGAACGGTGAATGTGCAAATGTGCGATTTGAACATAACTTTATTGGGAAGGAAAACTTTTAGGGGAATAAAATCTTTCTTTATAATTAAATAAATAAGTTAAAAAATAAAGAAAGATATTGTACTATAAAGAAAGATTTTATTCCTATAAAGTAGATTTTATTCCTATAAAAGTTTGTCTTCCCAATAAAGTTATGTTCAAATCGCACATTCGCACATTCACCGTTCGCACATTTGTATATAAAAGTCAAACAAGGCTTTGATAGTGATTGTACTTGCCAATGATTGAAAGTGTACTTATTGTCTGGACACGTGTCAACATTTTAGTGCAATCGCACATTCGCACATGACCATTTTGGGAAGAGAGGTATATTATGTACTAAATGGTGACCACTAGAAAACTTTTTGTCTCCTTTTGAGAATTAGCTCTATTTATAATGTTTACCATGCATGGTTTTATCATGCATGATTTATCATGCATAACAATATTAAAAATATAGCGAATGTGCGATTTCACTAATTTGTTGACACGTGTTCAGACAAAAAGTACAATCCTAATTATTTGCCTACCATTATTATCAAATCTTGTCCATGTGTTGTTTGACTTTTTTAGACTAATGTGCGAATGGAAATCTACTTTATTGGAATGAACAAGAATATCTACTTTTTCATAAATAAAATCTTATACTTTTTACTTTTCTTACTTTATTGGGAAGGAACATGCCTATTTGAATTTTTGTATACAAAATATAACACGCTTTTAACACTTTGATAAACACTTTAACAAATCTTTTTATAAAAAATAAACACACTTTTAACCTTTACATAAAAATTAGAACAACACTTTTAACACTTCACTACCCACCCACCAACACACGCACACAGTAACCGATCTAAACAAAACGCTCACTCATGGAGGGGTATGCAAGAAAGGGCGAGGCGTACCAAGCAGATAACATGAACATATCTCTTCAAGCGCCTATTAGTTCATCTGGTTCTAGAGATCTTGATGATCTCTTCAAGCGCCTATTAGTGATTATGAAATTACTTGAGCTATTAAGCAGCTAGGGGCTTACAAGGACCCTAGTGAAGATGGATATCATGGCTTATTTTTTCATAAATATTGGTCGATTTTTGGGAGTTAAGTTTGTTTGTAAGGCAATGTTTCATTAGTGGAGTCATTTTGCCTTCACTAAACAAAACTCTAGTTGTTCTTATTCTGAAAATTGCAAATCCAGAGAAAATTGGTCACTTTCAGCCTATTAGCCTATGCAAGTTTGTGTATCGTGTCATCTCAAAGATCATGGTTAATCTCTTAAAGCCTTTTATGAATCAAATTATCTCCCCACAACAATCTGCTTTTATTTCGGGTCGTCTTATTCAAGATAGTATGATTGTCGCAAATGAAGCCTTCCATTATATCAGGGAAAAACTAATGGTAATCAATGTCTCATGGCTTTAAAGCTTGATTTAAATAAGGCTTTTGATCGTGTTGAATGGGACTTGTTAATTGCTACGCTTGGAGAAAAATTGTGTAACTGTATTTTTTTCATGCATATCTTCATATGAGCTTGAATTTTTGATAAATGGGGAATCGATTGGTAGCGTTCGTCCTTCTTAGAATTCGTCAAGATGATCCATTATCCCCATATTTGTTCATTATTGTTGCTTATGTTCTCTCAAGTATGGTCTTATGTGCTTTACAAAATTCTATGTTATCAGGATTTAAAATGGCTAGGGCGTGCCCTGTGATTTCACATGTTTTCTTTGTTGATGACTCTTTATTCTTTCTTAAGGCAAACGTGCATGAATCTAATATTCTGGCGGATAATTTGGAATAGTATTGCAAGGAATCGGGTCAAAGCATAAATTTCACAAAGTCTGCTGCTCTTTTCTCAGTGAATAGCTCAAAGCGTCTCCAAGAACAAATATGCGATCTTTTGAATGTTAAGTGTATGGATCTGAATGCTTGCTACCTTGGCTTACCTTCTATATGTGGTCGGAAGAAAGGTGAATTATTCTCTTTTATTTTGGAAAAAGGTCCTACAAAAAGTTCAAGGGTTGATGTGCTTGGTCGTGTACAAGTTTTAAAAATGTATAAACACGAATTATCCGGCAATTACTATAAACACATACGAGCAAGTATACTCGTTTGCGATAGCAAATGTGGGTAAGTCGAGATCGTCCCAAGAGATTTGCTTTTTAATTTGTTTTAAAAGATTGGTAACAAGAAAGCTTGTCAAGGCTCTCTCAAAAATTATGGTTTAGTGAAAATCAATATTAAGAAACATATACTTGTGTGAAGTCGATAGGCAATCATAGAAAGTGTTCATGAAGGCTTGGTGTAAACTCTTGATGTGATGCACAAATCATAAGCAAATGATTTCCAACCCATGGTTTATGTTTTGTAAAATCATTTTAAGAACAATAACATATAGGTAATCCTTTCGGTCCTTATCCTAATGATTATCTTTTAGAAAATCCATTTGTTTGTAAAATGTTCTATTTAACTTGTTCATACGAATCTTTCGACCTTTCATGATGAAAATGTTTCTAGTCTTGTTTCAATAAGTAAACATGGTGGGTGTCAATCACCATATCCCCATACTAGTTTTTCACTTAACTTTTTGGAATAAAACACAAGAGAAATCCTTTCGGTCCTTTTTCTTAAAACATGTTTTACCGACAAATCAAAAAAGACTAGTAGTTTTCCAAAAAACTCATTTAAACAAGATCATTTACATGCATCACATATAAGAACACTAGTATGATTTCCTACATCCTTACACACAAGTATATTCAAGAATTACTCCATGACAATCATAACAAAACACAAGTAGTAACAAGGTAATTTAAATAATTCAAGAGATTAGAAATTCATAACAAGTTCCATAGAATACCTAAACTTTTGGATTACAAGAATTAGAAATCGTGGAATATAGCAACCACACGCCTCCAATCGTCTAGCCTAACCGTATAACTCCGAATGATCAAACAATGGATGAGAATTCGTCTCTCCAACCTCCTGGACGTTTTACAGCAGTAACAAGACTTTTGGGATGAATAATAAGGGTTGGTAATAGCTTTGGTGTAAACTATTACACTTTGGGTTGTGTCACACCTAGACTACTAAGTCTAAGTTCATTTTATAGCTAAATAACCTTAACTAACTGGCTAAAAACGTCTCATACAAGTTAATAACGGAAAATGATCGGCCTCCAATGATTATGGGGAGTTAAGGCAACATTAAATAACAAAAGATGTAACTCCAGGGTTGGCAACTGGATCGGTTGAGGAGCAGCCGGATCGATTTTGTGTTGACCATCAGCCCAACCGAATCGGTTGCGTGCTCCAACCGATCGGTTGGGCGCCTCTCATACTCCCATTTTGACCTTTGTTGACTTTTCTTTGATTCGCGCCTTTTTCTTTGTTTTCGCTGCTGATTTCCAAGACGAACTTGATCTTTACTTGTTGTAGATACTTAGAAATCATTGCGCTCCCTAATCATTGAGTCCAAGAGCTTCCTTACTTGACTTCCTTCCTCGGGAATTGTCCAAATGTGCATGAAATCTTCATTTCTTCATCTTTTGCGATACCTGGCTACATTCACATACAAATACGCATCTCTTGCACTTTTGCAACAATTATCAGTAAATATAGCCGATTATCATACACAAAACCAACAATAATGCTACTAAAAACATGCTCATTTTGAGCATTATCAAATTCCCCCATACTTAAGTTCTACTCGCCCGCGAGTAGGTCTAACATTTGCAAAAATCGATTTCAATGGTTTTGATACCGTGGTTACAAAAATTTAACAATCATCTCAAAAGAAATAATTATTAATTTGCTTTTAATATGTGAAAACTTTAAAATGAAACAAATAACTTTAGATGACACAACTAAACACCTCATGAATGATTTTAAGAATTCACTCAACACTCATATATTGGTGGGTATATGTAAATCACTCAATGCCTAGTCATGATTAATACTTTTTACCATAAGCTTGTGTTAGTGCAAATATTACGATATTTAATCTATACAGTCTCGTTTGTTTTGATTGATGACAAACATGTAACTTGTAATACATAACGTAAAATGTACAAGTTACTTGTAATTACATTTGTCTCAACATACATTCAACACCTCTCGATGTCTCAAGTCCTCGTATGTTACAACACAGGTTCGTACATGTTTGTTATGTGGCATTATGATCAAACCCATTAACAAATCATTTAGAATGTTTAAAATACATTTAGAGTCACTAAGTATTTTAATAGGTTAACCATTCTATTTCGAACCTCATTTTACATTTTGCATTCACAAGTATTTCAAAAGGTAACTAGACATTTTATTAACTAGTTACATAATACATTTTACAAGTTTACCTTGATAAACCTTTTAATCTAAAAATGGAAATACATGTTACATCATGTCATGCATCATCTTTGAAATCCTTGGAAGATCACTTGAATATTTTGGTTAGATTGACACACAATATATCAAATGTGATCTTAGTAAGATTTGGTAATATCTTGGAAAGATTTGAAGAAAGATTTTTTAGATTTTATGTCAGGCACCCACGGTACCAAATTGTATAAAGGACGGAACCCTTTTAAGGGGTCAGTGGTCCGTGGACGCTCCTGCCCACTTTTGGCTATAAATAGAAGCCCATTGTTTTCCCATTTCTTCACCACTTCAAATCACATCTTCTCCACCTTCTTGCATACATTTAGATCAATCATTAACAATGTAATAACATACATTAAACACCCTAATGATCATGATCATAATGCTTCTAACATTCATCTTTGTTGTAAGCATACTCTTTGATCAACCAAGGAAAGTTTGGAGATTTAGCCATCCCCACTTACCACAAGTTGAAGATCTATCACAAGAAGTTTAGGGAACTTGTGATCTTCATCATGAAGGCTTCCTATCAATGGAAGTTCATTTAGAAGTAGTTATTCATATCCATTAGACATTTGTGTCATGGATCATTAGTGTAAACATCATTGCATCATAACAACACTTTCACCAAACTAGATTAGATGGTTTATGTGTTTGTGCCATAAAACACAAGGTTTATTATGTTGGGCCATAAAACATATTGGGAGTGGTTGTACCCTTGTAAAAGAACTCGACATCTAGCTTAGTGTCGGAAATATTGTATAGGCGACGTTAGGTTGGTTCTACCTCGAACTAGAACCCGGTATTTAGCTTTGTACCGAAAAAGTGTAAGCGACGATTGTAAGGTTTTCTCCGCCGAGAAGGGAGCTTGTTGATTTAGTGAAGTAACTCTCGAGTTGGGTACTCGAGGAGTGGAGTAGGGCGGAAAGGAGATCCGTGACCGAACCACTATAAATCCTCGTGTTCGGTTTGCACTTTCCTTTCTTTATCTCTTTACTTTTATACTTGCACTATACTATTGTTTGTGATGTGGTTTGATGTTCATGATTGTGTGACAACTTGGTTTACCATACTTTATATTAGTCACAAACAATAATTGGTACTTTCATATTATAACAAGCTTCATAAGCGATTTGATACTAAAGATCTAAAGTTTTTAAACGGTAACGTATTCACCCCCTCTACGTTTCCACAATTGGTATCAGAGCCATGTAGCTCTTATTTTCAAAACAAATGGTTTTAAAATAGAGTACGATCCATGTATCAAATTACCATTGAAGAGAAAAATAATATGAAAAATGTTTTGCTTGTTATACTTAGAAATTTTGTTGTTAAATGTAACTTTGTATACAAGCTTGAAGGTTTTCTTGAAAAATAAAATAAAAAGTTTGTTGAAAGAACTAGTAAGTATTGTATTGTGTGCTTATAGAAAATTTATGAAGAAATATGATTTTAAAGGAGTGTTTGGGATAACTATAAATTTTGTTGAAAAATCACCTCCGTAAATGTTTAAGATAAGTTACACAAGTAGATATGTTGTTAAATATGTGTATTATATGTTTACTATGAAATCTAGTAAGTCACACACGTTTTCTCTATGTCAAATACTAGTTTTGGTGAATCTGTCTCAGAGGACCACGGCACCAAATCTTATAAAGGGCGGATCCCTTTATTTGGTTCCGTGAAATCCGTGTGTACAGATGCGCTTTTTGGGCAACTTCAAAAATCATAACTAATTAACCGTAAGTCCGTACGAGTCGAGCCACCTATCATTTTAAAGGGAATTGAGTCTACTTTCATTTAAAAATACTCTCATAGCCTGAGTCTAATTTTAAATAAGTGAAATATACCAAATACTACAGTATGTCTAAAATATTGAGTTTCGCTTTAACATAAAAACTCAAATTTTTGAATCAAGCAATTTAAGTTGGTATTCTTAGAACTTTGATACAACTTCCTTTGAAACTAAATAATTTGGTAATATGTTTAAAGGAAACTAATCAAGCTTGGTATACATCGTCATATTTAAACGCAAAATGACGAAAAGTGTCTTTCTTGTTATGCTATGCTAAATGACCACTTGTTTATGTTGTTTGCATATATGTTGCTTGCTTACTTTTCAAATTGTTGTTTACACTTGTTTGTTTGCATAATATAAGTGTCAATCTTGCCATGTTATTTATTCGCTTGTTTGACGATTTCTTGTTTATGCACAATAGGTTATTTGATAGATTTTGTGCACTAAGTTGGAAAATTGTTTTACCATCGCTTGTAGAATTAGATCACTTCATTTGCATAGGTTATACTAACATCTCGCATAACTTATGAAATGTCATAACTCACTTAGCAATAAGTACTAAGTAAATTAGTCAAGTACTTTGAAAAATGAAGGTTTTAAGAGAGTGTTTGGTACAAGGACAAAAACAATGTTGTATGATGTAATTTATATGTTTTCACTTCGTAGGATGATAAACTAACTTAAAACATTGATGTATGCTAACCGGTTCATGCAGGGGATAACACACGGGTGTTATCAAATTTTACCCATTTTCACTTATATGTGAAAATCGTTAGCCCTTGGTCAAAGTCTATGCTCCACTATGTTTGTATATGTGTTATTGACTTTTCCTAACTAGAAATGATTAATGTCACATGTTTTAAGCAAAAATTCAGGTTTTGGAAAACTCCCCGACACCTAAAAATGGGTTTGTGAAGTTTTCTGGTGTCCACGGATTAGACGGCACCAAAAATTTGGTACCGTCTGTTATGCATTTTGGTACCGCCGTTCCTGAACACGCGGACCACGCGGCACCTAATTAATGGTTCCGCCTGTGCGAAAAATTGGTGCCGTGGATTCTACAAGTAAGTTGTTTAATTTTACTAAATCTCGCAATCTAGATTACCAAATTTTGTTTCTAGGATAGTTGTTAATGCATATCTTTCATACCTCACTCAACACATCCTCAATGAATTAACTTAGGATGTTTGACATGATCTTAGACACTTCCATCTCATTAGAAACTACTATCTTTGTATGAATTAACATCAAGTGCATGAATCCTTAGTTCCATAAATCGACACATTCAGGATGGTCATTTTCACACCTTCACTATTACTTTTCCTTAAGCTTAGCATTTCTCAAAGCAAAGTCAAAATGACTAAATCTTTAACCTCAAATAAGACACTTAAGAAAACCACTAGGATTAGCATTCGATCTTGTTGCTACATTAACTTGAACTCTTCATCCTTAGACTCATTACCTCTCAACATCTCATCACCCATTCAAGATGTGAACTTTCTAAACTTAAGTACTCCAACTCCACCACCAAAATCACCCACCATTATGACTACTTCACAACCATCCAAAACACCGTCACTACCAAAGTCTCCAAAGCTTGTCTCTATCAAACTTTGTGCAACACCACCAACATCTCCTCACCCGTTTGCGGATGACTTAGATGACTTACCAAGACTAACAAATCTGGACTCATTATTTGCAAAAGTATCATACACAAGTCTATCATATGACTATAGATATTGTTTTGTATCTACATGTATTGCCTCACTTGGTTAACATGAAAATAATGTGTCATCCTTCAAGACGATAAGTATTTACATAACTCACACGTATGTTAAAGACATACTATCAAGTCTTGTTATCCTTGAGTTCAATCTAAGCTTTATAATCTCAACAAATTAGGATTGACAACTTAAGTATTTCATCCGAAATATTCAAGTATATGCGACTTACGATTGTAGTCATTAAAAGTCATATCCGAAAAATCAACACCCAAGTATTTTAACAACACATGTTGAAACACTTATCCAAAACAAACAACCCATTGTGCCACTTATCCCTCTTTGACACCTACTATCCCTCTTCCATCTTTTGGCACCATTAAGAGTATTGCTCATGATCTTCCAAGAGCATCCTTTAAATCAAACGTCCCTTTCAAGGTGAACCTATACCTCAACCCCTAAGCTTCATAGACATAACCAAAGCTTCAAGCACTTCACCCACTAGTTGTAGCAACCAATGAACCATAAGAATTAGTATCCGTACTTTTTATGTTCAACATCTATGGACAATCAACCTAAGTATTCACATAGCACAACAAACCCCTACATCACCACATCCTTTTTAGACACACTAGAAAACCTACCACCTAGATCAACCAATCCACCATCCTTACCATCATTTGAATTTGTTAAGTGTATTGCTCAAAAAGCCCTTGTGTCCAACACTTGTACTGAATCAAATGCACGTTTGAACAAACTCAAACATTCCTTCCCACATATAAAGACTTAGATAATTCATTATGGCTAAAACCTCAACTATCAAATAAGCATGGTGCTCTTGGTAATTGTTGTCAATTTCCACTAGGTATAAGTAGTACTACCTTCACAAATTATCAAAGTATTAGTAATACTTTGTCATTAAACTTCTGCATAAATTTCGTTAAACCTCAAATCAACATTTTGACAACATATGTTAAAATGCAATCTCAAAGGCAACATCATACACCCCAAGCAACAATGACTCTTGAGGAGTATACATAAGAAACTCGAGTGAATTCCTCTTGTCATCATCTAGTGAATATAATCTTGAGACCAAGTTTATTTAGATGGGACTATCCAATTCAAACACTTTGGCTTCATATCTTCATTTAGGAAAACATGATGTTTTGAAAAACATTATACCTAAGAAATCATGCTAAGTATTCATCTTATTAAAAGGATATTGTATATCCTATGCATCATTCTCTCCTTGCGACATATATGGTTATGTTACAAGAGATTTCATTACACCTCATTGGCTAAATGATCTTGAAACGAACATCCAAAAGTTCTATGAACTAGCATATCCAATTCATCTTGTCATACTTATTTTCATAAGCATGATAACTTTATCCCATGCGATAATCTCATTTGTTGAAAGATACTATTTGTATTCATTTCCTTTCAAGCGTACATCATAACCTAACCTTGCTCAAACCTTGTGCACATCCAAGGTTGAAACTACACATCTCTAGAACATACACATGATCTATTGAAGTTAGTAACCTTATTTAGATTCTTGTCAAATAAAGTTCCAAAGAACTTTCTTGAGAACATTCTTAATTTAACATATTCCATTCCCTAGTCTTAGATAATCAATCACTTTTAAAGTATACACTTCAACATAAAAGATGTCATCCATTAGATCATACAATTAGCTTTGTAATTTGAACAAACCTTAGATTCTTAACACAAGATTAAAACACATTGTTTATCAAACACACCATTGTTAAAATTCATGTGTATAACATGACGTCTTCATCACTTTAGTTATATTGCATATTAGTTAAGTCACATTAAGCCAAGTATTGGTAAACTATCATCTTTTATGCACTTTAATATGCAAAAGTAGGAGTTCCCATCTTTCTAACATGAGAATGACTACTGGAGAACCTATTGCACTAGAAACTCAATTTGACCTAACGGTTGAATTGCTTCCTGGAGAGAAGTTGGGTATGTGGAATCACCCGTTAAAATGGTCGTGTTTAGCCTTAATTGAGCACCGCTAGTAATAGTCTCATATTCATTCTCCAACTTGAAAAATCTGTATTCCTATACTTGCCTAAAGTAAGTGTTAAAACATTGATAGTTTGCCTCGCTTAGGAATACTAATCAAACAAGTAGTATATATGACTTTTCTTTTAAAACCACTTGCATTGCACTTACATGTGTTGATTACATGTTCTTGTTTGATACGATAAGTTGATTTGACATTATCTTAGTGTTTGATAACTAGTCAAATGTGTAAACCTTAGTACGGTTTTTATAATGCTTGTATCCTTGTTTCATGCTACTAAACGTTTAAAACCTAAACTTTATTTGCATGATACTTACTTTTAACATGTTGCTTATGAACTCATAATATGTCATTTTGATATGTGATAATTTTGATATGATATATTTGTGTTTGAAAGCTATTAGTTGGCATTCATTATATCTATGTGTAGTACGATCTAAATGATACATGCTCCAAATTGTTATGTCTTAAACATGGCTTGCATGACTCTTTCATCTTGTTTCTTTTGCTTCTTGTCACATAATTTGTTTGCTACGTGTGCACATATAATATGTCAAAGTGCTTTTGGTATGACAAACTTTTAGAAGCCTTTTTATCTTACAAATTAATCACATAGATTGTTGTGTTAATTTATAAGCCAAGTATGCTTATACGTCTAAGTCTAACGACAAAACAATCTCAAAATGAAATGTCTTGAATAAAGTTGTATTCTTGCATAATATGATTGTCTTGATGCTATCTTGTATGGTGATTTCTTGTCTACTTAAGTGCAATGTGTTGTTCTTGCTTATATAATATGTTATCATTTGATTTCTATCATGTTAACATCTTTTGTCACTAACAAATTTGTTTTGTGGGTTGATAACAAATTATTTGTTATCTCAATTGGTTTTAACTTTTGTATGCTCATTTTGCATAATCCCTTTATTGCTACGTAGATTAGTACTATGCTTTATGGGACCCCTACACTTGCATATAGTTTAAAAGCATATAGAATTAAGTTCTAGCGGGTTGGCTTTGCATTTTTGTCTTTCAACCGACCTCTTTCCAAATCTCAATTTAAGCTTCCGCTTTCCAAAAATCATCTCCATCATTATTTAGTTATAACAATACTCTAATCCTCTTCACTTCCTATTAGGAAACCACATGCCTCATCATACGATCATCTCGTATTAATCGAGAAGAAGTACGTGACTTTAAGGTTGAAGCTCATTGTATGCTAACCATCATCCACAAAAACATTACTAAGCTCACCTCTTTCGTTAACCCGAATAACCTCCTAAACACTTTGTTGTCATTCCTTATTTGATACATTGCACATTATGTTAGATATCCACCAATTAAGGGGGAGAGAAATCCATTCACATAATTGTCTTTTGTCAAAATTTATGTCTCTTAGACTCTAAAATACCAACACATAGGTAAACACCACTTAGCTAAAACCGGTTCACGAAACCACAACTAGTTCAACCTTTTTAACCTTATATCACAAGTTTGCACCAATACCTCATCAAGTGAAAAACACATCATGTGTTTTACAAACTTCTTCATCTCCACAATCAACGAATCTAGGATTTTCCTTAAACTAGCACCTTACAACTTCACTATCTAGAACACCATCATAGGATCTTATCCTTTTCTCGCTTGACATATATCATGCATGTCATTGTCAGTGCAAACGATATATTAATCAAAACAGCCATTTCCAACACGTTGGTCCATCCAACTCTCACTTATATGATGTCATTCTCATCCTCATATAGGTACTCATTATTATTATTAGTATTTTCCATATTGTCTTCACTTCTTTTCAAAGTGATAATCATCCATGTTGGTCAAAACCATGCTAATACTACCTTTCCCATTGTCACCTAGAATAGGTCATTTTTATAATTCGTGAACGAATCTATCTTCATGTTATCACTTTTATATATATTCTTAGATAGAACGCATTATTGATTACTCTTGGGTTGAATCATATGAGAACTTGCTCAAAACAATAGGTTGTTAGCATCAATAAATCATTCTAATCATAACCCTTATGCATCATTGAAATGCAATGTCCATTCATATTTTTTTCTCTTAGCTTTGGTCACTTGACATGACGAAAGGATTGCATGAGTCCATATTTTTATATTTGCTATACATACGAGTTTCTAACTCCTTAATAGCTTCCTACCTAATCACCACCACCTTCCATCACCACTTTCACTAATCATCACCACCATGGATTAGCGAAAACTTACTTTTGTAAATCTCGAGTCATCTATCATCACCACATGAATCCTACTAGTAAACCGACACCAACACTAGCACCACTAGTGGCACACCCGGTGGAAGACTTCATATCTTCTTTCTAGGAACTGTTTTGTAGGCTTTTATCATATTATATTCTCACTTTTCTTATGATTGTAATTAGGAGACTACACTTCATGAGATCTTTGATTATATCATTTATCACATATATACATCTTATTTTTCTTTGTGAAAAGATGAAATATATTGCACTAATGTTTTTCATTGTAGGTTCATCATCATATACACTCGATTGTATATAATTTACTCATCTAAGGATGAAGTTTGCATCAATTATTTTTCTTATTTTAGGTGTTTCTTGACATCCTAGAAAAGGAGGAATATCCTTTAAGCACTCATATTGCATCGTCTATACACTTGGTTGTATATGACATATTTGTCTAAAGACAAAGCTTCTATTATACTAATATTTATTTTAAAGGTTCATCTTGACGCCCTAGAGCAAGGGGAGCTTCCGTCAAGAATTTACTAATGCATCTTATACACACTTTGTTGTATATCACTTACTCGTCCAATGACGAATATAGTTTTGCACTAATAATTGTTTTGTAGGTTTTAATCATACCCTGACGCCTCAAACAAGGGGAGCAACCGTCAAGGGGAGCATGCACGCATTTAGCATCATTCTCACTTTTCAACAAGCATTTGTGCTTCGATAAAAGTGGAGAAAATAGGCTAACATTGCTATGCCTTTTTCTTTTCATATATTTCTCATAATTTTTGTTGCATAAAACTAACCTTGATGTAGGGTAAGCCTCTTTATTTGATCCATGGATCCTCTACCAAACAAGGGACGGATTGAAGTAGACGATTTAACTTCACTAGGGATGATGCAAGCTCGCCTTTTTGGGGAGAAATGAAGTTAAACTCCAAGGACACGCCCTTTTTGTTTCGACAAAAGGGGGAGAAGAGTGTAAACGGAGAAGGTAATGTAAAGGTAGTAAGGATACAAGTAACCTTTTACATTTTACTTTCTATTACGTTTACATATTTTTGTCATCATCAAAAAGGGGGAGATTGTTAGTGCAAATATTACGATATTTAATCTATACAGTCTCGTTTGTTTTGATTGATGACAAACATGTAACTTGTAATACATAACGTAAAATGTACAAGTTACTTGTAATTACATTTGTCTCAACATACATTCAACACCTCTCGATGTCTCAAGTCCTCGTATGTTACAACACAGGTTCGTACATGTTTGTTATGTGGCATTATGATCAAACCCATTAACAAATCATTTAGAATGTTTAAAATACATTTAGAGTCACTAAGTATTTTAATAGGTTAACCATTCTATTTCGAACCTCATTTTACATTTTGCATTCACAAGTATTTCAAAAGGTAACTAGACATTTTATTAACTAGTTACATAATACATTTTACAAGTTTACCTTGATAAACCTTTTAATCTAAAATGGAAATACATGTTACATCATGTCATGCATCATCTTTGAAATCCTTGGAAGATCACTTGAATATTTTGGTTAGATTGACACACAATATATCAAATGTGATCTTAGTAAGATTTGGTAATATCTTGGAAAGATTTGAAGAAAGATTTTTTAGATTTTATGTCAGGCACCCACGGTACCAAATTGTATAAAGGACGGAACCCTTTTAAGGGGTCCGTGGTCCGTGGACGCTCCTGTCCACTTTTGGCTATAAATAGAAGCCCATTGTTTTCCCATTTCTTCACCACTTCAAATCACATCTTCTCCACCTTCTTGCATACATTTAGATCAATCATTAACAATGTAATAACATACATTAAACACCCTAATGATCATGATCATAATGCTTCTAACATTCATCTTTGTTGTAAGCATACTCTTTGATCAACCAAGGAAAGTTTGGAGATTTAGCCATCCCCACTTACCACAAGTTGAAGATCTATCACAAGAAGTTTAGGGAACTTGTGATCTTCATCATGAAGGCTTCCTATCAATGGAAGTTCATTTAGAAGTAGTTATTCATATCCATTAGACATTTGTGTCATGGATCATTAGTGTAAACATCATTGCATCATAACAACACTTTCACCAAACTAGATTAGATGGTTTATGTGTTTGTGCCATAAAACACAAGGTTTATTATGTTGGGCCATAAAACATATTGGGAGTGGTTGTACCCTTGTAAAAGAACTCGACATCTAGCTTAGTGTCGGAAATATTGTATAAGCGACGTTAGGTTGGTTCTACCTCGAACTAGAACCCGGTATTTAGCTTTGTACCAGAAAAAGTGTAAGCGGCGATTGTAAGGTTTTCTCCGCCGAGAAGGGAGCTTGTTGATTTAGTGAAGTAACTCTCGAGTTGGGTACTCGAGGAGTGGAGTAGGGCGGAAAGGAGATCCGTGACCGAACCACTATAAATCCTCGTGTTCGGTTTGCACTTTCCTTTCTTTATCTCTTTACTTTTATACTTGCACTATACTATTGTTTGTGATGTGGTTTGATGTTCATGATTGTGTGACAACTTGGTTTACCATACTTTATATTAGTCACAAACAATAATTGGTACTTTCATATTATAACAAGCTTCGTAAGCGATTTGATACTAAAGATCTAAAGTTTTTAAACGGTAACGTATTCACCCCCCCTCTACGTTTCCACAGCTTGTACAAGTATCAAAACAAATAAAATAAATTCATCAAAGAGGGCTTTTATTCGGGTTATAACGTCAAGGCTTCGGGTTTATAAATGGTATGGATAAGGCATGGGATGGTTTATGAAATTGGTGTTAAAAGAAAAATAAAGTCAAGTCTAAACCTCCATGTTGCTAGCAATCATACAAACCACAATCCCGAAAATGATTATATTTTCCTCTTCTTCACATATCGATCTCCAAACATATATAACTCAATTTAGCTCATTGGCTAATCAATATATTCCATATAGCACATTGGCTATAACCATATATATATATATACTAGTGTCAAAACCCGTCCGATGGACGGGTATGACTTGTGGTTTTTATTTTTTAGTTAAAAAGGTATTTCATATATATTGGACCCACTTGGCCTGTTTTGACCCATTTGTATTAATAGTCCAGGTAACTATCTATAATTTCACCAAAAAAATGCAATCCGTGTTAAAGCTCTAGTTTAAGCTAAAGTTTAACATTGATACGAAGTAACCATTTAGTCAGCCCCATGTAAAAAAGGTCAACACTGGTCAACATGTTGATGGTAAGCTCACAAACATAAATCGAATATTTAACAGGTTTGAGGGTTTATGGGTGAATACAATGTTAAAATGTTTTGGAAAATGATGTTCTGGGGTACCAAAACATGTCATAGTAGAACGGCTTCAAATCTTGTAGCAACCACCAGAGTTTTGCTAGAGCGAGCAAGTTGAGATATAGATCTCACAACATACATGAAAAGATTCTCATCTAAGCATTCCACTAAATGAAGACAATACATCAAGCTGGCACCATTACCTGGTTTAAAATTTTCCTGAAATGTTAAAAGAAATGAAAAAACATTACAAACCACCATATTTGACCACATTTCAAAAGCATATGAAGCTAAAAAGGTAAAACATACCTTTGAACTTCCTAGCCGATCCCCACTAAAAATTTATCCGCCTCGTGTAGTTAACAGATCAGAACCCCTATCAATTCTTCACTTTTTTGAAGAAAAATCCCAATAGTAACAATTATTTCCCAATTCACGCGATTGACAAAACCTTCAATATCCTCAAACTTATTAAGGTTAATTACCACAGGTAACCCAAAAGCACATCATAAACTCTTGTTTAAAAACCTAACCCAACATACATTATTTTCTCAAACGACAGGAATATAATAAAGAAAATGTATCTAGAACAATCAAAGGCCCGACCTTGTCGAACAACCCTCGGGCGCGTGGCATGCATATACGAATCTGATAAATCCGTCTGTGAATGTCGAGGTACAGCTGCAGCAATAATGTGAACCAATGAATTGGTATGTTGACATCAACCCCAAATGACATGACTATACTAAAGAAAATGTATCTAAAACAATCAAAGGCTAGACCGTGTCGAACAACCCTCGGGCGCGCCTATAAGTCAAGACAAAAACGAATTGATTACAAAAGATACGTCAGAGTTGGTCAAACTTCACGATATGTTGGTTGTGCTACTTAGTGGGCATACCATATATGAGCAATTGAACACATACATTGCAATTCATGCGAAAAAAGGGTGGCTAATATTTACATACAAAAATTGGAAGTAGTACTTCTTTGGTACCTCGGCATAACTCATAATACCCAAATTAGTTACTAATTAACTATTTACTATATACTAATTAAAGAAGAAAAAGAAGCACATAGCAATGTATCAGGCGCCATTCTCAACGAAATTATAAAATTTGATTTGAATAAATTAATAACCTACACATGAGAAAAAAATAGATAGCCAACAAATACAATAGGTAAATACAAAAAATTGGATTATAGAATTACTCTCTAAATAGTTGTCGAAGCCCGCCCCAGGGAGACATGACTTGTGATTATTCTTTGATTGTATTATGTTACAAATATCTAGATATATGGTTGGGGTAGTTTAATACCCCATGAAATGCTAAAATAGTGATTTGTGTAGTTAAGTATTTGGTAATTTTGCCAGATTATATATAGTGTTAGGTCATTTATGTACACCATTTCCTATCCATGCTAAATATCTGAAAATGGATTACAAAGAAGTTAAATTCACACTTACCCAGGTGAAATACTCCCTATAGCCAGAACCACCAAAGAAATGCTCCCATCAAATATGGTACAAAGAAGGCCCAGTCCCCCATAACATTTTGGTTATAAACAATTTGCTTGCAACAAATTGCTGCAACGTTATCACATGCTCACAACATAATACTAAATTAAACTGATAAAACAAATTCTATTTTGAGTAGTGTGTTTTATCAAAATGTGATAACGCTGCAGTAATTTGTGCATATTTAATTATATAACATTAACACAAAAAATTTCGGAATGGTTAGCAAACACAATCAAACCGCATATAGTATTGACATGTGATCCCATATTGCGGTCCGAATATTTTGCTATTTAGATGAATTGAAGTTCCAGCTAAGCCGGGACGCTCCAAACTTATTTTTTTCCTCACCATGCAAGAATTCTAATGATGACAAGAAAAGCTTATAAGTAGTTTATCTAATATGATATTAAAGTTGGTCATAAATTGATCATGTAGTAACTTTAAACTACACATGCCACACAACCTAGCTACGTTAGAAGTCAAAAGAATGATATATATATATATATATATATATATATATATATATATATATATATATATATATATATATATATATATGTTAATCTCAACATGAATATGGGATCCATACCAATGAATGGTCTATAAAGAAAAGGTAACCAAGAACGTGTATAAAAATAGGTACCAAAGAATGCAACCTTTTTATATGATTCAGTTGCGATCAAAGTGGCTGCTAACAAAACAGTGGGAAAAACATTTGTTGCATTGTTTGGTACCATCTTCAATAATAGTGAAATAATGAAGATCAACACACATGAGATTTTCATGTCCCATTATCACACGCGGTGGCATATGCACTTGCAATAGCAACATTCACTAATGTTGTGTCCAACCAAAGGTGGGCTTCTCGAGCAGCTAAGCTGAAGACAAAAGGTGGTTAAGTAAAATTAGCTTCTTGTTTAAAAACTGAACATATGAATATAGAATATGCATGATGTTATTCTCAGATCCAAACTAACCTTTCAATTTCAGAAAGAATGGACTCGTATGGTCTAAACTCTATGCCATATGTCATCAAGTAGTCCATCACTTCAGGGGTGACGTTAGACTTATCAACAAACAGTAGGCATAAATAAAAGGAGAATGTGGAACATCGTTTCCTCTCTGCCATAAAGTATAATTATAAATAAAAAGAGAGAAATGATGCATAAATAAACAATAAATTAATAGAAAGAAATTGGGCAGAATTTAAAGAAATACCAAGTTGAGTAGCTAGGCAACTTCATCTTGCATAGAGATAACAATTGCAGATGAACCATCTAATCAAGTGAAAATGAGCATCCGTGTCAAGATTAATTATGTTAACCATCATGGCGACGGTATTTTTTACAACAAAATTTTGGGAAAAAGTTGCATAAGGAATTGAAGTTCTATCAAGCACAGCCGAATATTATTTTAAGCTTGTATAACAAAATCTCAGTATGCCACCACGGCTCTCACTTTATTCGTTTCAGATATAAATAACCCAAAATCAACCCATCATAAATATATGGGTCTAAAGTTCTACTTATAAATTATAGGGCAAATATAAAAAAAAAGTACTATACTTGCCACCCTTTCCTCTTCAGGGTAGCGAACAAAATTTTTTGCTTCTGCGGGTAATATACTTTCAAATTCATCCTCTTTAGGGTATTTTCATGAACAGTTGGACAATTTTGCCCCTATTACCCAGAAGAGGAAATGGAAAGTATGATACTTTTTTTTAAATAATAAATAATGTACTAGCCGTACGGAAAACGTGTTTTGGCTAAGAAAACGGAATAAGAATTAACAAGGGTAACGTATTTGTGATAGGGAAACGAATGTATTTTGGCCAGAATTTGATCGGCGGCGATCAAACTCAATAGGTTTATGGGTTAAGATGCCGGAATTGACTGCTTTGATACCAGTTGATACACTCTTACAGGAATCAACGAGATTCAAATAAGAATTGAGCTCAAGAATTAGTTAATGGGATTTGTTATGGCTTACTGACTTGTAGAAGTTTATTACAAGAGAGAATTACAAAATCAAAACCGCTTACAAATGTGAAATGAATTGTGTTATATACAAATGAAATGATGAAATGGCTGTAACGGCTTTTCCCGCCTAAATGGTAAGGGTTAAAACTGCTTATTTGAACCCCACACGTGCCATGCACGCGAATAGTTATTTAAACTCATGTCCTTTGCAAATGGAAGTGGCTGGTGGAACTAAATTATCTTAATAAGTAAATAGTGTAAACTTAAAACAAAACATTTTTATCATAGATTTAACACAATTATAAATCATTAAATAATTTATCTTAATACATATCTAAAATTTAACATAATAAAAAACTAGGGCAAATGATAAAAAAAGTATCATACTTTCCATTTCCTCTTCTGGGTAATAGGGGCAAAATTGTCCAACTGTTCATGAAAATACCCTAAAGATGATGAATTTGAAAGTATATTACCCGCAGAAGCAAAAAAATTTGTTCGCTACCCTGAAGAGGAAAGGGTGGCAAGTATAATACTTTTTTTTTATATTTGCCCTAAATTATAATTAAGCTTAGGGATGTATAGATACCAAGATGAGGGCTTTAACACAGTGCAGGATTGGTTATGGGTTCTTGCTGCAAGGCTTTCTGCACAAGTTTCCTCTGTTCTCTTGTGTGAAATGTGTATAAACCGGTTGTAGTTGCAGCAGCAGGAGTACGACCCACATATTTGATATCATCTATAGTGCCTCACACCTGTGATTCTTTTCAGTAACATGTTTTCTTAAATAATGTTTCTTCAGACCACCCATGTCTCCTATTGCGCGTGAAGGGTTGTGGTAGATGCAAGTGGGCTCGGGGAATAGAAACTTCTTTGGTGCATTCGACGAACGTTTCCTGAGGGTGAAGGAAAGATTATGGGTTCGTCCATGAAGTTGTAAATTCTGCTCTCTAACGAAACCTTTGCAGCATGTGCACAAACATACCTTCTCGCATCTAGTAGTGTGTTGGGAGATACTGCTACTACATCACTTGTCACTGGATCTATCACCAATAGACATAAAATTCCAAGTTATAAAATTGTTATAAATGTGGAAAACAAAAAACATTAAAAAGCCATAGTGAATCTATCAACCTATATATCAACACACACTCGTGGCAGTCACAGGGTTGCAAATCCAGAAACTCAGTAGGTGGTGGGTACTTTTCTGATAAGATCAAGTGATGAAAAGAAACTGGCAAAACGGACAAAGACCCAAGCCATCTGTCTGAGACTAACTTAATGAAATACTGTGGTGGCAAAGGTTCAGAGATCTGAACAGTGAAGCTCAAAGTGTGGTCCTCATCAATATACTGTTTTTTCAGCAAGAAATACTTGTGATGTGTATTCACCGTCATTGTCTTCTACAATCACCCAAAACAGTTCAACATACCCATGAATCCTATCTTCCCACTGAAAATCAGGAGTAATAGTGAGTTCAACCCTCAATGTGCTGCCAGATTAAGTTTTGGAAACTGGTGAATGCATTTGTGAAGTTTTCTTCCAGATAGGTTAGCACGAAGAAGCTCTCCAAGTTCATGTGACGAGAGATCGTAATACCGTTCCTAGGCAAGATCTTTCTTCTCAAGTTTCATCTGTATGTCATTTTTAACCCCGTAAAATTGGCGTAAAGGAGTTTGGACACTCCAGATCCTCTTGTTAATCATTTTGCACAAGTTCAAAGTTTTCTAAGCTAATATTGCCCACCCTTGTTGCAATACAATCTCAAATATAGCACGCATCAGACGTCCCGCATTCTGCAAAACCAAAGTACAACTTATGTTAAAGATATGTATCCTGAAAATGTATCATGTAAAAACAAATACAAAGTACATGTAAATCCAAGATTGCAGCCCAATAAAAAAAACATTGACATGAAAGAGTATAATATGAGCAATATTGTAAAAGATAAAACCAACCTGAGTTATAAACACCATGTCAGAAGTCAAAGAGAGTCCTTCAAGCTTTAGCTGAGAAATATATGCTTGGAGCAAGACATTGATCTTCGCACTGGGTTCTTCCAAACTTTCTTTAATTGGAATAGGAACACAATCCAAAAGCTTAGCAAGTTCCATCTTCTCATCTTGTCTTACTGTTACGTATTTAAATTCCTCGCTGAGTGAGAACAACCAACATAGCTCGATATCACCCATGGTAGGCTTTAAATGCTCATTGTATGTGGCAATTGTTCCATGAGATATGTAGTAGTATATATCATGTAGTTCATTTTGTAGTTGAAGATAATTTTGTTTTTCACTTTCGAGTTGCTTCTCCAACTCGTCTTTCAAACTGACAACAGTTGACTTGCTTTCAAGTTCTTGCTTCAAACTTTCAATCACGATTATAAGTTCTGAAAGTTGAAGACCTTTTTTCTCAAACTGTCTTTCTGATTCATTTTTCAAGCTGCTCACAGATTCAAGCTGTGATTCTAGATCTTTGACCTTTGACTCATAGCCTTCCTTCTCTTCAACCATCTTTGCCAGATCGTTTGACTTACTTCCAATTTATGATTTTAGACTTTCACTCAGGATTAAGAGTTCTGTAATTTCAGAACCCTTTTTATCAATGTCCCAATCCCGAGAGAGTCACAGGGAATTTCTGATCATATGTGTGATTCTTCTTCCCCTCTTGAGTGTTCAAATGATCATTTGGAAACTTTCTCTGATTTTAGCGATGATTGTGCTTCCCATGGAGACATTGAGTATGTCGAGGCATCACTCCCACAATCTGATGCTGATCCTCTTCTTGAGGAGTTCTCCGATGAACTCACTCACATCAATGATCGTTCACTCACTTCTTATCCCAACAGTCCAATAGAGAATGTTGATCACTTTGTTCCCGAAACATTCAAAGCTACTTTCACCAATCCTCTATTTGAATTCGACTCTGAATTCACTTTAATTTCTGAGAATCCACTCTTTGATACTCAGATTGAGGATAGTGATGAGTCCACAATGGAACAAGAGTTCACAAATTCACTTCATGTGAATGATTCTTCGCATGAGGAGTTCGCCGGTGAACTCACTCATATCATGACTCCGCCGGAGTATGATTGCTTGGATGGCAAAATCATGATCGGGGAAAAGTTCTCAATCATGAGAGTTTGTATTTCTATGACAAATTTTCCAACCCCCCCTCCCGAGATGCTTTCCAAGCCAAAGAGCTCAACCAACAAAATCCAACGAAGTCAACTGCATTGATCTTGAGAAGAAGATCTTATCATGATCGTCATCATGATTTTCCTTCTTTTTCTTCACATACCTGTGACTTCCTCTCTTCTTCACTCGTTAGGGGGAGGACACTATCTTTGACCCGGCATTTTCATTTATCATTTTTGAGCCGGTTCTATGTATATCTCATCGGTGTGGATCTTTCACGTGCTTCAAATGTTTGTCCAAACATCTTGAATGAAAGTCCGATGGAGATTGTCTATTCCACTTACTTCCCCATGAACAAATGAATACGGGGTCGAGTCAAGCTAGCGACTCGGGAATCAAAAACAGTAGCATTCAATATGGGTTTTCACCCATATTTCTGACTTCTTTCTATTTTCTACCACCCTAGTGTGGGGGTTTGCCCCACATGTTGTATTTAAAAAAATCTCTTTCATAATAATGGCCGTAGTATTTCCCTTTTACGTTCTTTGTTTCGGCATAACCGCCGGTACTTTGAATATTGAGGGCAACATTCATTTCTAAGTGTGGGGGGGAATTCTCACGAATTTTATCATATATTATACCGCCTAATTCCCCCATTTTTGGCCAAAATTTTTTTTTGGAGTAAGTGTTCTACACTTACTCAGCTTGGTTATCATCCATGCCATGTCCGTAAGACAAAAGGATTGGCTAATCCAGGAACAAACGGCTCTTGGTAAAGATATCTCAAATCCGTTGACGGCTTGCAATTTGCCCAAAATTGTATGGTATTCAGCTCACCATATCCTAAAAAGTGAAGAGTTGGCTAGCCCGCAAGGTTATGGCTTGTGGTAAAGGCAGTGGAAAAACCATAATTGGTAATCACTCACCAAAGATAATATTGATAATTTATCTAAGAGTTGGCTAGTCCAGAAGGGTACGGCTTTTGGTAAAGACAAATCAATCCGTTGGAAGCTGGTGGTTTGCTCAAAATCACATGGTTATCGGTGTACCATGGTTCTTACTTGAACTGAAACATTTGGCTACTCCAGAAGTAATGGCTTTTGGTAAAGAGATGAAATCCATTAAATTTTCTCAAATCATTGCTAAGGACTATCAATAGTTTAGTGTGGGGGATTGATGAGTGTGTAAATACTCATCATTTTTGGTCAAATCTGAACTGCAAAACGCTTTAAAATGCTCACAAATGCATCAAAATACTGAAAATATTCCAAAATTGCATTTTATATGTTTCAGATGCAAAATGTTTAAAATCAGATGAAAAATGAGCAAAGTTTGCATAATTGGCAGTTTCAGTCCCCCAAGTTTCTAAAATTGTCAAAAATAGTCCCTGAGTCAAAATTTCAAAAGAAAAGTCACCAAAGGTCCTTTTAAAATCATAGGTTGTCAAATTTAGTCCTTTGGTGAAAAATGTCAAAAGTTTGAGAAAATTACAAAATTAATCCTTCAAGTTTGAAATTTGGCAAGAATGGCCCATGGAAAATTGCAAAATGGCAAGTTTAGTCCTTATACTTTGTGAGATTGTCACTTTTAGTCCTTGGAGCAACTTTTCAAAATGGCAGCATTGGTCCTTGCAATTTTCAGATTTTACACTAATGGTCCTTGATAATTAAAGCCCTTAAACCCATTTTGGACCCTGCCATAGCTTTGGACCCCTGTCATTTATCCATTTTGACCCCCCTTTATTATTAGCCCCAGTCAATCCCATGGTAAAAAACAGAACACCCGCCAAAAGTCCTCCCTCTCAACTGCCTTGCCTGCAACAAGTAACAACCCATCCCCCCTCCTCAATTCCACTCAACTATGTTCCCCCACCTTAGCTAACCTCCAAACTTCATTTAATGCATCTCCCCCCTCCTCACTCAACCCCAATTGTCAAAAGATAGTTTTGGCGCCAAAATCCGTTTTAACGGCCATGATGAATCTAAGCAATCCAATGGTCAAGAGAGGTGTTGGGAATTATTCAGAATGGAGAGAGAAAGAGTTGGGATTATAAAAGAAAGCAAGAAGAGGAAAGAAGTAGTAGGAGTTTTAGTTTTAAATTACTTTTATGTCGTTTTTCTTAGTTATGTCTTAATTTAACTCAAAAGTTGTAATAATTTGTTCCTAAGTCTTAAACTCAGGTTACATTTTCAGTTTGATCAAGTTTTAATCATTAATGCCAAGTTTCATTTAATTTCATCTTTATGTGCTTACTGTTGAAAATAGAAGTTTCCATTTTCTAAAAACAAGCTTCATACAAATTTTGTTAATCAGTTTCAATAAGTTTATATAAGCTTTTCATAACTTTTTGAAAGCTTAAAATCAAGTTTCAAACAATTTTGTCTTCTGGTCAACAAAAGTCAACTGGGGGCCAAAATGGAAATGCAGTTGGAAATGGGTTGATGCAGATAGCTATGGGTTGATTTAGATTCCAGTGGGTTGGTTTAAATAGGTTAGTTGTTCCGGGGATTCAGCCATTGTGGCTTAGGACCACTTGTAAGTGAATTTTTAAGCTTATTTGCATTACCTTCAATTGTAGTTAAATTTGGTTCAAATCTGTTCAATAAGCTGTAATTAGGTTATATAAATGTAGTTTGATCATTGATGCAAGGTTGAAAAGTGTTTGCCTCATTTAATTGTTAAAACAGTTGAATAAGGTGTGTTTGGAATAACTGTTAAAACTATCCTAAGGGTTTATTCAGTGATCAAGTCCTGTTGGTTCATGTTTGTTGAGTTCTATTTAACTCATATCTGTCCAAGTTTGTGCCTG
Source organism: Chrysanthemum makinoi (assembly GCA_910596185.1). Taxonomy (NCBI): domain Eukaryota; kingdom Viridiplantae; phylum Streptophyta; class Magnoliopsida; order Asterales; family Asteraceae; genus Chrysanthemum; species Chrysanthemum makinoi. Next base: position 219,743,699 of record OU343221.1, on the reverse strand, counting down.
CAAAACTGTAAAAGTCAAAATCCTTCTCTTTGGTCTTGAATCAGTTTACTGTTGGAACTTTTGCAAAGCAAGTTCTTGTTTTATGTTCAAAATCAATAGACAAAGCTTGTGTTAACTTTATTTCATCCATTAAACTCATTATCAGTCTTCAAATCAAGTCCAAACTTCATAAAAGTCAACCATTCTCAACTGTTTTTAAAGTCAAAAGTTGCAAAAACTTGTTTTGAGCCAACTGAGAGTTAGCCAATTTCAGGCGTGCATTTGTTGTTTAAAAGTTCAACTGGTACCCTTACTTATCTGCATTTTTGTGGATTTTTTTCATTTTTCTATAAGCTTCAAACAAGCTTATGAACTTGGGCCTAGTTCGCCACATGAACTCAGTATTCACTGAAGCTTTTCTCAGATGTGCAGCTTATGCCAGGGCTCAAAAGAGCTTCTCATGGTCTGATTTTTGGTGCACTTGGTCTCACCCAGGTCTAGTCTAGGTTCCAATTTATAGTTTTCACTTTTAGCTTATTTTAAAGATTGTGCTTGTGTCCAAAGTTGGTACCCTTTTACTGATTTTAGCCAAAAGCTCAAACATCAAATCTGATCAAACTTGTGATTCTGTGATATTAGCTTGTTGATTCCTGTTGCATTTTAGTTCTTTTATCATATTTAAGCTTCTGTTAACAGCTGGTAGCTTTTGGTACTCATTTGCTTTATTTGAGGGCTTAATAATAAGCACTTCCACATCAGTTTCATTTTCTTGCAAAAAAGTGCCTGTTTTTCCATTTTTCCTAGCTTCCTTATATAATTTTAGAGTTTTCCTGAAATTTTCAGATTTTTCTAAGTTGATTTGCTATTTTTCTTAATTTAAATTAGTTTTTAAGCATTTTTAATTAGCTTTTAATACAAAAAATTAAGAAAAGGTTCAAAAAAATAATTTTTCATTTTTCTTAAGTTTAGATAAATATAAAAAGTCAAAAAAGTATTTTTCCATATTTTTCCTAGTTAAAATTGTATTTTTAGATAATTTAATTAGTTTTTAATAGTTTAAAATTCCTAGAAAATAGAAAAGTAATCAGAAAAATACAAAAATAGTTTTGAAAATTCTATTTTGATATTTTAGACTTTTCCATTTCATAATTTTATTTTTCTAGCCTTATTTCCTAATATCTTGCATTTTAGGTTATTTTTAAATAGTTAAAAATAGTTTTTAATTAATAATAATTAATTAATTAGTTATAAAAAATAATTTTCTTTTTCTAAAAAGTTTCTTTTATCATTAGGTTTGTAAAAATATCATTTTCATATTTTTAGGGTTAATATTGTATAAGTTTCACTTTTTATTTTGTACGTTTACGTAATTTTATTTAAACGTAAGTTTTTAGTTTTAAGTTTTAAACGTTCATCATTTTGCAAATAGTGATAGCGTTTATTTAATAGATTTTATCTTTTTAACTTTCTTTAATTTGCATTTAAGCCCCTGTAATTTGTTGGCTTTTTCCTTAGTTATAATCATTCTCAAATCCCTTTTTCCGTTCAAATCTCCCGATCACTATACGTTCGATAATCCATTGCATAGCTCGCTGGGACATAACGACCCGGGGAAACACTATACTCCCCAGATCTTCATTGAGTTCGTTCCTGAGCCGTTTTAAGCTTGTTACGGTCTGCCATTCACAAGTGGCAGGCTTGTGTGATAAAGCTTGACTGTTCTGGAGCGCATCATTGGTCAACGATTCCAGCTTGAATTCAAGATCTTTTATGGTTGACTCACAACTCTTCTTCTCTTGCAATGTCTTTGCTTGATCATTCGACTTTGTTTCAAGTCTGTACCACTTCTGCCACCACGGCTTCAATAGGACTTATGGTAAGCCTTACATCCACATGATGCGTGAACTTAGGTATCTTTCAAAGTCTGATACAAGTCCATAAGTAAAGTAATATGCAATAGTAACAGGCGTCTTATTAACAAATCACTAAACAAAACACAGCCTAACATGTTATAAATAACAGGCACAGTAATAATTATCTAAAGGTGTCCTCTTGTTGTCCCGAAGATTATCTCAAATCTTTGTCTCCAACTTAGATTCCTTGATTTGTCACATGTCGATAAAAAAAAGTAATTTATCGGACAGGAAGTAGAAATTGTAACAGTTACAAACCCAAGCATTAGAAACTCAGTTGATCCAGTTCATTTATTTAAGATTGGAAATCATTAGGTTAACAGAGTAACTCGTCAGATTGGTGCAAATATATACAATCTAAAATTCTTATATGATGATAGAGTAGCATGAATTGAAAGAAATCTGGCCGTGCTAGCTAGAGCATATGGTATTTACCTATGTGTTTACTACTTGTGCTTTTTGATCGAAGTCGCCATAAGAAAAAAGATGGTACCAAGAATAGAAGGCATACACCTCCAACAAAGTAGAAGAGCCGACTTCCATGGGTTGCTGCTGCAATACCTCTTCTTGGGAAAGGAAACAATTACCCCAGGCTAGGGAATTAGAAAGGAAAGGTACATGAAAAATGAGAAAGAAAATATGTGAGATATGCAGCACTATAAACATACAAAAGAGTATACAATGCCATAAAGAATTGCATGAGTGTGGGCTAGGGTTGATGTACTACTGAACAGGAGCAAAAATATTCAATTATATTACCTTCATAGACACGTCTCCTTCTTTTATTCTTGTAGAATGAGGTAACAGAAGGTTGTCTAGCTACCTGTCCTGCAATCCAGCCAAACGATAATCTCTATGTCACTTAAATCCAAATCATAGCAATAACTATGCGCCACACTATCTAGCTTACCGTTTGAACCTTGAGCATATGCAACAGAATCCATTTCAACAGGAAGTAGATGTGGCAGGCGCAGATGCACTATAAAGCAACGCCCGTCAGGTTCACGAACAACCCCCGTCGCAATATTAAATATCTTGAAATCAAGGTAAGGGGCTGAAGGTGCGGTTACAATGTCGTCAAAACCATCAGGACCGCGAATGATCCCCGCCAAAACGTTTTAGTACTGGAACAGTAGGTTTAGTCACCGTGAAACTCATCTTGATAATCATGTTATATTGATATCACGTGCCACATAACTTCTTTTAATGAACTTTTTGACTATTATAATGTGCCTACAAAAGAAAAACACTAAAATTAGCGAAAACAAAAATTATATGTTTCCACTACCGAATAATTTTTGCATAATACCATTTGCCAATTGCAGACACAAATCAATTAGAACTAAAGCTTACATCTTGACGGCAAAATGAATTCATCATTCATCCATGAAGCAAAAGGTTGATGATCATTGTCGTTTGAAACAATCCACTCACTATCCAAGTAATATAACATAACAATACATAATAAATATTCTCAATCATAAAGTTAATTAATAGCATTATAATTTAATGAATAAGTTGGTAAAGAAACACTCAAGTAAAAATAATTACCATACCACCCCTGAAACAATCTACCTCCTACTGTTCTGTTATCATACCCCAAGTGAAACTTATTAAAACGTTATAAGCATTGAATAATTGTAATGCAATTAAGATTAGATGTTGCTTCAAAAAATCTATCTACGCTCCTAATTTCAAATCAGATACTATAAGATCAGTGGTTCTAATAAGCATTACCAAACGGTCCCTATATATTATATTATAAACAGTTTCAATAAGCAATCCCAAACATATATAATACTCTGTATGTTATAAGCAATCAAAACCATCATTCAAAACCTCTCTAATGACGATATATGCTATGTACACTGTCTCCATTTCAAGAGGATTTACCTATAGTTACTAACATAGTGAATTATTATACTCATATGACATTATAATCATAAAAAAGGGCAATGTTGATATGACATCATAGATAACATAAGTGAATCAGTAAAAGAAAAAATACTTCAAACATTGAGTAAGAGGTGGTGGTTTATCTTTGATCGGTTAAATGTATCTTAAAATTTACGTAAGCATTTTATTCCATGAACAGTCATAAATTATTCTACTCCAAAAGTTATATGATATTTGTAATCATGTTTAAAAAGTTCAAAACGCTTGACTAATAAACATTATCATTAACATGTAATAAGCCATAAGTATCACCGATTTCTAAATAAAATAAGGTTAGGTTCTTGGTCCCTAGCTATTTGTAGCAACAAATTTGATTAATATAGATCATTTTCTTATGAAATCGTTTTTTATTAAGATAGTCATCTGATGAGAAAATGACTTTGGGATAACAGGTGGCTATTCCCTTGAGTCAAATGGACACTTAATTTCTTATGAAATCTTAGCAGCTACATTCTAAAAGAACACATATATTCCAATTTATGTATTTCACATAACAGTTGAATGTCGAAAACCTCCTAAGTATTACGTCATTTTAATCAAAAAACAGTTTGATGTCGAAAACGTCCTAAGCATTTTAAGCAAAAGGGCATGATGTATTATTAGAAATAAATAATAGTAGCAAGACTTATACCTATATAATAGATAAAGTCGCCTCTTGGCAAGTGCATGGTCCTCAATACTTGAAAGGCTGTAGTCACAGGCATTTCCTAAATAGTCCTAACATGTTACGCAAGAACTATGATCTTTACTATGCTGTCCAAATAAAAAGGCAATTCAAGTTTCCATTAAATAGTCCATGGATATCCTTCTCATAATATAAATTATTGCTAACAAACATTGTAAATATAGTAGCTGAAAACCTATATAAAAAGCTACACATATAAAACGATTAAACCTTCTTTTGTTCTACTTCGGACTCTAAACTGTATTCATGTGACTTTCTTCCTAATCTCTGCAATTAGAACCTAAACACAATCAGCAGACCCACGATTAGTGAAGCCTATGGGTAGAAACGATCATCTTCAATATCTATTACTCAAATCACCTGCAACAACCATCCAAATACACAGTTAAAATCAAGGAAAAATTAAATAATGACTCTGCTGACCAGGATGATTTTCGGGTACTCTAAAAGACCTCGCCAGGAAACGTACCTATCACACATGCAAAAGCAAATAATGTAAAATTTTCAGATGAGTGTCAATATATAAATTGCAAGCACTTACAATAATATCATTTACATCAATGCAAAATAAAGAGTCAAATCACAAACTATAGGGAAGGCCAATAGAATGATAAGATGATCAATTACTGTTTACCATATGTATGAGCACACGTTCCACCCAATGTCTGTTCAGCTTGACCAAGTCCTCCACGTATGTGGATCTCCTTGTGCAAAGCAGGTTCCTACAATATAAGATGGGATCACCTTAGACCAAAAGATGAGCATATAAAAAAGAAGAAGATAAAAATTACGTAGTATCCTGATTCCTTGATATCCATTCGAGTTTCTTCATAAGCCAATTTTTTTAAGGAATCTAAAAAACCTCGTAAAGTATCCAAAGTTAATAAACTGGTTCGTTGTGAAAGAATCATACCGTATATAACCAAAGATGCATCATGGTTTTATCAAAAAAAAAAAAAAAAAAAAAGATGCATCATGGTGATGAGCCTAAATGTATTATGACAAAGTTTCAGTCCATTCAATTGATCATAGATACATGAACAAAGAGGGAGCACATTAGCTTTATTGAAGAGGCTGGGAATAAGAGCTTAGGGTTTTCTTTTGAGATATGGCGGTGAATCAATTTCGTGTTACTAACCAGAAGAAAATAGATAATTTTTAAGGGGTTTTAATCGGTTTTGGAGATATTCATTAGCCGAATTAATAGATTCTACATGTTTATCTTTGTTGAATTGCAAACTTTATTCCAAAAATTGTGTTGCTTTAGTGGTTGAGATGTTTGTTATTGTTAGTAAAGATCCCAAGTTCAATCCTCACAACTATTATTTTTAGACATAATTATTTCGAAATTTGTTGCTTAGGTGGCTTAATGTGATGACATGGAAATATGACATGGCATTATGGGATGCCAAGTGGCATTTTATGTGGCATGCCTCCTCTTATATATAATGTATAGATTTTAACTCCCCCACACTTAGTATAAGCATACACCACAAAAAATACAAACGAGAAAGACGTCTCCTTCATCTTTGTTGGAGAATGGTACACACAAATGACAAAGTGTAGCTTCTTCATAATCATCAAAAACAATCCAACACTCCAAAAAACTAGCAACAAACCAATAGACATGACATGGGTTGGCTAAGGTTTAAGGTGTAAAATATTTTGTATTTTTCTGGATTTAAACAAGAATGAAAAGATTGGCTCGAAGGGTGTAACTTAGGGTATCTAGTGCTAAAAATGAGCACTAACAAATGGGTCCATATAAGGTGGTTAACTAACCGATGTAGTTAGCAAAAAAAACATTAGATGTAAAATGGAAGGCCATTTGGGTTAAATCCTACGATGCCTCTTATCATTTGAACATATTTTCATCACTCAAGAGTGATTTTAACCGTGATGCATAACAAGTACAAGTTCTAGAATCGACATAATCACCGGCACACTCATAGAGAATATAAAACAAAAGATGTGTTTTATACAAAAAGAAACCTCACAATTTAGTGGAAAAAGGCTATAATGCGTGCTAGAAAATGCTATCGAATCCAAAATGAATTACTTTCGTAATTTGGTTCAAATCAAAAATTTTCAAAAACCTCATTTTACCATTGAAATACCCAAGTTGTTCTTTTAATATATCTTAATAATGTGTGAAAACAACTAGACAACCAATGGCGATTTTCTACTAATTACTTGAATCCAAAAACTTTACCTAAAAATAAAAAATAAGACTAAAAACTAAAATATTTAAAAAATCGTATCATTTTTTCCTATTTTCTTCCCTCCCCCATACTTAAGTTTTACATTGTCCTCAATGTAATAAAATGAACTTCAAAGTAAAGAAAATGGGAAAAAGAAATAGTCAAAAAGATACCACGGGATAGAATATGCAATATGCATATTGGGTCATAAGCAAGCATGTGAGTTATCCAACTCCAAATATTGAACAACAATAAGCTTTCGTCACATCCATCCTACAAACAAAACTGCAAAATATGCACAATACACAAAACAAAACAAACAAACAATCCAAACGCTACTTAAAAAATAAAAAATAAACAAAGTATGATAATCACCCTAAAGAAATAGTTAAGAGATAGAGATAGAGATAATATTGTTTGACACACAATAAGCATTGTTTTTTAAATCACAATCTAAGAATGATCCACTATCATTTGTCATCCTTACTCATCTCATCACCTTCATCATCATCATCGCTTTCGGTCTCATAGTTCTCCTCCTCATCAAATACTGTGTAAACCTTCCTCTTCTTTTTCTTCTCCTTTGCAGCTCCCGATGAAGATCCTCCAACATCATAGCTAGATCCTCCAACCTCGGGTAATCTACCATACGCAGGCACTGGGGGAAATGGTGCATAGCCAGGATATGGGTACGAATATGGTCCAGGATACGAGGTGTAGGGGAAAGGATATGGTGGAACATTGGGTGGGTTGTAGGGTGGCAACTCATAATTAGCTTCTTGAGCCATGTGTTGAAAGAACGGAATCGAATAATCATTAATGTAATTGTTCCTCAACATCATCGAATCTCTCCAAATATCCCTACACTCAATTTCATTCAAATGTTGGTTCCAATCTCCCCAACCTGAGTCAAAACTACTAGACGTACCCGTTTGCACTTTACCCATCGGTACATTGCCCATTGGCACATTTCCCTGCTGCTGTGGTGGTTGTTGTTGTTGTTGTGGTTCAATCCATGCTCCCAACGTCTTAGTCCTCCTATTCAAAGCTGTACCAAAACTCATTGCATTCCATATCTCACTAATCTTTGGCTCTCCACACTTAACCAACTCATTGCTATTTTAATACCCAAGATTCCTTGCCAACCTCGTCACATAATGGCCTCCACATATGTTGCTATTACCTTTGATACCCGGGGCTCTCCTAGCCAAATACTCGGCTATGAGCCAAGCCACATTCCCATCCTTAGTCTTTTCCAACAACATCATAAGCCACAAGTCCGGCTTATGGCATTTGTCCCTGCTTCCAACTCTATGAAACGGCCCCCATACTAACAACTTGTGTAGCACTCTCATCAATGGATTCTTAATGGTTGCAACATTCCTTCGAGTACATGAAGGATCTCCCACGCGATTCCAATACGCGGGGACACTAGGGTAATCTTTTTCAAATCTCCTAAGCCTCGAAAAATGAGCTTCAAACAATCGATGATTAATCTCATCCGGTTCATACAAACCAAGAGCAACAACAAAACCCAGCAAAGTATATGCGTGATCCTGCCCACAAAGCCTAAACCAAACACAAACTTCATTCATTATGTTCCGAACATTGATATTCCTTTCAAAGTACATAGTCGAAAAGAACTCCATACACCATTCACGATAAACCTCTTCATTTATGCTAAAAGCGCTCTCCCATGATAAATCATCAAACGAATCCCCATCAACCGGATAGACATAAGACATCTGCATCATATTCCGCAACTTATTTTCACACTCATATTCGGTAAACAAATCCCAATCTATCAACCTTGGAACCAAAACTGTCCTATTTTGAAACTTTGACAAACGTTCCCTAAAAGCATGTTTCTCCTCATTGGTGAGATCTTTGAACTTCAAGTTTGCATTCCCTTCAGCCTTCAAGCTATACGTAACCTTCTTCCTTGCATTCCTTTGGCAATACTTGATAACAATCGGGTTTAGTGGAACCCGTGTCGAACTTGAACAACCTACAACATTTCTCTATAGAAATCATAAATATAAGTCAATATAAGAGTGTTAGAACAAACGATAAGGTTTATAGAAGCCTCTAAGGTCTAGTTCGAAAATCTAAAATTTCCCAAAACAGAACATGGAACCGGATCGGTTGAGGGGCAGCCGATCCGGCTCCTCTCGCGACCTCACTCCAACCGTTCGGTTGCAGCTCGCAACCGAATCGGTTACTCAACCTGCAGAAGGCTTTGGCCTTCCAATCTATTTCCCACTAGATTCTTCTAATTCCAATTCACTCCTAAACTGCATTCTAACATCACCAATGATTCCCACATCCTCAAATTGCTCTTAACTCGCATTCAAAACTTCCATTCATCACATGTTCATCTTGCTTAGAACTAACAATCTTAACTTCAATTCTCAATCACTTGTTCTAATCAACAATGTGGCATCTAAAATTCATTGAAAACGCATCATCTACTAACTAGGAATCATCAATTGCAACTTAATTTGATTCAATGGCACAACCTAATTAAATCCGAAAATTCAATCATCTAATACTCATTCCATTTTGAATCAATCACTGCCATTCTTTTTGCAATGCATTCCTATATCAATTACCCACTTAATTCTAAAAGATTACAACTTAATTCGAATTCTATCAAAAACCCCCAAATTAGTGACCTAATTTGTAATTCGAATCAAATACTCTAATTAAACCTTAATGAAGTTAATTGATTGCAAATGCTTACTTGTTTAGGTGCCATGATGATCTTCTAAAACTCTTACAATCTTCAAACAATTTCTAATGGTCGAATTTTGTGAAACCCAGATGGAGGATTAGTGTGTGTGTGTGTTTTTATGGAAAAATGAATTTTTGGTATTTATACATGCATCCAACCGATTCAGTCATTGACCCAACCGTTTCGGTTTGCATTTTTGCAGAATTTTGCCTTAAAAACTTTACTTGGGCATTTTACCTTCCAAGCAAAATTTGTTTACTCAAAAATCCGATTAAAGATGCACACAACATTCAGCCAACCATTTGCAAATTTCAACAACATCTAACTCAAAAACTAAATCATCATACTTATCAAAATCATAATCTTAAAAACTGCCAAAAAAAACTCAAAATGCATTGATTAAAATAAATTCAAACCAAAATAACAAGACAAAAAAAATAAAATTAAATGAAAAACAAAATAACCCTAAGTAACTTTGCATAAAATGACCAAAAAAGTTCAAATCTCAAGATCCGACAAAGCACAAGGACCAATTATGTAATTTACTCAAAAAAAAAAAAAAAAAAAGATGAAAATCAAGCAAACAAATGCTTGTTATTATTGTTGCATTGTTATTCTCTTTATCACTCCTCAAAATACTCATGCCTCAAAATGTCCTCACTTTGGAATTTTCCGGTCAACTCACGGTACGTTTCATGAGTTTTGAACTTCCTAACAAATCTTCTTTCATCCGGGCATAATATATCGAATTTTACGTGCCATTCCCCGTCTCCATCCTCTCTCTTATATACACTTGACCCCTCGGGTCCCCATTCCAAATTTTTAAGTTGTACCGGTAGAGAACCTAAGAAATCTGTGAGCTTCTTGTAAACAAGGATGTTCATAAACAGATTGTAGAAGGCTTCCACCGCGAGTGCACGTTCCATTTCATCATCAATATCAAAATATGGTGGAGCAAGCGGTCCATACATAGGGTTTCCATGGACATCACGTCCAACTTCGAAGCAAGTTAAATCATCTTCCCCATCAAAAAGTTCCAAATCCTCCATAAATGCTAACACTTTACCCCTAGGCTTGGGATAATAAGTTTGCTTTGAGATTCCATCATCGATTGTCATAGTCCCCCTCCCCATATCTATAATCGCTCCACATTTGCGTAGGAAAGGTCTTCCAAGTAGGAGAGGTAGACTTTTATCAACCGGTATGTCTAAGACTAGAAAATCGGCCAAATAAGGTTGGTAGCCAATTTGCACCCTTACATTTATCACTTCCCCCATCGCCTTTGCTTGAGAATTGTCCGCCATGGTTAGTTTAGAATGATTTGGTTGGGGTTTGCTTAGGCCCAACGTCTTGAATAGTGGATAAGGCATAACGTTGACGCTTGATCCCGCATCCGCCAAAGCATACACCGGAGTGGTCCCGTTAACTTTTATAGGCAAAACGAAGTTACCCGGGTAACTCTCTTTCCGTGGCATACCCCGAAATAAGATCCTATCCCTATCCTCATCCGATAGATCCTTATCTTCCAACCTTGCTCTTGCTAACATAACCGCGTCTAGCTTTTTGCGGTATAGAATGTAATGTTGTAGCACTTCAATTACCGGCTTCTTCTCGTTAAGTTCGAGAAATTTTTGTTCAAGGTTTGCTAGGATGGCTTCCTTTTGGTTTTGAGTTAAAGGTTTGAAGGTGTTTGGTGAATTGGGTGGTGATGGTGTGTGATCATGGGTCTTGTTGGTGGTAGATGTGGTAGGAGTTAATTTATTTGATGAGGCTTTCTTTCTACTAGCCTTCCCCATCTTCACAATTTCCACATTCTCCTTTTCCATGTTAGCACATAATTCCACAAGCATTTCATTCACTTCCTTCTCCTCTTCCAAGTTGGTAATGTTGATTCTCATATCACCTAAAGCAAAATCCAATTGACATTTGGTTGTCACAAGGAAATCTCGCCCAAAGCATACGTCAGGCTCATCTGCGTTTCCTTCTTCCAAGACTACAAAATCCGCCTCGAAAATATGACCATGGATATTAATCCGAAGATTCTTAACCATTTTTCTCCCATAAGCTTCATAATCCAAACGAACGTGGCCAATTTGATCAAGAACTTTGTCCACAATATAATTTTGCCCATAAGCCATGTTCAATTGAGCATCCCACGCGCTCACCCCTTCTACACTACAAGGTGTCCCGAACCTCATAAGTGGTGAATCGTACCCCGTGAGAGGTGCTTGCGTGAATATCACGACTCTACTCTTTTTAGGAACTTGAACCTTGTTCTCTCCTATTTCTTTCACACATTCCGAATCAATAGCCAACTCCTTCTTACTTTCTTCCAAAATATTCCCAATCTTCTCCAACGAGTTTCCGGTGTCCTTAAACATCTCATCCAAGTTGCGTAGGTACTCAGAAATTCTGCTTAAACTATCCATAACAAACTATCTAACCAAACAAAACAAAACCAAAGACAAACATCCAAATCATTAGCGTTAGAGTTAGTAAAAATCAAAACAAACTACAGATACATATTCTAAACAAGTAAAGACACTTATTAAGACTAAAAACACAAGCTAAAACTTAAAATAGAAAAACTATAAATTTTTTTACCGAGAGCTCCAACCGGATAGGTTGGCCCTCCAACCGATTCGGTTGGTGGTAAGTCTCAGACCAAAGATACCCAACCGATCCGGTTGCGGGTTACAACCGAACGGTTGGAATGGTTTTATATATATATATATATATATATATATATATATATATATATATATATATATATATATATATATATATATATATATATATATATATATATAGGGAAGGGATCGGGTGCGGATTAGATTTTAAGTAGGGATGGTGCGGATAATATCACAGTAACATTCAAAAAAAAATAATTCAAAAAAATCTGAAAAAATTAAAAAAAGAAAGAGGACAACAATTTATTAAGAATCGTTGAAAAAAAATTCAGAAAAAAAATCATTTTCATGGTTAAAAGGTATAATGATATTATGAATTTTGTTAATATCACCGTAATTATCAAGCTTTCTTAATATCACTACTAAGTAAGGCTAGCAGTAGTTTCACTAAGGCTGGCAGTAGTATGTAAACTAGCAGTGATATTAAGTTTTTTTTTTTTTCTAATATCAAAGTAAATTTTTAAGTAAAATTGTTAATATCAAAGTTACTTTTTACATGTTTTCTTAATATCAAAGTTAATTTTTTTAATATCACCGTAACTTTTCTTAATATCGTAATAAAAAAGACAATGATATTAAGTAAAATTGTTAATATCACAGTTGAACTCATAATAACGTTAATATCACGGTAGGACTCATAATCAAAAAAACAAAAAGTGCTCATAAAAATCTGAAAAAATAAAAAAATGAAAGAAGATAGCAATAATAAGGATCGCTCAAAAGGAAAAAAAAAATCAAAAAAATCGTTTACATGGTCAATTGGTACCGTGAATGTTAGCGCAGATATTGACTTTTTTACAAAAAGTCAAGATCAGATCTGAAATGGGCGGTCCAGATTAATGCCACCTCAATGTCAAATAATCCAATTTCTTGCCACATAATCATTTGTTGTCCAACTAAGCAATATTTTTATCCACCTAAGCACTAATTGTAAATTTCGGATTTTTAATAATTTTTTTGTAAATTTCGAATTTTTATTAAATATTTTTTAAAATTATTTATAAAAAAGGAGACTTGACCAATTGATCATGTAAACGATTTTTTTGATTTTTTTCCTTTTGAGCGATCCTTACTATTGCTATCTTCTTTCGATTTTTTTGATTTTTTTTCCTTTTGAGCGATCCTTACTATTGCTATCTTCTTTCATTTTTATTAAATATTTTTTGTAAATTTCGAATTTTTATTAAATATTTTTTTAAAATTATTTATAAAAAAGGAGCCTTGCAAGGATTGAACCTTGGTTATTTGATTGAATAACATGTGTGTTTACCACTAAAGCAACATGTTTTTTTGGAATATATGTTGCAAGTCCAAAATTATAAATCTATGCAACCAATTATGTAGGAGAATCCCTACAACTTAGGTAACCATAAATACCTAAAGAATTATATACGTTCATGCATAATATATCTTTTCTCAAAAACCCTAAAATCCTTTTTCCCTCACATCGTTTATGTGTTTTCTTCATCACAGGTTTGTAAAAAAAATAAACATTAGTAAGCAATTGATATATATCTCAACTTCATATGCTAACTTCCAGAGTTGTATTAAAAATTTGAGTAGTTATTTAATTATTTGATCCTTCTGATGATGTTAACTCACTTTTATAACTTTATTCCTAAAGCCAGGCACATCCTGGTCTATCAGAATATGATCGAAGAATATTTTGAGAGTCATGGACTGTCAAAAGCTCTCTGTTGATGCATACTCACATGCTGCACAAAATGATAGATTGCCATTAAAAACAGTTATGCAGGTAACAATCATCGGTTTTTTTCTCTTATTGCAATGTGTAAACAGAAAATCTTAACGAAAAATAAACATGTAATGTTTGCGGAGCAACTGAATATTAGGACAACAATGCAGATAAATCAGCAGAACGCGACCCATGTTCATCTGCAGGTGTGGCTGCTGGCCATAATGTATATTGGCCATATACAAAAACCTGTAATTTCATACCTTTGTTGGTACATGTTGAATACATTGCGTATCTTTTTTGGTGTCTAATAGTTTTATGGATGCCATGTGTTATGCCTCAGGGTTTTCACGCCGAATCCGGCGGCCCGTACTTCCACCAACCCCGGATGGTAATCCTAATCAGCAACATACCAAAGGTTAGTACCGCTTTTATATGTTTCATTTTTTATGTATGGTCTTCGCCTGCTTAATGTTTCCGATTGTTTAGTTGTGTCAGTTGGATCAGAGTGGAAAAGGGTTACACCATTTTAAAACTATGAGTTTTAGTGTTTCTACCTTGAGTATTCCTGTGGTCGTAAGAAGTTTTATTGATTTTTTATATCATCTTTTAGTTGGAATAGCTACAAAATCAATCAAGCACAAGATAAAATAGGTGTTTTTGTTAGTATTGTAAGCACAAAAACCCCTTTCAAAGGGACGAGAAAAGAATATATTGGAGATGACATAAGTGAGATTAAATCTGCGGTAAAGGCTGGTTTGCCTTTAGAATCACTATACATGTGCAGTTGGTTGAAGAGTCGCTACCTCAGCATGCTTTCATAAAACTGAAGAAAAAATTAGTGGATATTCCTCCTGATACCACTGAAAATGTAGAATGGTCTTCCTTTCACAATGAAGCTCGAAAACCAATTATTGATTTACATCCTGGTTAGTAAATTGATTTATTATGCCATGAAGACACGTGTGTATATTTTTCTGATGTAATTTTTCTTTACATATTGTAGTTGCACATTCCCTGTAACGTATTTGCATAAAAATCAGTCCTCATTACTATTGGTTAACCTTCGATAAAAATCAGTCTGTAGACTCTTGGTAATAGTATGTAAACTCAGCAGTTGGTCCACATCTCCAATCTTCTTCAAAGTGGTTTCAGCTTGAGACTGGATCAGCTGCTACAATCCTATGTTCAACGCAAGAACAAGCATCCGAATCTGATGATGATTGGATGCTCGAACTTGAGCAACAAAATCACTTTCTAGCAATTGAACCTGTTTTACCAACTGAGAATCTACTAAATAAGGTTCCTGATCAGGCCATTCAAGTTTCGCTAAACTCTTCTACAAGTAGCTAAGAAAATGCTGTGATAGAGCAATCCCACTGTGAAGGTGAGAAGTGTGACGACGATCAAGAGTTGTTCTTACGTGAAGATCTGGAGAATGAAGAAAATTCTTCTGAGCTAGCATATAATGAAAGCTCACAGAGCGATGAATCATATTTGGATGCTCTTTTGAATTCTTCTACAAGAAACCAAGAAGATTTCGTAAGACATTAGTACCTTAAGATATGAACCATAGTTTATGCGATAACGATATATAGATATAGTGTTTTGACAGCCGAAAGACCTTTGGAGAGAAGCACAAATGCTGTCAAATCTTCATTATCCAAACATGGTAGCGCTATATGGTAGTGCAAAATCTATATGCACTTGGACTCCAGGTAGAAGAGTGTGTGACTCCCTAAACACAGCAAGCTGGTGCAGCTCCATCTCATCCCATCAGAAACGCACAATGCTAAGTGATTTAAAGAATTAAAAAGATAGAGAGGATGTTTGGATGCGATTGCAGGTCAGGAGTTAAATCCCTTCCATGTCGGAATCAATACTTCTAGCAATAATGTCTAACAAGATTATGACCAAGAGGAATACTGATCATGAATCTCAAAAAGACTGTGATCATGACTCCAGACATGTAGTCCTTTTTCAATTGTTATACAAATTTTGGCTAATTTTTTTCGTTATAAAAACTCAAATCTTCACTTTAGATAATAGTCTTTGTGTCCTAATACGGCGTATGCTAATTAATCAGGAGAAAAATCTGCGTTTCTTGATCGCGGTGACTCTATGACGATTCTTCATATTTTTATCTTGCCGGTGATAGTTCAGTTGGAATCAGATTAGAATAAATATGTTTACGTCGGGTCAAAACAGTTGAGTTGGGTCTGCTCTAGCCTCAACCCAGGCATTAGGCCTTCCTAACACTCTTGATGGATCATACGTTGGAAGTGGCAAGCTAGAGTTGATGTTTGCTGCATAAAATGTTCCTGAGATTATCACATAAACAACAAAAAAACACATGCCAGTTCAGACAGAGTAGTAAACGAGTACAAACACATAGTAATTTGTTAATGATGACCGCATATTATTCATGAGTTTTGAATGATACTCACCATTCAAAACGATATATGTTTAATCCCTAATCAGGTATGCTGGATTTCTTATTCAAGTTTCACTTACTTTATCATGTGAGTCCTTAAACCTTGAATTATATGTGGAACTGTGTTGGTGTTGTGTCTTGTGTATCTCTATATGATATTAGTTATACCTCATCAGAAGGTCAGGTAAGCCACAAGAACAGTTTCAGAAACGAGTGCATCTCCAGAAGAAACATCTGTGGATCTTCCTATGAATAGCCTTTCAATATCACCATTTGATGTTGCTGCTAATGATTTTTCTGAACATAATACTAGGACTGAAAAGGTATTGCCTTAATTATACCATGTTTTGATTTAAATGGTGAGTAATTTAATAACGACTTTAGTAGATTATTTTATTTCGTTGCAACTGTTGTGTAAATACACTGTACAGGAGGACATACGGATTTGATTCCGTTGATGATTTTGTTGGTGAATTAGTCGACTCAGCGGAAAGTGAACCGTAGTTGGCC
This sequence comes from Chrysanthemum makinoi, assembly GCA_910596185.1. Classification (NCBI taxonomy): domain Eukaryota; kingdom Viridiplantae; phylum Streptophyta; class Magnoliopsida; order Asterales; family Asteraceae; genus Chrysanthemum; species Chrysanthemum makinoi. The sequence goes on along the minus strand of OU343221.1, from coordinate 219,726,901 downwards.
TGCGGTTGGTGCAAATGAGGCTGCTACGGCTGTCAGTCTTAGTTTCGAGAATTTAATCGGTATACTGTTTATCCTCGGTAGCTTTTGTTATCGTTTGTGTTTTTTACGATAGTTTTAACGTTGTGTTAGTAAATTTACTATCCTATCATATGTTGTTTTGTTGTTTTTAAGACCTTAATGGGGACTTATATATTAGATATTTGATGACTAATGACTTAACCATGTGTACATTTTTACAGGATCAAAAGGTTCGTTGGCATGCCATATCACTGGAAGAAAGACCTGCAAAAGGCTTTGTTCAAGGATAAATTTACCCTCAAACGGTGAATATTACTTTTTTGCAGATTCTTTTTAATATTTGGTTGTCCATGATTTAGCATTTAGTTCTGCATTGCTACTTAATTCATTGAAAGTTATAGATCCTGGTTTTGGTCTTAATTCTGCATTTTCCTCTTATTGATGGACATCTTTATGATAATTTATTATAAAACTATGTTGGTGCAAGATAAAAGGTCATGCCTGAACTTTTGACCTTTTATGGCTTTTATGAAGCTAATAAGTCTTTTAATCTAACCTAGGGATGAATTTAACATCTATGTGTGTATGAAAGGATTGCGAGTCAAATAGTCTTGGGAGTTGGGAGAGGTAGTAATTAGATAAGAACTATTGAATTAGATATTATTTATATTCAAAACTTGATTGTTTTAGTTGTAACCAAGAGTATAGGTTATTACTACGAGTATATCTATTTGTCTTTCTAAGTTTGCAATTGTCTTTCTCATCAAATAAAAGTTGCTAATTCATGAACAATGCAACATTTGCAGTTATCTTTGACATGTGGAAAAACTGTATATCTACATGTTTCATGCTATGTGTTTTGAGTTGCAGTGTATGGACACATAAACGGATGCTGAAGATAAAGACAGTAACGCAGCTGCAACAACAGTTCCTGTTTCCCTTCAGGATAGGACTTTACCTGCTTCATTTGATGCAGATAATCCTACCTATCGGTATAGAGCTCTGGATTCTGCTAACCAGTGGCTCATTAGACGAGTCCTTGAGCCACACGGTTGGGACCATGATGTTGGTTATGAAGGAATTAACGAGTCCTTGATCCACACGGTTGGGACCGTGTCATTTTCTGGTCAGGTTACAAAAGATAAAAAAGATGCTAATCTGCAAATGGAGGTATCAAGTGCAATGAAACATGGGAAATCGAAATCAACAACTATAGCTTTTGATATGCAAACTGTTGGAAAAGAAATGTCTTATTCTCTACATAGCGAAACTCGGGTCATTAGTTACAGGAAAAACAAAGCATCGGCTGGTATTTCGGTTACTTACTTTGGTGACACGTTAACAGGTGGTGTGAAGTTAGAGGACAAGTTAATGATTAATAATGAGGAGAGTTGGTGGTGGCAGGAGGGGCGGTTATTGGTCATGGTGATCTGGCTTATGGGGGCAGTTTGGAGGCTACATTAAGATATAAGGATTTTCCTTTGGGTCGATTTTTGTCAACCATTGGACTGTCAGTTATGGATTGGCATGGAGATCTTGCACTTGGGTGGAATGCTCAGTCCCCGATTCCTATTGGTCGAACTACAAACCTAATCGGTCGTGTGAATTTAAATAACAATGGGTCGGGACAAGTTAGTGTTCGTCTGAATAGCTCAGACTAGCTTCAAATTGCATTAGCTGCATTGGTTCCACTTGTCATTAAACAAATTGGGTATTATCAGTCTCGGGATCCAGGATATTAGTTTCGCGCATTTGGCACCATTGTTTAGAGATTGAAGAAAGTTCTGTGGTATACGCTGCAGGATTGCAACCGATTGATGCTCAATGTAGTTTGTTTTATGAATTGTTTTTTCACAATATATATGTTTTAACTGCAGGTACAATCTGATGAAAGATACTGTCGCAATCGAAAGACAACTTTTGTATCAACAAGTCAGTTACGGTGTGAGAAAGAGAGACTGACCAGGTTCGAATCTGGGCAGCTCCTTTTTGTTCTTTTTTTTTTTAATTTTTTTATTTTATTTTTTTATTTTTTTATTTTTGCTAAAACTAAAGATTATACCTACTAAATAAGCAATCCTATCCTTTATTTAATGAATCCTGATTTTCTAAATTCACTAAATGAGCAGATTAATCAGCAAATATAAAGACAGACTAAATCAAAGAAAACTTGAACCAAACAATCCTAAAAGGATCCTATTGAGCTAAAAGCTTAAACTAAATGCTCCTATAATAAGCTAAAAGGCCAAAACAAATCAGCTTAATCTATAACTACATCTATCCTACAAATAATCAAAATAAGCTAAGTTAAACTATAAAAAGCACCTAAGAAGCTGCTATTACAGCAGCTAAGGAAGGGCAGAACGTGACTGTTTAGAAGGCCAAAATAAGCTATAAAATAAGCACTAAGGGTTCAACAAAGCAAAAACAAATTAAACTTACTACCTAATCTACTAGATAAAACAAAGATTAAGCACTAAAATACATCAAATAAGCAGATACGCTGCTTGAAAGAAGCTAAGTTGGGACAGAACACTTACTGATGCAGGACAGGAATAGCACTGAACCACCAACTTTGATGCACAAGCAGCCTAATCAAAACATTTTTTTGATTATTTTACTTTTAGGAAACGTTAAAAAAACTATTGAAAATGCTATTTTTAATTTTTACAAATTTTTATGACCAATTAAAATGACTTATATTGCTTTAGAAAACTGAGGAAAACCATTTTTTTGGACAGAAAAATGACTCAACAGATTTGATTCAAAAACACTAAAACTGACTTGACACTTTAAAATTTTGATTAAAAACACATTAAAACAGGATAATAAACTCACCTACATCAAATTTAACTTGACAAAAGGATAAAAGCTTCAAAAACTAACATAAACCAAACACTCCTTAATATGACCAAATGCAACTAAACTTTCAAAACATGAAGAAACTAGACTTGAGACTGAATTCGAATGAGAAAAACAACATTAAATTAAGCTTTTTAACACTTTGAAATCAGAAATTAAGCTTTCATTTCTTTTCTATGAGTTATGGTTATAAATATATTTTGATAAGTTAGGTAGTGATGATCCAAGCTCTTGCCCTTTTCACGAGTAAATATTCCAAGAGAGCCTTTATATGATCAGTGATCATACTATGAATCTTCTTAAGTTACGTTAAAATTATAAAAAATAAGTTGGTATTTGTTTCTCTTATCATAAGATGATAAGATGATATTGTCACAGGTATTAACGAAGGCTTGAAAAATAGTAACTGTTGTTTATGACGGGCGTTGCTACTGAATAAGAGGCTCTTTTGTAGGTCAGTTAGTGTAACATAGTTTTCTTTATCAATAAATTAGTTGTGGGTGTCCTGAATTAATATCAATGCAAGTTCGCCGTTAAATGGTCCGCAAGAGGTTTTATTACTGATGTGCTTAAAATTAGTATATATACATGTACGCAGATTGTTTCTTTCGTCGTTCGGATTTAAATATATTTGCTTATTTTACTAATGGCATGATAAATAAAAGTTGCATGACAAGCTCATATATATATAAGATGATAGACTAATCTTTTATATCATCTTTTACTAAGATGATATATAGTGGTTGTAGAAAATGAACTAACTTTTAACCATAAAGTCTGGTCTGTTGAATAGTTAATTATTGTGCAACTCCGAATTCACAAAGTGAAAATATTAAAGGGTGTTAGAAATGAGACATTAGTATTACTAAACTGATGACTTGTGTGGATTTCTTGATAGTTGTTTGATTGATTATTGTATGTACTTTCTAGGCGGTTTGCACAGAGGCAGGGATGTTTTCATTAAGAGAAAGAAGAGGTCGTGTGACACAAGAAGATTTTGAGATAGCAGTGGCCAAGGTTTTTGTCATGTTTTGGGTGGGTTCATGGATTACGTGTGTAATTTTTGTCATGTCTATGTAAGGGAAAATTAATTCCTTAAGTGAATAAATATGGTAGATACGGATTATCTTATTTGATAAATCTTACAGTTTGAACCTGTTCTTGAAAGACATGCTTATAAATTTTGTCAGGTAAGCCTACATTTTAAAGGGTTGTTTAGGATTGCACATCGAAACTTTGTAATTGCTTATAAGAGGTAGCCATATAGTATTTTTAATTTATTGTAGATTTGCAGCTAACGTGTGACTATTGAGGATACTTTTTTCCTTATGGTTGTCGCTAAAGAATGATGTACGTTTAAAATTCATTATATCCAATCTTTTGTTATTGATTGAATCTGCAAGTGGTAAGTTCTATTTGTATTCATTTTGGTGAAAATAATTTGAGTCGACACGGATCTCATTAGTTTGGGGTTGAAGCCTGCTCAATCAAAAGAGATTCGAAGGAAGATATCATCCATAGGGTAGTAGTTTTTATTATAATATTTATTTATGTGGTTATTTTCAGATGATGTTATTTGTTGCACGAAGAAGTATTTTCAGAAACTGATAGAAAATTTTCAAAATTTGGCTTCTCGATTATGATTTAACTATTTGCATAAATCAAACTAAGGTCCTCAGTTGTAGTCTTGATGTATGAAATGTAACAGATGCAATTTCTGTCGTTAATGCAAAGTTCTTAGTACCTCATTTTTCTTTGGCTTAATATATTTGATGGTGCCAGCCATGGACAGTAACCCTGACTGAAGCGTCAATCATCATTGGCAACTGGCTAATATTGCTTAATGTCGTAGCCACTTCAGCAATAACAAGAGGAGAAGTAACCAAGCTTACAGAAGAAGGCCCTCGCAGGTTCAAGGGTTATGGGCATCATGATTTCTGTCTGTTTGAGTATCCTTTCTTACTGTATTCTTTTCATGAAAGTCTAGGTGATCCACTTTTTGTTTGACCACGGTCTCATTCATATGATATGAGGAGAATCAACACACAAGATAGATAAATGGAAATTTAAATAAATAGTCTGAACTTTTAGTTATCTGTATTGCTTTCTGACCAAAAGAACATCAAATTACTTTAAAGGTCTGATGCTAATTCTCTGCTATCTTATAGTCGCTGCCAGTTTCTTTCTACACATTGACAATAAATCTGGTGAGTCTTCTCTTTCTTAGAGTATCTGTGAATTAAAGTAGTATGCCTATGTGTCTGCATACTTTAAGTAGTGTGATAATATGATTGCAGAGAGCTTTCTGATTGTGTAAATGTAGTTATTTTTTCTTTTCCTTACTTGAAAATTGACTATAGAGTATATAGCATCAGGCTGTTTTGAACCACGAGATCTTATCTGTATTTGCTATATAAGCTGTCTATAGCATGTTGCGCCCATACATTTTACTGTACTACTAAGCATATATGCTACATCAAGTATTAGATTTTTAATAATAGCTTTATTTGCTCATCTAAGAGGTAAACTTTTGTAGAAAAACTTACTGCACAAGATAACTTGGACACATCAATAGATGTCTGTTACATTGTCATGTACTCGATAATTTTTGCTTCATTATTACTCTTCCAATCATACAATCCAAGCAGGAGATTGCTTCTCAACCTATTAGGTGTTTATTCATGTCCATCTTACGTGAAAAGGCACTTCTTCGACCTTCTTCAACAGTTTCACGAGCATCCATATCAGAATACACAGTCCGTATAAGATCAGACTTGTGTCCTTTTTAATATTGAAAGTATCCGTCCGCTTTTAATTTTAAGAGGTTATGAAGTGAAGATGTAATATGGTTTATAATCAAACATGTACATTACATATAGTCTTCTAATAATTGCTTTACAACAATTTTCCTCTGATTTCTTTCCAGATTTCTTTGGGCCATTGAGGGCTAGAGTGTATGATGATGAAGTGAGGAAGTGGATTGGCGAAACTGGGGTTGAGGGCATTGGAAAGAGACTTGTGAACTCAGGGGATGGCCCACCAACATTCGAATAACCCAAGAATACCTTCGATAAGCTCTTGGAGTACGGAAACATGCTGGTTCAAGAACAAGAGAATGTCAAGAGAGTCCAGTTGGCCGAGACCTATTTGGATTCGGATGAGACTAAGTAGCTACCGACTGTTCCGACGCGTTAAACTTCAATTTTTACGCCCAATCCTATTGTACTTTTGCTTCATTTTTTTTACTTCGGCGGGTCTGAATAGGTCAGCGCATAACTCGCAACATACGTTGCGGGATCATGGCGATTATACACAAGCAGCAGTTACACATCAAATGGCAATATTAACCGGCAACATCAACCCCACGCGTAATTCAACGAGGTTGTTTAATTACTTATTTGTAATCTAATTTAGAAAATGCCTTATGATCACACATGATGAGTACTCCCTGCTTTTTCCTTTTATACTTAGTTACTTAACATACGCTTTTGTGTATTTGCCCAGCCCATCCACTGCAGCTCATAGTTTGCATGGTCCTAATCATTGCACACGATCAACGGGTATAGGTAAGTAGATCCACAATTCTTATCTCCATTGAAATAATACATTCTTTAGACATTTTCTGCCCTAGGATATAAGTATACTATAGTGGTCAGGAAGTTGGTGATTTCTGAATGGCGATATTACTCTTAAAAAATATAAACAACTTGCAATTGTAAATTGTTTTTTTGTCAAATTGTTTAATAACAAATAACGGTCAACTAATTCACAAGTCATGCCGAGTAGGTTTGTTAATGGGTCGATCAATAAGGTTGATCTCAAATAAGCCATTTTTTGGTAATTGGCACGGGTCAGGTTGACCCCAAACATTTCTTGACTTTCACCCATTTAGACCGTTTCCTAAAAAGATACGAGTAATACTTTATATGATGCCTATTTTACCCTCCATAGATATAAAATAACTTGAATCAACATATTCATGAGCAAACGGGTCTATATTTCCAGCTCTATTATTTTTCTTAATTTTAGTTTTTGGTCTTCACCACTTTGTCTTTGATAGATCAAATTTGGTTCTTTTTCTTCCTTTGTTATGTATAGATTTTTTGGTGCGGATAAAAATGGAAATATCAACTATGAAGTTGATAAAGCAACTTAATGCCGTCCGCTTATGCCAGGTACTTGGCTTTTCTTTTTCTACAAAATTATATGGTATAATTGTGTTTTATAGCACTTTGTTCCCTCAACACGTTACGATTTTCACCCTTATACTTATACATGGTTTCAGCCAGGTTATTGTTTCAAACGGGCAAAAGAAAATAATTTAGCTCAACGTGAATGTTCTAATTGGGGTCAAAAGTCACCAAAAGCGTCTATGCATCAACCTCTTACATCAACTATAAAACTTTAGATTATGTTTGTAATTATATTTTTGTATAATCATAGTTAATTTCCATTAATTATCATTTATCTTATTATCAAACATCCCAGGATGTGGATTTGCGCCAAGTACACTTACCCATGAGCAACAAAATTGTTGGGTAAACAGTCGATATTCTTTACATATTCAAGATAATCATCTCTTTGTGAGCGGTGCATCAATCGATGGAATGATAGAAAAGCTGCTAAAAAGAAAAAATCTTTATTAGATTATCAAGTTTTTAATTCACTAAAACGGCGGTAAGCTGATATCTTATCATTTGAAAATTAACTAATATTTGAATGTTGCATGTATTCTCTCTATCAAGAAAAGCTCTAATAGGATCTTTGCAAACGGTATTAAATATCAGTTATTGTCTATTAAAAAATTGATTTTTAAACAAGAATGTATCGAAGATTTATATACTTACACAATTCAGTTTACCATCTTAACCGTCATTTGTCACGAGGATATGCGAGCAACTTGCGTGACTATATTCATGTTAAGTTGATATCGGTCATGGATATCCTTTATCAATATCAAAAGATAGAGCCAAGCTTTACAAAGCTTGGAGATGAAGTGGCTATGTCCAATGGAACTCATATCTAACAAAATTAGTTGGCTTCCGCTTTAATATCTTTCTGAAAAGTGCGTAGCACTAAAAACCATTGAGCGGCTGCAAGTGATGTACACACTTTTATTTTGCAACTGACGTAGGGATCATGCTGACAACATTGACGACCACTGATGTCTCTCAATAAAGAGTCTTACACATGAAATACCTGAAACATCTACACCAACAACAACAGATGAAGTTCAATCACGTACTACAAAAACCAAATGTTTCAAATATAAAAAACGCACACATTAACCTTCAAACACGTACTACAAACATAAAGTGCAATCCAAAAAACCCAAAAACCAAAACATAACAAACATTGTATTGCCCATACTGGAACATCTATCCAACAACAAATCCATACGCATACCAAATTCTACAACTAACATACAGATACATAACCAAAATAAAGTTAACACAATGATACCATTCAGTATATTAACACCAAACCTAACTACTATTAAACTAAACAAAAACATAAACCAACAAGCACAGCTGGGAATTTCAACAAACTTCAAACACCGCCATCATGACTGGATCCTCACCATAGAAGACATCCTGAGTATCATAAACTACCTCCCTTACAAACTGAAATCTAATGAATTTGTTCATTCGAAAACTAAATTCATCAACCAAGGTCTTCCAATTTGTCTTTATAGTCATATGGTCATTCCTCGATGGCTGACCAGTGTGACGTTCAAGCTTCATAACGACACGTCTCTCAGAATTCATTCTCCTTAGAATAGCATTCTCATAGCCTTGAAGATGGTTATCAGACACAAAGCGAGATGGAATAGTCTGCAACAAAGCCATTAAAAAAAATAACAACCATAATAAACATTATTTACATACCAAAAATTTACCATAAACAACAGACAACAAATTAAACAAAAATTAAACTCCCTTACCAATCTACCACCATCTAAAACATACGGAAAAAGTTTTGGTAGAAAGTGCTTTAAAGATTTTATGTTGTGATAAAGACGGGAAATACGAAAAATCAACAACAAATGTTGTCTACAAAGAAGCTTTGTTTAGAATTTAAGTTAACTGTTATATCACTTTAATACATTTTCATTATCTACAACTTTACAAACATACATAAAATTCATAATGTTTTAAAAATTATATATGTTGTGTTATTAACCATCCACGCAAACCATACAATTATATATAATTCTTTAAAAAAAAATTTGTTTTTGTTTTATAATATTGTTTGAAAATTCTAAAAAATGTATTTCATTTAACAAAAAAAAAAAAAAAAAACAAATAATTATAAGTTATGCCCGCCCATTGGGCGGGCTTCGAAAACTAATATATATACTAGTGTCAAAACCCGTCCGATGGACGGGTATGACTAATGGTTTTTATTTTTATGTATTTGTTTATCATATATATTCCAGAAAGTAATTAAAAGTTCAATGAAAGGTTAAACATGTTTATTTGATGTTTTGTATAATATATTAAAATACTTAAATAAGGTTAGTAATTTGGTTTGTTTTTTTTGTTTTTTGTTTTTTTTTTAATTTGTTGTTAAATGTTTATGTTTAATAAAGATACGTTAGAATGTGCTTATGTTATGTTTGTTGATATAGTTTGAACATATTTTTTCATATGAATTTAATTAATCAGGTGTCGTTAAGTGCGTCCATTATTATTGAGAAGAGTAATAATTAGATTACTAATGAAGATTTGTATTTTTTATATTGTTTATGTTGCTTTTATGTGATCTTATACATAACGTATAGATTTTTTTAAGTTTTATTAGAGGTGTCCATATCATGAAAAATGCAAATGATGAAAACATATCTCGATTTCATAAAGTATAGAATGATATATTTTATGTTAGCATAATAAATAATGTTGTTAACATATATAAGTATTTTTTTTTCGTTTTTTTTTGTGTATTGGTAAATTGCATGTTTTGTTTTCTTTATTTGGTCGTTTTAGTGATTATAAATCGTTTTATTATATATGAACTGCAGTTGATTATTTTTGTTGTTGTGGTATTCCGATATTGGCGGTTATGTTCTTTGTGCTTTGAAAGTGCTATAGCGGTGTTATTTGTGTGCACATACTTTGTTTACGATATTGGCGGTTATGTTCTTTCTGGTTTGAAAGTGCTATAACGGTCTTATTTGTGTTGTTTGGATTGTATTTTATGTTTTTGGTTGTTGTCGAATGGCCATTGTATCCTTGTTTTAAAATTGTTACATTGGGTATTTGTGTAATTTTATTTTATGTAGGGGTTAGAAATGCCATTGGAAATTAAATTAGGGTGTATTAGTGTATTTTTTATTTATTAAGTACCATACATGATATTTGATTATAGCATAGGGTAAAGAGTGTAATTTTATTAAATTTAATCTTTTTTACGTTTATTAAATTTTTATAACCTAGTATAAACGTTTTTTCATTTCTTTTTTTTACCTGTGTGTCCACACTTAGTTGGTAGTGTCTGTTTTGATCCAATATCCAGGTATAGTTGTTCCATTTTTTTGTTTGAATATGTGTATACGTTTGTTTTTTTTTTGTTTGCATTTCTGATTGTCTGTTTTTGGCTTTTTTATGTTTAGCGAGTGTTTGGTGTTGTTACTTCATGATCGATAGTCGTTTGTAGCTGTGGATAGCTTGTTGATTCAAGGTGTTTAGTGGTTCTCCTTTATAAATTGTAAGTTATTGCTGTATTGTTTTATTTTTTGTATTTTTTTTAATTAGGGTTTGATTAAATTTTATTTTGGGGTCTTTTTGTTTATCCATTTTTATTTGTAGTTTTGAATGTTTTTTTTATAGATGTTTGTGTCAATTTTTTTTTTAGTCATGTAGTGATCATTTGTGATGGCTTAGACTTAAACGTTGGATTATCAGCTTTATAAGATATCAAGTGACATTGATTAATCCGTGTAAGTATGTTTGTTGCGTCGTTTTTGTTTGTATGAAGTTTTAGGTGTTCGACGTGTAGTTTTTTAGTTATTTGTGATTTGTGTTGCAGCAGGTCTATTGGGATGGATTTTTCAATTAAGTCATATCTGGTACTTTACGATTTGGTTTTGTTATATCAGCCGCTCAAGCAATGTGTTTGTGATTTTCTTTTGTTGTTTTGCGGCATTGAAAGTGTTTGTTGTATTTGTAATTTTTGTACATGTGTTATGATTAGAGTGTTTGGGAGTGATAGTGTTGTTTTTAGTGTAGTAAAATCTTGTGTTAAGGGTGTTTGGTGTTGCATCCGTGGGTCTTCTTTAGATGTAAGTGATTTTGTTGCGCAAGATATACAACAATATAATAAACATTGTTGTGAAATAATATCAATTTCCTTATACTTTAGAGGTTTTTAAATCATACGCATGTATAATTTTTACTGTCATTTAATAGATTGCATAGTTGAAATATATGTTTGTTGAAACATAGAAATAACATTTGAATTATGTTTTGAGGCATAGATCACTTTTCCAATTTAACGTTTGTGTTTATAAAGTTATTTTCTTAAAGTTTGAAAATCCGTCGAATTTTATAATTTGTAAAGCAAACATTGTATTGTGTGTAGTAAACTGAACCTATAAAAGTTACCATTAACAGAGGCAATTAGTTGTTCATGAATAAGTCATTTGAAGGTAAAACTAAGTTCGTTGATATTGAGGGTTAGATTTTGTTGTCATGATCACGGCGTTTTGCGAATATAATTTGTGCCATCTTCATATTTGTATGAGTTTTTTGTGTACTGTGTTTAGTTAGTTATTTTAAAGCTATTACATTTAAAGTTTTAAGCATTTGAAGTTTAATTTGTGTTTTTAATTTTTGCAAAAACAGTTTTTAGTCTCCGGATTCTGTAGTTAATTAAGTTAGTTCATATTTTATTTGTAAGTTTTGAATTTATTCTAAGCTTGTGTAATGTTGTTTTTATGATAGTTATAAATCCCTAGTTTAGTTGTTATAAGCTGATTTCCCATTAGTAGTAGTATTAGTTGGTTTTCTTTGTGTTAAAATTTCTTGCATCTCAGTTGGTATTTCTTTCCATATAAGTTGTATTCTCTGCTTAACATCAGCTTCATAGGTTTTTTGTTGTGATTGATTTCTTGTTCCTTAAATAGCCCCTAGTATTAGGTTAATTTGTTATCCCTTATAAGTAATTACATGCTTAATTGGTAAGCTTATTAGGCTTCATAGTCGTGTCCTTATGATTATGCTACTGTACCATTAGCTGTCCCAAAGTACTCATTTCTAACCGCTTATTTCCTATTTCTGTTAAAATGCTTGTGTGAATTTTGTTTGTTTAGTTAGTTTGTAGCATATATAATATGGGTTTTGCGTTTTGTTTCTATTTAGTAGCTTATTTTAGTCCTTAATTTAGTCTGCAAGTAGCCGCATCTGTGCATTTGTTTGCCCTGTACAATCAACATTATCAGCTTAGCAGCTTTAGCTTTTGATTTATAGTTTGCTGAGTTTTAGTCCTAATAACCTGAGGTTTGGCATGGTTTATATTTAGTTGTTTTTCTAGTTATTTAACATTTTTGAAAATTTTAGTTCTAGCTTCTTATCAGCTTTTCATAGGCTTGAAAAGTGCCCACATGATCTTTAGGCTGCTGTAGCAGTGTTAGATTTGATAGTGCTTATTGGTGTGTTGTATATGCTTATTTGATTGTATTCAGTAGCATTAGGTATACTTTTTGTTGTAGTGGATGTTTTTGTATCTTTTTTTTTGTTTTTATAAAATATATATTGACTAATTTATTTTTATCAGGTTTGTAATGGATGTTTCTGATGTAAAATATGTTAATACAAATATCGTCATTAAACGTTATTTATATTTTTGATCTTTACCTAAGTTTTGTTAACGACAAAAGTAAATTTAATTTGTATAAAAGCTTAAAGCTTGTCAAGTTTAATAGATATTAAAACAAGCTTTTTTAAACAATATATTCATCATTCAAGCATTTACATTTATGATTAGTAACATCTTGATATGACTCTAATCATTATGTATGATAGTAGTTTTTAGAATGTGTTAGGTTCTTAAAACCAAACACTACTTATGTACTTGCATATTTCTAAGAATAGAAATACAACTTATGACATCATGTAATGCATCATGGAAATCATTAGAAGATTTCATTAGATATTTTGTGTGGATTTGTACTCTTCATGTCTTACACAATCTCACTTAGATAGAGTTGACTTTAGCAAAGATTTGATATCTTGACTGTCAGACCGACGGTACCAAAATGGTACACGGGCGGAACCCTTTTAAGGGTTCCGCGGTCCGTGGACGCTCCTGTCCACTTTGGCTATAAATAGCAATGCCAAGCCAAGTAGTTTTTCATCCTTTCTAACATACTCTCATACATATCTTCTCTCTAACCTTTCTAACTCAGTTTCATATCATATTAGTGATCTCTTTTGTAGCAAAGAAGATCAAGTCATATTCAAGCTTCAACGAGAAGTTGGAAGTCTTGTTTGTTTAGTGTTGTATGATCTAGTGTTGATTCATACTTCATTGTTGTATCAAACCATCATAATCTTGTGAGTGTGAGTGGTTAGTATTTTAGTCCTCAAAATACATTGTGTGTGGGAGTGGTTGTACCCTTGGAAAGAACTCGACATCTAGCTTAGTGTCGGAAATAGTGTAAGCGAAGTGTAAAGGTTTTCTCCGCCGGTGAAAGGAGCTTGTTGACTAGTGAAGTTAAACTCTCGAGTGTGAGACTCGAGGAGTGGAGTAGGGCAAGGAAAAAGAGTCCTTGTAGACCGAACCACTATAAACAACTTGTTGTGGTTTGATCATTTCTTTCCTTATTTACTTCTTACATATTGCTTGCATATTTCATTAACATATCTAAGATCAATATCAATTGATCTTTACAATAAGTTTCAAAACAAAGTTTTTAATTGGTAAACTATTCAACCCCCCTTCTAGTTTTCTACAATTGGTACCAGAGCCTCGTTGCTCAAGAATTTCTAAAATAACTTGTATTTTATAAACTTGAAACGATCCATGGATTCTGAAAACTTTAAAGAAGGGCAATCTATGCAAAGACCACCACTCTTTGAAACCAATGGATTTATCTATTGGAAAAACCGTTTTGAAACATATGTAAAATCAAAAGATATAGATCTTTGGTTTATTATTGTTAAAGGGAATTTTAGTTCTACAACAAAGGATATTTCCGTTGATGAACAAAAGAAACTAGTTGCTAAAAATAATGAAGCTAAAATGATGCTTTATAATGCTTTACCTAGAAAAGAATATGAAAGAATTTTTATGTGTGAAACCGCCAAAGATATTTGGGAATCTTTAATTGTTACACATCAAGGTAATTCACAAGTCAAGGATAACAAAATTGATCTTCTTGTTCAACAATATGAACAATTTGTTATTCCTGAAGATGAAACCATTGATTGTGGCTTTGCTCGCTTTAACACTATTATTACATCACTTAAAGCACTTGATGAATCTTTTCGTAGTAAGAACTTTGTCCGGAAATTTCTTAGAGCACTCCATCCCAAATGGAGAGCTAAAGTGACCGCCATTGAGGAATCAAAAGATCTCTCAATAATGTCACTAGACGAGTTGATCGGTAACCTCAAAGTACACGAAATGGTGATGGAGAAAGATTCGGAGATCATCAAAGGAAAAAGGGAGAAGATCAAATCCGTTGCTCTAAAAGCAAAAGCGGAATCAAGTGATGATGACGAATCTTGCTCCGGTAGCGAAGATGAGGAATATGCCATGGCCGTTAGAGATTTTAAGAAGTTCTTTAGAAGAAGAGGAAAGTTCGTAAGACAACCTCGAGAAGAAAAGAAGCCATTCCGAAAGGATCGGGATGACAAGAAGGGAAAAGGTGAAAGAAAATGTTTTAGATGTGGTGATGCAAGTCACCTCATAGGAGAGTGTCCCAAGCCACCTAAAAGCAAAACTCAACGAGCTTTTGTAAGTGGTGCTTGGAGTGATAGTGAAGACGATGAAGAATCAAGCAAGGAAGAAATCGCTCTAATGGCACATGAGTCAAATGAGGTACTTTCCGACTCTTCTTATTCTTCTATTGATGATGACACTTTGCAAAAACAATATAATCAATTGTGTGAGCTAAGTCTAAAAATCATAACTAAAAATAAATTTTTAAAAACCAAAAAGGAATTTTTGGAAAATGAAGTTTATGAGTTAAAAGAAAAAGCAAAACGACTAGAAAAAGGAAAAGCAAATGACGATGATTGTAAATCATGTCAAGAGCTTAAACTTGAAATAGAAAAACTAAAGCTCACACAAGATGTTTTAATAGAAAACAATTCTAAATTTAAAAGGTTTAACAAGAACATCGCTCTTGCCGATGAAATAGTTAAAATTCATAAAACACCGGGAGACATGAATGGGCTAGGTTTTAATGAAGTATTAATTCCAAAGAGTCAAAATAAAACGGCCGAAAAGGACGAACATTCTGTCAAAATTGCTGCAGTACAGCACGGACCAGACGGAACCAAAATAAGGGTTCCGTCCGTTGTGCAAAATGGTGCCGTGGGTACTTCAGCAGAACAGAATGATCGCAATACGGACCGTACTGAATTTGTTAAAATAACAAAGAAAACCAATAATAGTATTAAACTAAAACCAGCCGTTACTTCAGGAGTAGGACTTGTCAAAAATGAATTTAGATCAAAAACTACTCAACAACGATATAAAACTCCTTTTGCCAAACGCCCCTTTCCTAAGAGCAACCACAACGTACAACCCAACTACCAACACAATGGTTGAAATCAAAACTTTCCTAGACCATATCAAACTCCAGATTACATGCCATGGAACTCTTACCCATCGTTTCCATACATGAATCAAATAAATGGTATGTGTAACCCAAATGGACCCATGAGATATTGGGGACCAAATGCTTGAGTTATTTGCTTCTTAGGTATGCTTGAAAGTTGGATTGGAACCTGATGAATGGATAAAAGATAGTGGTTGCTCACGACACATGACGGGCAACAAAAGTCTCTTCTCATCATACCAAGAGTATGACGGAGGTAATGTCACCTTTGGTAGCAATCTCAAAAGCAAAATTATTGGCAAAGGTACGATCGCTCATAACTCCCTAACTATTGAAAATGTTGCTCATGTGGATAGGTTAGGATTTAATCTACTTAGTATTAGCCAACTATGTGATAAAAAGTATAAAGTGCTATTTGATGAAAATGGTAGTAAAATACTAAAAGATGGTATCACCATAGCTAAAGGAGTTAGGAAAAATAACATATATGTCATGAAGATAGATAAAACATATAATGACAAACTTTGCCTAACAACATTAGATGATAGCTCATCTCTTTGGCATAGACGTTTAGGTCACGCTAATATGAGACTTATACAAAACCTATCTTCAAAAGAATTGGTTAGGAATTTACCAAAACTTAAATATGACCAACACTTTTGCGACGCTTGCAAAATTGGTAAACAAACACATAGTAGTCACAAAACTAAAAATATGGTGTCCACATCTAAGTGTCTAGAATTATTACATATGGACTTGTTTGGACCATCCGCTATAAGAAGCTATGGAGGCAACTTATACACTTTGGTCATAGTAGATGATTATTCAAGGTTTACTTGGACGTTGTTTTTGAAAACCAAAAATGAAGCTTTTGATAAATTTGAAATACTTAGCAAGAAAATTCAAAATCTTCTAGGTATCAAAATTGTGTCGATCCGTAAGGATCATGGTCGGGAATTTGACAACGAAACTCAATTTGGAAACTTTTGTGATACAAATGGTATAACACATAACTTTTCCGCTCCACGAACACCTCAATCTAATGGAGTAGTAGAACGTAAAAATAGAACAATTCAAGAAATGAGTAGAACAATGCTTAATGAACAAAACATTCCTCAAAAGTTTTGGTGTAACGCCGTTGACACTTCCACATATATTTTGAATAGAGTCTTAATACGTCCTTTCTTAAACAAAACACCATATGAACTCTATAAAGGTAAAAAGCCAACGTTAGGATATTTTAGAGTCTTTGGTTGTAAATGCTTTATTCTTAATACTAAGGATTATCTCACCAAGTTTGACCCAAAGTCTTATGAAGGTGTATTTCTTGGTTACTCTCAAACTAGTAAAGCTTACATTGTCCTAAACAAAGAAACAATGATAGTCGAGGAATCGTTGAACATAACATTCGACGAAAGTCCACCTCCCTCTAAGACATCACCTTTGGTAGATGATGACTTAGTTGAAAGTCAAATGATAGAAGGTCAAGAAATAATTAATAATAACAAGGAAGATGAACCATTAAATAAAGAAATTGTCAACATCAAAGAATCTAAAAGTCATCCTTTAGAAAAAGTCATAGGACTACTCAATCAAAGAACCTTAAGGTCACAAGCCCAAAATCAAAGTAATTATTTTTGCTTTGTATCCACCATTGAAACAAAAACCATAAATGAAGCAATAAAAGATGAATCATGGGTTATTGCCATGCAAGAAGAATTAAACCAATTCGTTAGAAATGATGTTTGGAAGTTAGTTCCAAGACCTAAAGATCAAACTATAATTGGAACAAAATGGGTTTTTCGAAATAAGATGGATGAAAATGGGATAGTATCTAGAAACAAAGCTAGGCTTGTAGCGCAAGGTTATAATCAACAAGAGGGGATTGATTATGATGAAACTTATGCACCGGTAGCTAGGCTTGAGTCTATTAGAATATTGCTTGCTTATGCATGTGCCTATGATTTTAAATTATTTCAAATGGATGTTAAAAGTGCCTTTCTTAATGGGTTTATTAACGAAGAAGTGTATGTTGCTCAACCTCCCGGTTTCACCGACTTTGAGAAACCACATCATGTCTTCAAACTCAAGAAAGCATTGTATGGTCTTAAGCAAGCACCAAAAGCTTGGTACGACCGACTTAAGACTTTCCTTATTGATAACAAATATACTATGGGATTAGTAGATAATACTCTTTTTACCAAGAAAAAGGAATCACATATTATCATTGTTCAAATATACGTTGATGACATTATATTCGGATCAACTTGTCAAGAATTATGTGATGATTTTTCTAAAATCATGCACGACGAGTTTGAAATGAGTATGATGGGTGAGTTAAATTTCTTTCTAGGACTTCAAATAAAACAACTAGAAGATGGCATATTTTTTAACCAATCTAAATATATAAAAGACATGCTTAGGAAATTTGGTCTTGAAGATTCCAAACCAACTAAAACTCCCATGTCCTCGGACACTAAACTAACCAAGGATGAGGAAGGTGAATCCGTAGATAACACTAAATATAGAGGAATGATTGGTAGCCTACTCTATCTTACGGCTAGTAGACCCGACATTATGTTTAGTGTTTGTCTATGTGCTCGCTTTCAAGAAAACCCAAAGGCATCACACTTAGAAGCTGTAAAAAGGATTTTTAGATACATTAAGGGAACAACGTGTTTAGGATTATGGTATCCCAAAGGAACGGGTGTAGAAACCATAGTGTATGCCGACTCGGATCATGCCGGTGACTATGTCGATAGAAAAAGTACAAGTGGTATTTGCACTTTTGTTGGACATTGTCTTACCTCATGGTTTGCAAAGAAGCAAACGGCCTTGGCCATTTCAACTACTGAAGCCGAGTACGTCTCAGCCGGAAAGGCATGTCAACAAGCTCTTTGGATGAAGCAAGCTCTCGTCGATTACGGAATTCATCTCAACGACATTGTGATACTTTGCGACAACAAAGGAGCCATCGATCTCAGCAAGAATCCCGTTCAACATGCTCGTACAAAACATATTGAAATCCGCCATCACTTTCTTCGCGACAATGTTCAAAAAGGAAACATTTCAATCGAGAAAGTATCCTCCGAAGACAACATTGCCGACATCTTAACTAAGCCTCTTAAACGAGAACCTTTTAATCTTCTTAGACTTGGTTTAGGGTTAATGGAACCAAACATGTAGGATAAACATAGCCTAAAACATTAGAATAGTCAAAACTAAACAAATTTGTCTTGTACCTGCTACTGTAGCCACGGCACCAAACGATAACAAAGACGGAACCAAATTTTTGGTACCGTCTGGTCCGTGGTGTCTACAGAAGCAAAACTGCTATATACAAATCATCCTCTTCCTCAAAACCCACTTTACCAAAACGTGTATAACTTAAACCAAGCTCATTATTGTCATCTTCCAACTCACTAATCACTGAAGATAACATCATTGTAAGTATCCTAACTACATTTCATCTCTTAATTCTGAGTCTAGGATTCTTATTTATGCACAAAACTATCACAAATCATTACATGGGGTTCTATGTATGCTTTTATACCAAATATGAATTCAATTGGCAAATTGCATAACTAGTCATTGAAATTAGGTACTACATTATCATATTGCATAAACAAATCATGCTTCCCACTAATTGATAGATAATGAATATAAGGCCCTATTCAAACAACCAAACACCCCATGTCAAAAGTTTTGAAAAGCTTCTCACTTGTAGGAAAACAATTTTTTCATTGCTAATACAAATAGAAACGTTAAATTTTCATCACTTGCATGCTCTTAAATACTAAAGGTATTGCATAACTAATATGCATTCCCGGGTATATTCAAATGAAGCCACATTGAATTAGGAGCATTTGGGTTATCTCATGGTATTTGCCAAACACCCCACTAAAACCATCTTTGTGCATAAAATGAGTCGAGATAACCGCAACTCCAAATTGTTTTCATATAGGCACACACTAGAACCAAAAACGTTAAAACTTATTCTCATTTTTTAACATATTAACTATTTTCCTTAGGAATAACCATAAGGTAGCCGCAAGATTCTATGATCACAAAGACACCCTTAACTACATTCCCAAACACCATAAAACCAAAGGACTTAGAGACAAAAAACCAAAGAACAAGTAGAAATATTTAGGGGTCTAGAATCAAGGTATTTCCATGAGGGTAGAACCATTCACTTATCCTTCCTTGAAAACAAGGATGACTTCTAAATTCCAAAATAAAACTTGCAACTATATTAAATCCCAACATTCGAAATTGACCCATAATCAATTCTATTTTAAACACCCTTGCGACTTGGAAGCAAAAACTAAGGTTCTAAACTTGTAGAAAATGTTTTGCAATTTTGAACAAAAGCTCACAAGGATTTGAAACAACACCACTAAAACAACAAATCGATAAATAAAATTACATGACAAAACAAAATACAACCTGGGAATCTTAAACTGACTTAACATTAAATTTTATTGAAAATTTTAAAATACAAGGAATGTAAAATGACAATAATGAAGGAAATCAGCTAGAATACTACCATTCTAGTAAAAACTAATAACAATACTGATTAAAACTGACTAATACTAACTAAAACCTAACTAGCCTTTCTTCATGTGGCTGTCTCTTTTACTCCCTCCTCGGTCTCACTTCTCTCTCTTGTGATGTAGATAAACGAGCTTGGGCACATGCATCCTCAATCCTTGGCAGGAGAGGCGTGGGGCGCAGGATGGGTAGTATGTTGAGTGTAGCAGGAAAAGAGAGGTTGAGTGTTTGGTGTCGGTTTTTATTTGTTGTGTTCTATGGAGAAGAAGGGGCAGTGTTAACATTTTAGGGTTGGGGTGAGACCGGGTAAAGGATTGGGCTTTGGGTGTTTTATTTTGGGCTAGGGTGGTTTTGTTAAGTTGGACTAAGGATGAGTTATGAAACAACATGAGATCTCAAGGACCAAAAGTGCTCTGAAGATCCAGACCAATCAAGTAATTTCGAAAAGTGAACTTGTAAATCTCAAATAATGTAGGGACCATTTTCGACATTTTCAAATTTCCAAGGGCCAATTTTGCCAATTTTGAAACTTAGAGGGCCATTTTTGTAATTTTCTCAAACTTTTGATATTTTCACCAAAGGACTAATTTTGACAAGTTATGATTTTAAAAGGACCTTTTTTTTGAAATTTGACTCAGGGACTTTTTGACAATTTTAGAAACTGGGGAGAAACTGCCAATTATGCAGACTTTGCTCATTTTTCATCTGATTTTAAACATTTTGCATCTGAAACATATAAAATGCAATTTTGGAATATTTTCAGTATTTGATGCATTTCTGACTCAGATTTGACTAAAAATGATGAGTATTTACACACTCATCAGTCACTCACCGCTCTTGATGCTATCAATGACCGCTCTCTACCCTACCAAACCCGTTTGGCCGACAAGGATGTCATCCGTGAACACCTTTTTAACCCAAAAAGTGACACAACCCGAGTTACCCGAAAGGGAAAAGAAGTAAACCGAGATCCATATGGAATGGAGCTAAATGAACTTAAGCCTGAATTTAAGAAATGGGAGGAGCTACTTAGAGCCAACGTCATTAGCACCATAGGAAATAGTGATCACATTAACGCTTGCCTTTGTCATATGCTCTACAACTTGTCCACCCGTCAACCATTCAATTTAGCCTACTACATAGCTAGGAGAATGATTGATATTCCAACTCAATGATCGGTTGCTCTTCCATACGGGATGCTCCTCACCCGTCTCTATAGAAACTTTGCACCAATTCCACCAACACCAAAAGGGATGCACCTTCACTATGAGCTCATCCCTCACATCTTTGTACCTTTGAGTGATGCACGAGTTGCTAAGACAAAAGGAAAGAGAGCAAAACCTCCAACTCCATCATCATCATCATCAAATAGCTCCGAGGATGGTCTTCCAAGCTCTCATCTTCCGCCTCATGAGTATTATGCGTCTCTTCCCGAAATAGAGAATGAATCAGCGGAGTTCAAGCAAACTAAGGGAATGTTCAAGTGCCTTGGTAGGATGATGAACAAGATTTACAAGAAGTTGGACAAATAAGGGTACTTTTAAGGAGCGTTTGGAACAATACATTATCATTAATGTTTGATACAATTTGGTTGTTTTTATTATGTAGGATGATAATATAACCTGAAACAATGGTGAATGCTAACAATTTCATGCAGGGGGATAGCGCAAGTATGCTATCAAATTTTACCCATTTTCACTATAATGTGAAAATCAATAAGCCTTGCTCAAAATACATGCTCCACTATGTTTATATATATATTATCTGCTTTTCCTAACTAGAAATGGTTAGTATAACATGTTTTGAGAAGAATTTTAGGTTTCGGAAAAGTCCCCGACACCTAAAAACGAACTCTGTCCATTTTTCTGCACTTCACGGATCAGACGGCACCATAATTTTGGTACCGTCCGTTATGTAAATTGGTACCGCCGTACCTGTACAGGCGGACCAGACGGCACCCTTTTTAGGGTTCCGGCCGTGTATGATTTTGGTGCCGTGGATCCTTCAGGTAACTTTCTGAATTTCGACTATTTCGTGATTCCAAATTACCATCCAATGCTTATAAATCAATCCTAACTTGCTTATCCCTTATTAGAACTAGTATAATTCACTTAAGTATATAAGAAATCCATTTCCCACCAAAATTCAAAAATTTGAAAAATCCACCCAAGGAGCCCTTTTGCATAAAGGAAGGAACCAAATTTTTGGTACCTTCAAATCCGTGGGTGATCTGAATATTAGGAAATTCCACTCACTAGAACACATTTATTGCAAATCTTTTCTTCTTCACTTCATCTCTCTTGAATGGCTTGACTTGGGTGATATGACTAGCATTCAACCCACTTCCAAATCATTAGGAACCTCATCTCTTCAATGGCTTAACATCAAATCAAACACATTTCTCCATGATTTTTAACTTCTATAAATTGAGAGGTTTTACCATGATCATCCTCACACCTTCTTCATTCTTACTATCATCTAGCAAAGACAAACCAAAGTCAAAAATGACAAAATCATCTCCAAAACCTTGCAAGAAGACCGCTAGAATTAGTGTGAGGCCTTGTTGCTTCGTTCACCTTAGCTCCTCATCCGAGTCTTCTCCACTCACTATCTCATCTCCCATCCGAGATGATATAAACCTCACCTTAGCCACACCTACTCAATCACACATTGTGATCACCACTCCACCACCAACAAAAACACCAACTTCACCTCCACCGGCACCCATCCAAACATCCAAAACACCCTCACCACCTTCACCAAGGTCTCCAACTCTCATTCCCATGGAGTTGTTTTCCACTCCACCAACCTCCCCGCATCCTTTCTTGGAGGACTTGGATGACTTGCCTCCTAGGCCAAATCATCCACCACCATTGCCATCCTTTGGCTCAATTGAGCGGATGGCTCATAAGTCACCTCGGTCATCTCTTGACCCAAACGCCCCATTAGGGCCTAAACCTCTTCTCTTCCACCCCATTCACAAAGACATTCATGGTCCTTTGTATGGGATCATTCACTCCCACATCAATGTCACCTCATCTTGAGGACATTGAGGAGTGTATGTGGGATACCAATCCCACTAGAGAGGAGATTCAAACCGAACTCCACAACCTCCACCAATTCAAAGGCATGGTGGACTCTCACTTGAGTGAGACAATGCAAATGCAAAGTGCTTTGCTTGCTTCCATCATGACCACCCCAAACATTTCCACCAACACCAACACATCCACCATTCCACCACCACAACCTCCCCAAACATTCTACCCTCCAAGGCATGGTTGCTCCACTTGTGAGCAAACGGGCCAAACCGTGGAAAGGACCCGGGTTATGGTCCATGACTTCCAAGAAGAAATGAGGTTAATCCTCAACCACATCCTTGAGCGTCTCAACGCTCTTTCACATCCACCATCACTTTAGGATGGTTTTAGACTAATCTTTACTTTCTTAGGATATTTTTTTTTCTTCTTGTACTAAAACCACATCGCTGTGTTCTCTTTTCATGATCTTTACTCATGAAAAATTTTAACTAATGAATGTTGTTTATTATATTGTTGGTGTCATTACATAGTGTTTGGAAATGCTTGTGAATGATCATTATTACTAATTTTTTTTTTGTAGCTTTATTTTCACAATCCATGAATCTTCCCATTAAAGCACCCAATTAGGGGGGAGCTTTGAACAAGGGAGAGATAATAGCTCGGGCTCATTACATTCCGCATAGCCTCTTCTTTTTGTTGAGACAAAAAGGGGGAGAAAATATAGAACTTTGAAATTAGTTATATTTGACTTTTTTGAAAAAGTCAAACTGCATACATTTGACTTCCTAAAAGTCAAACAGGAACCCTCATTGATAATACTTGACTTTTCCTAAAAAAGTCAAACTGCATACTTTGACTTTCTGAAAAAGTCAACATCATGCATCAACTAGTGAATACTTTGACTTTCATAAATAGTCAAACATCATACACTTGTATTACCATTCTATTTTCAAGTTCTAAAACTAATATTTTTATAACTCTTGTACAAACTTTGTATCTTTTATAAAAATAAAATTTATATTTTGTCCTCAACAAAAAGGGGGAGATTGTTAATACAAATATCGTCATTAAACGTTATTTATATTTTTGATCTTTACCTAAGTTTTGTTAACGACAAAAGTAAATTTAATTTGTATAAAAGCTTAAAGCTTGTCAAGTTTAATAGATATTAAAACAAGCTTTTTTAAACAATATATTCATCATTCAAGCATTTACATTTATGATTAGTAACATCTTGATATGACTCTAATCATTATGTATGATAGTAGTTTTTAGAATGTGTTAGGTTCTTAAAACCAAACACTACTTATGTACTTGCATATTTCTAAGAATAGAAATACAACTTATGACATCATGTAATGCATCATGGAAATCATTAGAAGATTTCATTAGATATTTTGTGTGGATTTGTACTCTTCATGTCTTACACAATCTCACTTAGATAGAGTTGACTTTAGCAAAGATTTGATATCTTGACTGTCAGACCGGCGGTACCAAAATGGTACACGGGCGGAACCCTTTTAAGGGTTCCGCGGTCCGTGGACGCTCCTGTCCACTTTGGCTATAAATAGCAATGCCAAGCCAAGTAGTTTTTCATCCTTTCTAACATACTCTCATACATATCTTCTCTCTAACCTTTCTAACTCAGTTTCATATCATATTAGTGATCTCTTTTGTAGCAAAGAAGATCAAGTTATATTCAAGCTTCAACGAGAAGTTGAAAGTCTTGTTTGTTTAGTGTTGTATGATCTAGTGTTGATTCATACTTCATTGTTGTATCAAACCATCATAATCTTGTGAGTGTGAGTGGTTAGTATTTTAGTCCTCAAAATACATTGTGTGTGGGAGTGGTTGTACCCTTGGAAAGAACTCGACATCTAGCTTAGTGTCAGAAATAGTGTAAGCGAAGTGTAAAGGTTTTCTCCGCCGGTGAAAGGAGCTTGTTGACTAGTGAAGTTAAACTCTCGAGTGTGAGACTCGAGGAGTGGAGTAGGGCAAGGAAAAAGAGTCCTTGTAGACCGAACCACTATAAACAACTTGTTGTGGTTTGATCATTTCTTTCCTTATTTACTTCTTACATATTGCTTGCATATTTCATTAACATATCTAAGATCAATATCAATTGATCTTTACAATAAGTTTCAAAACAAAGTTTTTAATTGGTAAACTATTCAACCCCCTTCTAGTTTTCTACAAAATTTTTTTATCAGGTTTGTAATAGATGGAACAAAGTGAAATGGTTTTATTGAATTTGTCATTTCGCTTCATGGTCAATTTGAGTATGATTTGGTAAGTTTGTGTTATATTTTTTTTGTTTTGTGTTTTGTTGTTATTTACTTTTATGTTTTTATTGGTTAAGGGGGGTTTTTTTTTTAAATTTAGAAATTGCCTGCGGAGCTGTTGCCGTCTAATGTTGTTGAAGGTACTGATGTCTTGGAGGTTACTGATGCTCGTGGTGTAGTTTGGTTGATTGTGGTCTTTGTGTTGGAACAGTATTTGCTTGTGTTGACCCATGGTTGTTCCAAAAGGTCAAATATTAGGGTATGAGCTTTGACACGGTCTAGAAAGATTCAATGGATTTGTCATACTCTCTTGAAAGGTTATATGATACACCTGGTACTATGTGTACATCTCCATCCTTTGTAGCCGTTTTTCCGTTTATCCATAGGAAATTTTAGTCTTGTGAAACTGCGTAAACACAAAAAGTCATATAAAAGGAGGTACCAAATAAGGTAAACACTTGATATTAGCTTTCCATATGTAGGCACAAGAGAAATTTAGTTGGCTAAAAAAAAATAATAATAATAATAATAAAAAAAATCTCTTATTTATCGAATCTTTTTCACATACAATTGACAACTTAGTATGTGCAAGCAAACTGAGAAGCAACGATTTAATAATATGCTGAGTAGAGGATCAAATCACAGACCTAACTATATACCTCGAAAACGGACGTCTTGTTGAAATATGGAACAACTTCAACAACTTGTAATATACAATTTTGTTGTGCTTCGTTATATGATAATGATGATCCAATCAATAATGATTGCCTGCTGGACAGAAAAGGTGTGAGGTGAACTGATAATATTATGTGAAAGCATCATCATTTTGTGACATTCAAGATAGTTGGTTTAGGTTTAATTCCAAATGGATCAAAGTAGGACAAATAAAAGCCATAGCCTGAAACCGAACATGTGACAATGTTTGTATATATTTCATACTTTAATTTCAATTTCCATAAAATTCAAAAAAAAAAACAAATTTAGGATATCATTAGCTTTGAAATGTTTTGGTGGTAAAATATGAGGAGTAAATATCTTTCCCTTATAATAAGAATTATTTAGTAGTAATTACCACCACAATAAAATCATTGTGAAAATCTAAAGAAAAACCAAAATTGTTGTCCTAAAGTGTATGCAAACAACCCTAGATCCAAAGCAGTATCTAAAAGTGTAATTAGAAAAGGGTCACTTCGAGTTAAGTTCCATCTCTAGTGGTTAATTGGCCACAAACTTGCTAAATATAAAACCGGTCAAATAGGTCGTAAGTCTCAAGTAAGTAATATATTTGTGCATGATCCCTCCATCATTGAAGTCTCAGCTTGCACTTCTTACTCATTCTTATGTGAACAAAAATAAAATTATATGCCCATGTGATTGAGTTTCAAAAACATAAAATGGTTTATAGCAATGAAATACATAGCAGGCCATAATATTAAGCTATACAAATTTTATTAATTAAATTTCAACCAAATAGGTTCAGACCTTCAGTTAGTATTTCTTACCATTGCCTTTGCTGCCATGTATGGGAGTAGAGGAAATGCATTGAACAAAGCTTGAGCAACTGAGATAGGAATCACATTTTACACAGAATTGGAGATTAGAGGTGTCATCCAAGTCGCCATTTCTTAGCATGGCCTTTGCTGCCATGTGTGGGAGTAGAGGAAATGCATTGAACAAAGCTCGAGCAACTGAGATAGGAACCACAATTAACTCGGATTAGAGATTAGAAGTGTCATCCAAGTCGCCACCAAAAGCAACACAATGGAGATCAGAAATCCATACCTACTAAAATAATAGGAAAACAATATCACATGAGCTACACGATAACCGTAGTAAGGATATTTGAAGGCCAACGACAACATGTTAGTCTATTTATTTCTTTGTTTGTGCATCATGATTCTATTAAAAACTCTAAATAGATGAAAGTTTATAATTCACCTTGTGACTTCTTGTGGGCCCCATCATTCTCCACATTTTCCTATTGCTGATCTTCTTCTTCAACAAACCCTACATTTTGTTCCTCATCTTCTTCTTTATCATATCGTTTGGTCTTATTTTTCTTTCTTTTACACCCTTTGATTGCATAAGGTGTCACCATTTTCTATAGTTCAATAACAGCAACAACGAATTACCCTTTTAGCAAATACGCATTGAAGTTTTTAGAATTTTATCAGTATATTATATAAAAAAATTAGACTTTAGCAAACCCATATGCATACTTCTACGCTCCTTAGGGAGTGTTTAGCACATAGTCACATAGTTCGCTACAGTACCCACGAATTGCGATCCAGTTCTTTCGATCCAAAACGTGGTACGAAATCGATCCGGATCGATTGGGATCGCGAATTGGATCGGTGAATATGGCGTTCCAGAATTTAATTCTTTAAGATCTAATTTTTTATATTTTTATTGTCTTGATACGCAATGGGAAAATTTGTACGAAGATGTTGATAAAGTGAAAGGGAAGAGACAAAGGCTTGACTAAGTTTAAGTCTTTAAGATCTAGTTTTTTATATTTTTATTGTCTTTTGGATTTTGTTAATGTTTTTTAAGTTATGTTGCTGATAACACTTTTTTCATATGTTTTTTTAAATGAATTATGAGTACTATTTTATGAATGTTTGGATTTTAAATTAATAATAATATATTAATTGCTACATGGGTACATCGTACCACTTTATTTGGTACATCGTACCGAAGCGATCCGAAATGAGCCTACCCCCCATCGAACCGAATTTTAGGTGCCTAGCGAACCTCGATCCCGATCCCCGATCCCGTACCGGAGCGATCCCCGTTCCATGTGACTATGGACTTTAGCATTGCTTATTCATCGCCACCATTTGCTTGGCTACACAAATAAAATTTGCAATATATGCTCAGAATCTAACAATCCGGTGCCTTTAAAAAACAAAAAATCTGATGATTGCAACTCGATACATCAGAATCGAATTCAAACTAAAACAGGTACCAAGTCAACCCAACCAGCCTGACCCATTTTGACCCAAATAAAATTATTTATATATTTTTTAATTTGCCTAATTTGACCCAAACAAATTTTACCTGTTCCTGACCCAACCTGATCTTGTTAACTGGTATTTATATTTTCTTACTTGTTTTCAACCCAATCCGATCTTGTGAAAAGGCAACCGTCGAATTTCCCAATGGAACCATGTTGCTTGCTATATGTATGTTGTAGAAAAGGATATAAATATCTAGATATAATATATTAGGAATAAAATTGTGTACCATATGCTGATTTGGATCTTGACTTATTAGTATTGCCACTGTAAACATGTTTTTGTGAGCAAACTCATTCCTGTTAGAGGAGGAGTTGTAAAATATAAATGATTCACTACGAATTTTTATGTTCATAGTTAGAGTTAACTTCGTATGTAAATGGTTTTACCATGTAGCCACAGCTTCTACCGCGCTAATCTCAATACTGATGTATACTTGTGTCCCTGGCGTTCCTGAAAGCTGCATGTCTGCTTCGAGAACGAATGCAACAGTTACTATCGAATGACTAAGATGTATATTCTTTTGGTAAAGGAATAGTTAATACAAAGTGCATGAACCTCGATAATGAATGACTTTCATTGAAGTCATGGCGATAAGAACCGGTTGACGTAAGTCATGACGGCCTGATCAAAACAACTTATTACATTAGCAAATAATTTGATAAGCAGTCAGATTAATCGATCCCAAACACCCTCAAAACTACTTATCAGCTATACCAACAGACAAGTAGGCAAGCAATTCATAAACAATCCCAACGACCCTAAAACAATCAGTCTCGCATCTGCATAAATTTACGCCATGTAAATCTGTATACGATGTTATACCTCCATCAGTTTGAAATACATACGTTGTTTTATATTAGGTAATTTTATTAAATAAAAATGATGACTTATTGATCAACAATAGAACATGATATGGTACCTTCATCATTTGCAACTATTTAGAATATCTAATAAATTTCTTCGTCATCCATTATCATTATCCAGTCCGTCATATACAAGTACGAGCTTACCAGATTGAAGTCGTCAATTGACTTCTTTGGAGATGCGTCCTGCGAACTTGGAGACGGCGACTTCTTGTTCGCAGCATTGTTCAATATAAATTGCTACAAGTGTGTTACAGAGAGCCTCAGTATTCTAATTAACTTGATAAGTTACAGAAGTTGTAAAATAAACAACAAGGTAGAGATTGCAATCAAACCACAATCATCTATTCCGTAGACAAAACACTCATAGAGGGCTGTTGATCACGACCAACTCTACCAGATTCTTGATAAAAAGATACCATTGACTTGGGAATATTGAAATGGCAAACAGTCGTAACATCCTTCTGATCTATACCCTAATATTATTTTGTAAGACTCATTAGCCAAGACATACCTTTGGACAAAAACTTTTACTGTAACAAAAAAACACTGTTTTATTAAAAACAGCGGCTTAACATCCTGAAAGCAATCTCGTCTCGTTATATAAGACTGCACCAGAAATCCTCCAGAGCAGTAACAAGCATGAAGAAAGAAAAGGAATCACATATGAATGGCAACTCATGCTTATGGCAATGAATGTATGATGTATGTGCTTCATGGTAGACAAATAATTAACCATTCACAAAAGCCACTGTAGCTACCACAACTTGTGTCTTCGCAGAAATCCAATCATCCAATACAGACGTCCGCAGCTTATTGTCTTTGCTGAAACCATATACAGAAACAAAAATCATGTTTGTGAGGAATACTCAAGATTAAGTCAAAGACAAAGGTGAAGAACATGTATTTACCAGTACAAGAAATGCCATTTTTAGACAAGTGAGAAGCCAGATCATCACATGTTGCACGTTCAAGGCAGTACACGATCCCACAGACGTCTCCACAAAATTTATTAGATCGGTTAGATCAACATACGGGTCAGTTAGAAGATCTTTGAATCGAACTGTAATACATCATAAGAAATAAGATACTCAGTGGCATACAAATGAAGACGACTTTGGCAAGATAACAAAATGACTATATGCAAAAGACAGCAAACAAGCCAACTGGTCCAACCTTCGTAATATATATTTGAGCAATTAAATGATGACTTGAGGACTAAAGGGTTTTCCATGTTCAAGGATTCTATCACATCCATCTGAACCCTGGATAAAGGAATAAAATCAAGTTAAAAAATACACTGTGCAAGGACAAATAAGGTAACACAATTTAAAAGTCGGGTATAATGATCATCTCTCCCGGCTCCCAAGTAAAGGATGGTAAATTAATAAAACTCACTTGGGAACATCAGTACCTGTCAATGCTAATATCAGTATGTCTGGCCGACTCTTTCTCAAAGAAGCTAACTTTCTGTAGCTAGGCCTGCAATATGGATATATTATTTGAGCCAATAACCGAAACAATTAACACCGATGTATTATTGAGGTTATAACAATAAACTACGTGACCACTTGAGAAAGTACCTAAAACCATGTCCCCATGTCGATATGCAATGAGCCTAAAAATTTGAGAATAGAAAACTAAATTAGACCAGAATCACTGCATGATATCAATATTGAGCAATAAAATTGCAAACCTCGTCTATTGCGATCAGATTCAACAACCCTATACCAAACTGACAACAAACGTGATACCGATGAAAATGGTAATGAATGTTAAGAACTAAAACTGACCTTTAATTAGCCTTTGGATCACCTTGATTTAGTGCAGCAACTCAAGCTTGTCTTGCCAGTTTGTTAGGGGATTTCTGACTTGCGGGCTTAACTCTACCATCATTGTCTTCTTCATCGTTATCTTCTTAACTTACTTGACCATTCCATCCGGGCACCTACATAACATGTTACAAACACCACATCAGAATAAAAACCAACAACATGTGATGCATATTGGCTAAGAAGAATTTATAGTTTGTAATAAAAAATAGTAAGAACCCCTTAATGCATCCAATAATCATAAACCCCCAAAAATGTAACTTACTTGATCATGCATAATATTTTCTACAAAAAAGAGAGCACAAAAAAAAAGACACATTTTCTCTATATTTGATTGAAAGAATGTCATGTACCTTAAATAGTGTGATAACTACTGCATAGATGCTTATAAATCCAGATACAAAAATGTCATGCTTTGAAAGTAAGAGTGGTCGTCCTTTGATATGTGTCTGTAACATCGTTCATCTTAGTTTTAAACGTCTTCTGTGCATTCCAAATAAGTCGTTTAAGATTCACAGGCATTGGCCATGAATTATCACCAGTAGTAGCAATCTCGGTTCCAAGCTGGACTAGATCATCTTCTAGTTTTTGTACTTCAGCATCGAACACATTACGGAACTCTCGAATAGTTTTCAAATCCTCTACATGATCTGGCAGCATATAGCTTGGATTCCAGTTCTCGTCATCGATCTCATACTTAAAAAGCCGATCAAACTCTCTTTTCTTAATTTTTAATGAGTCAAGTTTCTGACTCTCAATCCAAACTACATCCATACCATCTTTCCCGTATAGAAACTGAATAACATCACCAAGAGAGTTCCTAACTGTGCCATCATACTTCACCATGATATCTTTCATAGCTTTTACGAGCCGCCTCTGAACATATCCAGTTTCAGATGTTTTCAATGCTGTAGCGATCAAACCTTCTCTACCACCCCATGGCATGAAAAAAGAACTCTTGTGGTGTCAATCCTCGTAGATAAGAGTTCTCCACAAACCCATGACTTTCAGGCCCATAATCATCTTTTGTGAAATGAGGAAGAGTCCGATCTATGAAACCATACGGAATTCGTTTAACCTCAATGTTCTGCTGTCCCACACAAGCAGTCATTTGGGATATATTAATAAAATTTCCTTTTGAACCGGCTGTGACCATGGCCTTAAGATTGTTGCTTTCTGATAAACTTTTCTGGGCACTACTTCCAGCATCATCACGAGCCTTGTTCAGCACCTAAAAGAACAGCATGTCAATGGACTTATCATATATGAGTGGTGTCAAGATGGGTAGATCGGGTAACAGGTTAAAATATCGAAATGGGATGGGTCGGTTAACCCACAAACACCTTTTTCCCGCTTCTATTAAATCGGTAATGCGCTAATCATGATAACAACATACAATGATGATCTGATCTTATTTTAACCGATTTAGAAGGTTTTATAAACTAAATAACATTTAGCTGACTTGCAACTCATTTGACCATTCCGGATCCCCCTTTTAGCTAAACATTATTTGACCCGTTTGAGGTAGAACACAGCCCAAACAGACCCATTAACACATAAATCCTTTAAAATTGCTACATCTACAATATATGAGCCTTTCTTGAACTTAAAAGAATAACCGCGTAAAGGATTTCATTATCGTTCGACTAGGCTCTGGCTCCAATTGTTTATCTTGAGCAGCCCTAATAAGTTCTTTTACCTCATTCTTGGCTTTGGAAATAGTGTCATTAATTGTTTCCATAGTGGATGCTCCAATGCCAATGCTGAAACCTTGTTGCAAAAGCCAGTAATTAACAAGCCATTGGGTATGTCCAAGAAATTTGCGAGCAGCATCTGGACCAACCTCCTCCCTGAAAAATTATAACCATTAGATTACAGGAAATCCAGGCCAATTATCATATAAAACATGATAGCAATCCAGAAAACAAACCAGATGACATGTATAAGACTCCCCGTAGAGGTACCAAGAGTTTTTTTTACAAAGAGTACCAGTGATAACCTCTCCTTTCTCTATTTGAACTTGAGTGTCACCAGGCGTTAAATGTCCGCTTTCTGTTTCTGAATGCCAAGCTGTTGTTCTAATAAGATTAATCTACTTTGGAATAATGAGGTTGAACACCTGTTTTCCTGTCCATAAAGTTCATCTTGAAGGCCTAGTTTTAGAAATAATCCTTGTAAAGACTGTCGATCTATGAGAACCCCTTAAAGTCGTGTTTCTGAGAAATACTTGTCACCATTGATGGCAATAGATTATGCAACACCGCCCTTAGTCTTCCCGCAGCAAGCAAATGAATCCTCTTCCATCGTAATAATGGTACCTAGATAAACACTCGACCAATATACAAATTAGAAGGGTGTTACCAAGTCAAATAACTTACGATCATAATTAATAATGTTTGAAATACACTAATTATATGAATCACATCAAGAGAGTATACAGCTCCAAAAGCATACCGTAAGAACAAACCCATCTTCAAAGGCCAAGAATTAACACTCCATCCTAAGCAAAATCCCTAAGAAGCATATCAGCACATGTACCATTAGTATAAAAGTATGGTCAAAATTTTAGATGTGATAGTTATTTATATGACGAAGATTTTATTTAACCCAAGGTCTGGTTGTGGGCAAAATCCCTAAGAAGCATATCACGAATTTACACACCTAAATATTCTTTATTCATTGATCACAAACCCATGGTCTAGTTGTGGGCATGTAAGATAACGTATGGATCATGACACACCTGTTGAACTAATCTACATTTAAAAATAAAATGTAAAAAAAAACAAACATAAACAATGAACTATGTATTACATATAAATCTAATAAAAACAGACTTACATCAAAAGCTGCCATTCTTGATTTCGAACGTTCCCAGTCTAAGAAGCTCTTACGTTCCAGTATTACAACCAGTTCCATCATCTTAGCTATGTAAATTTATATTTTAAAAAAACGTCATGCGTACATTAATAATACACTTACTTCAAGAGTTGATGCATCTACTCGTATTGGTGCAGAAGGTGTCATTGATGGGGTAGAAGGTGTGATTATGTCATTATGTTAATAAACAAATTTGTCTTTGTTTCCTGAACAATGAGACTGAAGTGAGTTGGAAACAAGGTTTTGTAAACGTGAATTTACAGGATGAGATGATTAGGTTAATGTTTATAATTTAAGAACGGATATGTGCTATATAATTTTTTATTTTTTTTTTAGATAAATACATTCTTTTTCAAATTAATAAAAATGATCAATAATTAGTTGCGTAGGTTTATATATTTGGTTTTGCAATATATAATTAAAAAATATGTTGGTCTAGTTGTTATCATGTTTGTTAATGATACAAAGACCCAAGGTTCAATCCTTGCAAGTGGCAAAATTTTTAAAAAAATCATAATATTTTAGTAAAATTAATTATTTCGATTTTAATTAAATAATTTTATTAAAAAAAATTAAAAAAACCAAATTTTAAAATTAAAAAAAAATAAAATTGTACATATATTTAAAAAAAAACGCCACGTGTCATTAAAAAAATGCCACATAAATACAATGATGACATGAAAATATGACATGGCATTATGGGATGCCAAGTGGCATTATGACGTGGGCCTCCTCTGATTTTAATTAAATAATTTTATTAAAAAAATTAAAAAAACCGAATTTTAAAATTAAAAAAAATAAAATTGTACATATATTAAAAAAAAACGCCACGTGTCATTAAAAAAATGCCACATAAATACAATGATGACATGGAAATATGACATGACATTATGGGATGCCCATTATGACGTGGCATGCCTCCTCTTATATATAATGTATAGATATATATTTTTTTTAAAAACTGAAATTAATTAAACCTATTAATTAAAAATTAATTAAAGACAATTAATTATGTTTAAACTCTAAATAAATATGTCTACTCATTATCCTTAGTAATTAAAAACATTAATTATGCTAATTAACCATACTACATTAACTAGATAAACTTAACTAATCATTAAAACCAACTAAACACATAAAACTAAAAATTAACTAAATTAATTACTCTAATAAAGACAATATTAATTAAAAAGTTAAATAAAACTAAAAATAACTTTTAACCAAAAATCTAAAAATGAAATAAGCTATAAACTAAAACAAGAATAAACAATCTATAAGGTTATTCTAAAAATCAGAAATGATAAGAAATAGGCTATAAACTAAAACACAAAATACTCGATAAACTAAAAACTAGAAAAATCAAAAATAACATTTTACCGAGAGCACCTTCCGTTTCGGTTGCTTGCGCAGCCGAATCGGTTGGTCCCTAAAACCAAAAAATATATTTTTTTTTTACTTATCAATTTGAAATCTAATTATAATATTACCAATTTTACAGAAATGAAACAAAATCAAACATACTCAAATCCCCGGCAGCGGTGCCAAAAACTTGATGTGCTTGGTCGTGTGTAAGTTTTAAAAATTTATAAACACGAATTATCCGGCAATTACTATAAACACATACGAGCAAGTATACTCGTTCGCGATAGCAAATGTGGGTAAGTCGAGATCGTCCCAAGAGATTTGCTTTTTAATTTGTTTTAAAAGATTGGTAACAAGAAAGCTTGTCAAGGCTCTCTCAAAAATTATGGTTTAGTGAAAATCAATATTAAGAAACATATACTTGTGTGAAGTCGATAGGCAATCATAGAAAGTGTTCATGAAGGCTTGGTGTAAACTCTTGATGTGATGCACAAATCATAAGCAAATGATGTCCAACCCATGGTTTATGTTTTGTAAAATTATTCAAAGAACAATAACATATAGGTAATCCTTTCGGTCCTTATCCTAATGATTATCCTTTAGAAAATCCATTTGTTTGTAAAATGTTCTTATTAAACTTGTTCCTACGAATCTTTCGACCTTTCGTGATGAAAATGTTTCTAGTCTTGTTTCAATAAGTAAACATGGTGGGTGTCAATCACCATATCCCCATACTAGTTTGTCACTTAACTTTTAGGAGTAAAACACAAGAGAAATCCTTTCGGTCCTTTTTCTTAAAACATGTTTTACCGACAAATCAAACAAGACTAGTAGTTTTCCAACAAACTCATTTAAACAAGATCATTTACATGCATCACATATAAGAAAACTAGTATGATTTCCTACATCCTTACACACAAGTATATTCAAGAATTACTCCATGATAGTCATAACAAAACACAAGTAGTAACAAGGTAATTCAAATAATTCAAGAGAATAGAAATTCATAACAAGTTCCATAGAATACCTAAACTTTTGGATTACAAGAATTAGAAATCGTGGAATATAGCAACCACACGCCTCCAATCGTCTAGCCTAACCGTATAACTCCGAATGATCAAACAATGGATGAGAATTCGTCTCTCCAACCTCCTGGACGTTTTACAACAGTAACAAAACTTTTGGGATGAATAATAAAGGTTGGTAATAGCTTTGGTGTAAACTATTACACTTTGGATTGTGTCACACCTAGACTACTAAGTCTAGGTTCATTTTATAGCTAAAGAACCTTGACTAACTGGCTAAAAACGTCTCATACAAGTTAATAACAGGAAATGATCGGCCTTTAATGATTATGGGGAGTTAAGGCAACATTAAATAATAAAATATGTAACTCCAGGGTTGGCAACCGGATCGGTTGGGGAGCAGCCGGATCGGTTGCGTGTTGACCATCAGCCCAACCGAATCGGTTGCGGGCTCCAACCGATCGGTTGGGAGCCTCTCATACTCCCATTTTGACTTTTGTTGACTTTTCTTTGATTCGCGCCTTTTTCTTTGTTTTCGCTGCTGATTTCCAAGACGAACTTGATCTTTACTTGTTGTAGATACTTAGAAATCATTGCGCTCCCTAATGATTGAGTCCAAGAGCTTCCTTACTTGACTTCCTTCCTCGGGAATTGTCCAAATGTGCATGAAATCTTCATTTCTTCATCTTTTGCGATACCTGGCTACATTTACATACAAATACGCATCTTTTGCACTTTTGCAACAGTTATGAGTAAATATAGCCGATTATCATACACAAAACCAACAATAACGCTACTAAAAACATGCTCATTTTGAGCGTTATCAAGGGTGGAAGCAAAAGCTTCTCTCTCAAGCGGGGTGTGAAATCCTCATCAAATCAATTATCCAGGCTATTCCATCTTATGTTATGCAATGCTATTTGATGCCAAACGGTTTTCTTGATATGCCTCTTTGTCATATCCGAAGGTTTTTCTGGAGCGGAGAGATAGATAAGAGACATATTTATTGGTTGAGTTGGGATCGCCTTTCTAAACCTAAAGATGCGGGTGGCCTTGGTTTTAGAGACTTATGTTCTTTTAATTTGGCTAGAAAAACAAGGTTGGCGCCTCTTAATTAATCCCAACTCTTTCTGGGCTCGTATTCTTAAAGGCTTATATTATCCTAATGGTCATTTTCTAATAGCTCGTAAAGGTTCTCGCCCCTCTTGGTTATGGCAAAGCATTCTTCATGGTCGTGATCTTCTTCTTCAAGGAGTTAGGTGGCAGGTTGCAAGTGGGGAAAATATATCTTTTTGGACCCAAAAGTTGGTTCCATACGAGGAAGACTTTTACATCCGTCATCCACGTGGCCCGTTTATAAATTATGTGAACATTTATGATTTTATTACTCATGGACAATGGATGTAAATAAATTGCATGCTTATTTATTCCCAATTGAAGCTGATTTTATGTCTCGCATTCCTATTTCTACTACAGGGGCACAAGATACGCTTGTTTGGCATTATGATTCTAAAGGTGTTTATATAGTTCGATCCGGATATCATCAAGCGCTTATCAGGAAAAAGAATGACACATGTTATGCATCTTCATCCGGAAGTCCAACAAGTGAATTTTGGAAACAAAATTGGCTCTTAAAACAGTTCCAAAATTAAGAAATTTTGGTGGAAGGCTTGTTCAAATGATCTTCCTACGCGTGAAGCTTTATTTGGAAGCAACTGTGCGACCTCCCCGACGTGCCTCATATGCCATTCATCCCCTGAGACCATAGAACACTTGTTATTCAAATGCGAATGGACAAAGCCTGTTTGGTTTGGCTCGAACTTGGGAGTTCGTTTAAACGGTTTCTCAGGCGCTATTGCTTCTCGTGTAATATGTTTGTTTCAGCCTTTCCAATCTAAAAATGCTTCCACAAAATTCTTATCTTCTTTTGCCACACTTGCGTGGTGTATTTGAAAAGCAAGGAATCGCTACATTTTTTAACAAGTTAAAAATTTTCCCGCTAGTGTTACTTTGGAAGCTCAAATCACTGATGATGTTTTTCAGTCAATTGTTTATTCTAATACCACTACTATTCCGACTACAAATTGCATATCGCATGAACGTTCACGTAAATGGATCCCCCTACTTCAAACCTCGTGAACCTTAATTGTGATGCTTCCTATAAAGACTCGTCTGCCGTTATTAGGATTGTTGCTCGTAATTGTAATGGCTCTTTTGCTTCAATGATTGGGTGAAAAGTGTTGTAGTGAATCAATTCTTGCTGCTGTGTTGTGTGCCATTCGATCAGCTTGCATACTTATTGCTATTAACGAACGGAACCATGCTATTATTGAATCTGATTCTCAGTCGGCAATTTCGCTTGCTTCTACAGAAGATGTGCCACCCTGGGCTTTAGTGGCTTTGATTTCAGATATTCAATTTTGAAAGTCTTAAATGAATTTGCAATTGTGTTGGTCTTCTCGTGCCTGTAACTTTGCGGCTCATCATGTTGCAAAAGTTGCTTATGTTTCTTATGCAGATTTCATTTGGCTTGATAATTTTCCTTGTGAAAATTACCTCTATAGCGAGGAGTGATGCTTTGTAAAGTTTGGCTTCGGCTTTTGTTTTATATATATTTTTATGTTGAAGAAAAGAAAAATAAAAGGCATGCATGTAATTTGAACAAGCTATTTTCCTTTTTCTCAACTTTTTTTTTGAACATCTTTTCCTCCAACTTAATAATATAATTTATGATTACTTTGATTTTCTTTTTCTTTATTTCAAGAACATATCAACTAACAATTTCTTATTTTTCTTTATCTTTTCCCTTTTTTATTCTTTTCATTTTCATTTCTTTTAAAACTTTAAAACACAATGTAGGAGTTCAAAATACTAAAGATATACTACTTCCGTCCCATATTTATAGTCCATCTTTCTTTTTTCGGTCGTCCCAAAATAATTGTCCACTTCTATAAATAGATAGGGAACATATATCAAGTTTACCATATTATCCTTAGTTGAGGTTATTATTACAAACTTTAAAGAAGTTAGAAATTAATTGGTTAAGGGTAAAACTGTCTTTGTGCAAAAAGTAAGAAAGAGAAAGTTGTAATGATGATGTTTTTCTTAAACTGTGTGTTTTTTGTCTGTGGACAATAATTTTGGGACGGAGGTAGTACTAAGCCATGTACGGGGTAATAAACCACAATTTGTTCTTGAATTTATGAGAAATGCTCTGCAAGTAACAACCAATACAATCCGGATCCTTTTGAAACCGTGTATTCGGTTTTAGACTCCAAAATCACAAACCACACGAGATTTAATTAAGAAAATATTTGAGATTCAGTTCCAATTTTTGTTCTCGTGCATTTTTGGGAAAACTTTCTAAGCCAACTTGGATGAATCTCGAATTATGAGATACAGTTTCGAGTTCATTTGATTCTTACTCCTTTGTGATTTTTTCACTGTGACACAAATATATGTTGTTCATTTTAGTTTTTATATAAAAATTGAATTCGGGAAACATAATTAAAAGAACAAAAGCGATGTTTACAACAAAAAGTACTCTATCAATGCACATCTATACTACTTTATAAAGTGTTTAGGACTTTTTAAATAAGAAGTTTTGAAAATTTTAAGGCTAAAAACATTTCTTTAATAAGAAATTAATAAGCCATAAGTTAATCTTATTCACCATATAGATTCCATGACAATTTTTATAAATAAAAAGTAACATCCCTTTATACATTTTGTAAGAGCCTTAAAATATTTATAGAGCCCATTAATAAAGTCAAATATTCATGTAGTCCATTAAGTGTCGACTTGTAATAGCTCAAACCCCAATGGTATATAAGCCAACTTAAAAACTTAAACACCAATACGAAACGCACTCTCTTCTTTTTCCGGGCACCGATAAAAAAAACACACACACAAAATTAGATAAATTTACTCTCATCTTGGTGTTCGGTTACCTACAGTAGAAATAAATAAGCTTTACTTATCGGATTATAGCAATAGAATGACAACTTTTATTTAGATATGAAATATTTTGCATTGCTATTACTTATAGTTATTTTAATTAAAAGTTATCATTCATTCGTAAAGTTACTGTTAGAAAAAAGTTATAAATGAAAAACATTTGTTCGCTGTAATTATGTACTGGGTACCCGCCGCTGTATTACGAGGATACCCTTATAATAACATTAACTAATGGCTTATTAATAAACACCCCAAAGTGGTCGAATTACAAATTTAAATACGTGTTTTGACTTTTTAAACATGATAATGAAAGCTTTTAACAAAAATCCTTAAAAACTTTCTGCATGATAAATCAAAAGTGTTCCTAAAAATAACTTCAATTCGGAACATATTTACTTGTGCAAACGTCGAGAAATTATAATTTACTACGATAAATATTACTCCATCCGTCCCATAATAATTGTCCCGTTTGACTTTTTTGAGTCTTTCTTGTTTAACTTTGACCACTAATATTTTTATTTGTGTTATATAATATTTGATGAAAATTATATCAAATGAAAATGCATTTTAAACCCAATCTATTCATATATTTTTCATCAAGTATTATATTATACAAATAAAAAAATTTATGGTCAAAGTTTAATAAAAAAAACTTAGAAAAGTCAAAGTGAACAATTATTATGGGACGGAGGTAGTACTACTAGAGACCAACTGTTGCGAATATTATTAAAGATATATACCACTCAGTTCCAATTGTTGCGAATTTTATTCTACTAGAAACCTATTGTTCTTAACTTCTCATTTAATTGCTTTGCATATATGGCGTTCACGAATCATGTGTGACAATGGTTGAGTGGAATTTCCACACTAGAGAAGTCAACAGTATGTTCAATATCTTTCTAGAAAACGTCAAATACATGTCAACCTTTTATAAACTAATTTAATCTCACTTATACGGAAGTGAATCAAAACAACCAAATTAACAAAACAAATTAATAATCTAAATATTGAAACAAACCTAAATCAGGTTTGCTTTTTACCCCGGAGGGTAGTATCTTAGGTTGCCCAAAGTGGATCGATCAATCTTGTGGGTTGTTTTGGGTTGAGCATCGGTTGACCCATTGTGGGTGGGTTGTCTTGGTCGATCGAGGGACGAATAGTTCGTGTAAACGACCTAGTTGAAAACACACATACTTACAAAAAATTGTACTATTTGGTAAAAAAAAAAAAAAAAAAAAAAAAACTTGGTCACCACTGTTGCAACTAGGTCGTCATCGGATTGTCGGAGAGAAAAAGCTGATGTGACGGTGGTGACCTAGGTCACCATTGTGTGTAGCCTTAGAGTAAACGGAGTGGTTGGTTATTTGGTTACTTACAGTGCCAAGTCACGAGTGAGTGCCAAAATGGAAATGCATATTTACGTTCAAATTGTAAATGTTTGGTGTAGGGCTGTGCAAAGGCTGAAAACCGGACCGGACCGGCCAGGACCGGACCGGACCGAAAACCGAGTTCGGCCAAAAGCCAAGACCGAGACCGGACCGAATTTGGTCGGTCCGGTCTCGGTCCGGTCGGTCCGGTCTCGGTCTTCGGTCGGTCCGGTCCAAAACGGCCCAATTCGTCGGTTTTTCGTCGGTTTTGGTCCGGACCGGACCGGACCGGACCGGACCGAGGACCGATTTGCCCAAAAGCCGAGACCGCGGACCGGACCGAATGTGGTCGGTCCGGTCTCGGTCCGTGTCGGTCCGGTCGGTCCTTCGGTCGGTCCGGTCCGGCCGGTCCGTTTGCTCACCCTTAGTTTGGTGACTTACTCATCATAGTAACAAAGCTGCAAATGTGAGCTTCATTGATAAAAGTAAATATTTTTTTATTTGTTTTGTAATTGCGTGTGAGATATTTAGTATGGTATATTTGTATAAAGTGAGTATTTTAATGAAAGGTGAGTGAAAAGTGATCAAAACAGATGTATGGTGAGAGAGAGTGAGGGGAAATGATACGAGAGAGAATGTTGATGTGGCGCAGAAGTGACGGTGAGTTGCTCACCATCCACTCCCTTCAGCCTTATAGACTAGAAGTAGTAGTCACCATCACATTCTATCTCAGGCCATCTTAGGCTAAAAGTAGTGGTAGGTGAGTCAATCACCGTCACCTCAGCTTTTTCTCTCTTCTCATTTTCACTCCCTCCCTATCATTATACATCTGTTTTGGTCAGTATACCTCAACTTTTATTAAAATACCCAATTTATACAAAATATATCTCACTAAATATTTCACACACACTCACAAACATACATAAAAATATTACTTTTGAATTGGGCCTCACACAAACACTATGGTGAGTGGCTTACCATAAACATACAAATTTTATCGTAACCCTGGCATCCGTTTTGGTGAGTGACGCATGAGTTAGGGGTATGGTGAGTGGGTCACCATCCACTCCCGATAGTCTTAGCTTTCTTTCTCTTTTTACTCTTTCTCACATTTTACCCGTAGTGTCACACCACTCCCCACCTTTCATTAAAATATCAAATTTATACAAATATACCTTACTAAATACTCCACTTACACTTATAAACAAAATAAAGAATATTTAAACACAAAGGAGATGCACAATTGCCAAGAGATGAGCAACTCACCTCCATCCCTTATTTTCTTTAGTTGTCACACGTGAGGAACACCATGAGGAATGAGATGGCTCGTGAGGGAGGCCTCACTTGGTGACTCCTCACTCACCACTCCCTTCAGCCTTAGATATGTCTTATATAATACTTTTGAAATCATAACCTCTCTGTTGTACGTGATGGAATTGCAACACCATAAATAAGGGATCGGATGTCCAAAAAGTTCTGAATTGTAAAATGAAGTTAGTATCAAATAAGAAGAATAATTAAAATGAGAAGGATGAGAATAATGAGAAGTAACAACAATATCACATTTCAGTTGCATATACGAAATAGATACATTTTCTTTAAATTTTTACTCTTCATTTAAAATGTATTGTTATAATTACTTTTACATTTCTTAACTTTAATTATTCTTCTCACAGATCTCTTCACACGTAAAATAAACAAAAATTTATAATCTTATAAATTATTTGAGTTTAATAAATAATTAATTTTTTTGCACTTATTAATAACCAACTAAACAACTAGTATAATCCATGTCTTTTAAAGTGCATTTAAGTTATATCAATTCTGTAACACTTAAGAATTGTCAAGTGAAATTTTATGAGGTTTCCTGACACTTTTGACATTCATGTTTTGCCACGTGTTGCTCACATACCCATTAAGGAAAGATCCTTTGCCATCCAAATTAGGTGTGAATGGTGTGTTTGGCGCTGAGCGTTTATAAATATTTATGAGCGTTATATAGTGAGGGTTTTGATTTTTAATGCTAGTTTGACAAGCAGTAAATATCTTTATCTTTTTTTTTCCCAAAATGCTCTTTTTCAACGCTCCATGAGTAACATTTGGGAGCATTGTGAATATATAAGTTGTTTTATACATTATATTACAACTAAAGGTAAGTTATTTCGTTCAAAAAACAAAAATCTACGTTATTAAACATTTTTATAGAAACAAACAAGCTTACTGTTTACTGCTACTGTTCACTTGCTACTATTCCTTCCTTTCCAAATTAATAGTCCACTTTTTCTTTTTGGCTTGTCTCATTTTAAGTGTCCACTACTAAATATAGATATGAAAGTTTGATCGAGTTTATTATATTACTCTCTTGGTCACAAAGTACAAAATGACACTGGCCGGGTTCATGGTCGTTTTTTTTTTTTTTTTTTTTTTGCATTATTTAGATATTACTGCTTATGTATACTTCATATTCCCTCTGTCCCATATTAAGTGTCCACAATAAAATCTTTTGATGTCCCAAATTAAGTGTCCATAATGTATTTCAACCAATGAGATGAGACTTTAGTGGGTAAAAATGATATTTGATTGGTTGAAAGTGTAGTTAGTGAAATTTCTTAAATCTTTGTGCACTTTAAAAGTGGACACTTAATAAGGGACGGAGAGAGTATAAATTAAAAATAGTTAATGTTGAAATATTAAAAAATGGTCAAACTTTTAGTATATTTAGAAAGTATTGAAATTAACCTATGCATTTGAAAAGTATTGAAGTGTTAAAATGTTTGTTGTTAAT
Organism: Chrysanthemum makinoi; assembly: GCA_910596185.1. Lineage (NCBI taxonomy): Eukaryota > Viridiplantae > Streptophyta > Magnoliopsida > Asterales > Asteraceae > Chrysanthemum > Chrysanthemum makinoi. The sequence continues at coordinate 219,682,272 of OU343221.1, read as the reverse complement.
ACACATAAAAAAACGGGTTGACCTGGGACGCTTTAAATCTGACGGGTTGACACGGTGTAATTTGCCTCGTTTTTTTAACCCGTCATGATGACCCGGTTTAAATTGACCCGTTTTTCGACCGGAATGGTTCAACCGGTTGAACCACCCGGGGCGAACCGGGTTTCAAAACATTACGTTTAATCCTAAAATCCTCAAAGTTTTATTATTTTTCATTTATAACCCATAAAAAAAATTTATCACTAAAACTTAGGGATGAGCATTTCGACCGGAATCCCGAAACCGAACCGGAACCGTACCGATTCCCTATATACGGTACGGTACCGGGACTAGGAAATAAGGTGAAAAAAAATCGGGACGACTAATTCGGTACGTGACTGGTACCAAATCGGGAAATTCTCGAAAAAAAGGGGAAAACCCGATTTTCATGTACCGGTATCGGGAAATATCCGAATCTTGTTCGGTACGGTACCGGTACCACTAATTTATGCTCGAGAAAAAATCAGTACCACTAATTCAGTACGGAAACGGTACGGAACCGGTACCGTACTCATCCTTACTAAAATTATATGCCGCTATTAAATCTCGTTACTATGTACTCGTACTCGTACTCGTCTAGTCATCAAGAAGGTGAAATAGAAAATGCAGGATTACAATTCTCAAACTTTTAAAAATGAGTGATTGATAAAAAAACCAATAAACTTGAAACATGTCAATTTATGAAAGTGATAAGATAAAAACAGGACTAGACTTCTTATTCTTTTAAATGAACGATCAAAAATGAAAGTTTAATTGTCATTAACTCTACAAGAAAAAATATTAACAAAACAAAAAACACTTATTTCATTTAAAGCATTACGTACATGCCCCTTTATTCTTTCCGAAGAACAATAGACACAGACTATATTCTTTAACTTTAATCCATTAAAAAGAGTGTGGAAATGAAATAGACAAATTATACATCTCGCTTTTCATGTGTCCTATTCTTGAATTTATGTTATTCAAATAAAGAAAATATAGAAGAATCTGTTCTCTAATTACATCTCGATATTTCGTACATCAGTACCTCTATAAAAGACGGCTCGACCATCTGAATTACCATAAGACTTTGTAACTCGATCGACAAACAAGTTTTCTCATCGGTTTCCATATTTTGAATTAAACAATGACAAGAGGCGGACTGGCAACAACCATAAGAACTTTACTCGTTAGGTTGGTCTCTCGATCATTCTCTGCGTTTTAGTTTTTGTCTAAGAAGGATTAGATATCGACGTTGGTTGTTTTTATTTACTGGTCTATTGTTACATATAATTATCAATTTTATAAACGTAGTTTGCTCATTATCCCATTTCGGATTTTCGGAGCGTATCTGTCATGTCAACAATTCTTTTGAGTTTAATAGCTAATTTACACATTTTAGTTGTTTATTTCTAAATCTAGCTGTAACTTGTCTTATGGACGCCTCGGCCTAATATATAGTTAATTTAGATGATTTAAACTCGTAACCTCTAAGTTTTTACTCATTAAAAGATTTCCAACAAACAAGCACGTTCTCATTTCATTATTACCAAAATAATAAACAAGCGTTTGTTCTAAAATATGCAGGGAGCAGAATAGCACCATTACTTCCAAAGCGGTTGTGGGACGATGCATGAGCAAGGTGGCTCGATGGAACGAATTGTATCAAGACGAAGATGATCATGGCGTGCAATTATTTAACAATAAAGTACAAAGGCAAGATAAAGTATACGGGGAAAATGAAGAAAACTGCTGGATTCCAGATCCTCGTACAGGAATATATTACCCGAAAGGTCATGAATGGGTGATGAAAGATGTGCCTGATGGTGCTGCAAGCTTCACTTATAATTATTGGCTTAGGAGTTGTGATAGCCATGGAGTTTGATTTAGCCTCACATTTTTATGACGACATATGGTTATTTCACAAAAAATATATTATAGTGTTAAAATTGTAATAACACACATATTACAGTTTAGAATTAAGGTACATGTATGGTTTTTCTGTACGTGAATGCAATGTCATGTGTTAAGTAACTTTTAACTTTTTAAGGACTAAATTTACCTCCTTACAGTTTAAACGACGTACATTGATTCATGTAACTTCTTTACTTTACCTCGTGAGTTTAGTAGATATAATGTAGGAAAAGTACGTGGTATATATATGCTACTAATATGTCGTATATATAAGGGTTTATGTCGTAGAATAGCAATGTACTTTTCAAAGTGTCCCGTTTTAGTACGTGTACTTTTTTTAAGTTGTAGAATAGCAATGTACTTTCATAAGTGTTCCAATCTAGTACGTGTACTTTTTTAACTTCGTAAAAGTTGTAGAATAGCAATGTACTTTTCATAAGTGTTCCATTTTAGTACGTCGATCGACGTACTAAAATGGAACACTTATGGAAAGTTCATTGCTATTCTACAGCTTTTACGAAGTTAAAAAAAGTACACGTACCAAAACAGGACACTCATGAAAGTACATTGCTATTCTACAACTTAAAAAAAGTACACGTACTAAAACGAGACACTTTGAAAAGTACATTGCTATTCTACGACATAAACCCTATATATAAAGCATAAATATAAACATTTCATTTATGCTTGTCCCATAATCGTAAAGTGTCTAATTTTAATTAGGGTTCATAGTAATGATATAATCATTAGATGTTGTAGGGGTCTGATTGTCCATTTATAGATTGGTTCAATCCCCCAATGTGCCAACGTGCTGTTGCTATAATACCAGGATTTTTGAGGGGAAGAAATAATATTGAACACAAGCTCAGAGAAATGGAACAAGATCTTGCAAGGATTAGAAGACGTTTGTATATTTATTGGTTGGGATTTGCTTTGTTTGTTTGGTTTACTAAGTTAGGTTAAGTACTTTTAGATGTTGTTTTGTATTAGGGTTTAGTATAAGTAATGAATAATGTAATGCCAAATGACACTTTTTGTGTTTTGTACAACTGAATGATGTTGTTGAAATGGAATGGTTGTTTCTGTAACTGCAATGTCTTGAATTTGTGTCCAATGAGTTTTTGTAAAAGTCAAACAATGGGTAATAAACCAAAATGGATAATGATGTTAAGGGCTATTGCATTTGGTTGTTTGTTACTACTGCAAATATGTTAAGTCCTATTGAAAATGGAATTTGGCTTGTGTAAATGGAACTTCCAGTATGCAATTGGAATTTGCAGTCTGCAAATGGAATTTGCATACTGCAAATATGTTAAGTGCTATTGTTTTAAGTCCAATTGAAATGGTTAATGCAAATGTGTTAATTCCAATGGGTCATTTTCAATCAATGACTAAAAAAGTCAAATATTGAGTCATTTTTACTTGATTCCATAACAGTCAAGCAATGCACAACACATATGTGTAGTAGGAAAAAAAAACCAATTTAGATGGTGTTACAAATTTAATAACAAACAAATTTGATCCTTTTTACATTAGCTTTTATAAAGTCAAGCAATGACTTTATAAAGTCAATCATAACAGTCATTTTTCATTGACTGTATAACAGTCATTTTTACCTTTTTACATTGACTGTATAACAGTCAAGCAATGACTTTATAAAAGTCATAAAATTAATCCTTTTTACATTGAATTTTTTAAAAGTCAAAGAATAGGTCATTTTTACTTGACTCAATAATCAATCATAGCACAATCACATATTACCCATGGAGATTTAAAAATCAAACAACACTGAATAACACCAAACAAAGTTCTAATACCATATTAAGATTGAACATCATCAGCATAGACAAATTGTTTGGTACCAACAAACTTCTAACAAAATAACATATCAAAGTGCTAATAAAGTTGCAATGTCTTTAGGTGCATACACAACACCCATGAAACAAAAGATAACCATAAAAGGTGGACCTAGCTGAGCACAAGTACTTTCTTCCTTGACTTCTTAGCTGCATTTGCAGATCTTTGAGATATGTCTGCAATACCCTTTCCTTTCTGCTTTATCATGTCAGATACAATACATGCCTGAGTAGGTTGAGAAGATTGACCAGTTTGAGAAGCTTGTGCAAAAGATACATTCTTCTTCTTCTTAGAAGCAATAGTTGATCCACTTGAACCCTCAGCTGTCTTTTTCTTCTTACTTCCACCTTGTGCAGTATTACTTGCAGCATTTGTAGCACCTTTACAACTTTTTTTATTGTGCCCATTCTTTCATGTGCAGTCTCTATCAATTGCTACTCTTTACCCTTACCAACACATTCTTCTAAATTTATATCCTTATCTCTAACATCTAGTTGCCTAAACCAATGAATGGGTCAAAGTCATTTTCTCCAAGGAATGGATCAGAAACAGAGTAAAAGTTATTGGTAAATTCACAAGCCCAACCCATAGTTTGTGTTGCAGGCTGACTGCTTTCACCAATCTCTTTTGTAACTTGACTACTCTGCCCTAAATCAACACCAATATCCTCATCAATCAAACCTAACATTAACTTCTTAGCACATGAACCTTTTAATGGTTTTCTTTTATTCCCCTTAGTTCCTTGTTTTTCAGGTATTACTTCATCATCTACTTCCTGAAGGACACACACTAGTGTGCTGAAATCCAGATTAGGTGTCATGTAGTAAGTATGCAGAGTGTTCCTTTCATGTTTAATGAATACTTCAATCAATTTATTCCCAAGCTTAGCATAATCAACAAACTTCCTAACATTGCCATCATTTACCAAACCATGCATCCCATTATCTAAATCAGCATTAGGTTTTTTTGAAATGGTAAAACATTATCACATTAGCACTATACCCTAGATTTTTTTACCATATCATTTCGTTCATGGATAGAAAACTCTTCAATGTCTACTGTATCAAAGTAACTAAAGCTACCAATGACATATCTCATACTAGGTGGAGAAGTTAAAATTCCAGCATAGTTAACCTTGATTGAAAACATATTCTCATTGTTATCTATTATAGTTAAAAACACCGTTAGCCAAAATTAGGGTTTTGAACAGAAAACATAATCATGTATATTTTTAACCCGTACACATGATCATAGTATCAAAAAATACTTGAAAATATGCCATAAAAAACCCTAAAAATTACGTACCATAGATATCCCAAACATTAAGATCTTCCTGTGTTGAACGTAATTTCCACATTGAAATAGGTAATTGTATGTACTAGATTCAGTTAGGGTTTTGGATCAAAGAAGATGAAGATTTTGGTGAGTGAGGGGGTGAGAGGGAAACTTGAAACGTTATAGTGGATGGTATGTGAAAATGGTGGGTCTTTAACCCGATTTTCAAAATAGAGTGTTAGGAATTAGAAATTCCAGGTATTAAAGAGTCGGTCACCTCAAGTATATGTAATCGTTAGAGAGCTCGTAGTCATAGTTATTTTATGATTAAGTAGTATTTAGTTTAATAACACTGTGGAGGACGGACGGGTCTTTACCCACTGTATGCCTGATCCACAGCCCGTAGGTGGCGTTTGTTTGTAAGATACTATAAATACTCTCTACCTCCCAAGGTAGAGGGTTGGAGCTTCAATACCATTTTTCTTTGTTTCACATAGTTCCCAACTCTCTTCCTTTCTCTCACTAGAACTTTCTCTCTCTAAACACTTTTGTACGCCCCATAGTGATTATGGTTTAGTGTGATTGTGAAATCCTATATCTCACAATTGGTATCAAGAGCCATGGTTAGATCACTCATCTTTCATGCTTTTTGTTTTGGTGGATTTCATAAGGTTTTTGGGGTATTAAGGGTTTAGGAGAGTTTGATTCATTTGGACAAATTCTAGTGTTAAAGTTTGAATTTTGCTTGTACTTTTGTGTTTAGGATCATCATATGTGTTTATGTTTTGAATTGGAAGGCTTAAATCATTGTGGTTTGGTTGTTTTTGATTGATAAAGTGGTTATTTTTTAAGTTTGTACGAAGCGAGTTGAGTCTCGGATAGTTTGTTCTTCAAAGCGAGTTGCTTTGTTATTGGATGCGAGTTGGTACATGCAACTTAGCTATTAAGCGACTTGGGTTCTCAGCGACTTGGCTATTAAGCGACTTGGGTTCTAAGCGACTTGGCTATTTAGCTATTTAGCGAGTTGATTTTTATGCGACTTGGGTTCTAAGCGAGTTGTTTCTTTAAGCGACTTGAGATCTAAAGCGACTTAGCTATTAAGCGAGTTGTAAAGCTAGCGAGTTAATTTAAGCGACTTGGTGTTCGAGCGAGTTGATTGTGTTGCGAGTTGATACTAAAGCGAGTTGGCTATTTAGCGACTTGATTCATTAAGCGTGTTGACAGTGTTGCGAGTTGATGCTAATGCGACTTGGATTTTTAGCGAGTTGATTCCTTAAGCGAGTTGTCTCCTTGAGCGAGTTGAGTGTTTAGCGAGTTGATAACTAAGCGAGTTGTGTGTTTTACTACTTGTCTAATTTTAGACTTGTCACTTCTTCGTGATACATTCTTACGGTTGTTCTTTTGGTTTAGTAAAATCCCGTGAAAGAATCAATTTCCCGGTTTAATCAAAGAATTGTAAAATCCCGTAGAACTTGTAATCATGGCAAACATCGTTCCTACAATTGTTTCTTCCGTAGCTGAGGACGTTCAAGCAGCAGGGTTAGATACTCGTCCACCTATGCTTGACAGAACTGACTACGACTCTTGGGCTCAAAGAATCAGATTGTACTGTCTTGGAAAGGAAAATGGGGTCAACATTCTCAAATCGATTGATGAAGGACCGTATAGAGTTGAGACTACTAGAGACATAATTGATACAGCTGAAGATGGAACAATGATCTATGGAATAGACAGACCAAAGATGTATGATGAGCTCAATGATAAGGAGAAGAAGAGATTCGATGCGGATATCAGGGCTTCTAACATCATATTGCAAGGTCTTCCAAAAGACATCTACAAGCTTATCAATCACAACACTGAAGCAAAGGCTGTATGGGATAATGTCAAGATGCTTCTTTCTGGTTCTGAATTAACCATGGAAGACAGAGAATCACAACTCTATGATGAATTTGAGCACTTCAAGATGAAACCAGATGAGAGTGTCTATGAGTATTACGTGAGATTCCACAAGCTTGTTAATGACATGAGGAACATCAGAATGACTATGCCAAACATTCAGTTGAACTCAAAGTTTGTGAACAACATGAATCCCGAATGGCACAAGTTTGTCACCTCTGTGAAGCTAACCAAAGGATTGAAGAATACAAACTATGAGCAACTCTATGCCTTCCTTCTTCAGAATGAGAGACATGCCATGTTTGAAAAGAGGATTCTTGAACAATTCAAAACAAATCCAGGAGAGACAAGCTCATCAAATGATTCAACTGCCTTCTACTCAAACATTGGAATTACCACCAAGGCTTCTAAAGTAGTTCCCACAGGAGATGGTTATCACAAACTCATTCCTGATCCACGATTCAAACAACAGGATGCTGATGCTGTCATGGGTCATTTCATCAATCAACTAGCTCTCATGGTTAAACAGAACTTGACCCTTACACCTCATACTAACAGTCTTCACACCAACAATGAAATCAGAACTGCATCCAATCTTCACAATCATTCTTTGATCAGAGATGGGAAAGTTATGGTGCAGCCAGTTCAAGAAAGACTGTATGATCAGAAAAGGGGTGAAGTTGGTGGAGGCTATGGAGGAAATCAGAATCGGGGAAGGACTGGAAATCAAGGACAAGCAAAGCCAGTCAAATGCTACAACTGTGGTGGTGAGGGACACATTGCTAGAAACTGCACATCTCCAAAACGACCACAGAATGCAGAATACTTCAGGGATAAGATGCTGCTAGTGCAAGCTCAGGACAATGGTGCTGCTTTGGATGAAGAGGAGCTGTTATTTCTCACTGAGGGCAATGCCAAGACCTATGATGCAGATGTGGATGAGCAACCAATTCAGGAGATAGGTCACAATCATCAGAATGCCTTTCAAGTCGCTGACTGTGATGCATACGACTCTGATGTTGATGATGGACCTACTGCACAAACAATTTTCATGGCTAGCATTTCTCCAATGGTCTCTCCTAAGGTCTCTTCTTCACCACAAGCTGGACCATCCAAAGACAAAATCATCTCAGAGGTATTAAAATTATATGATGAAGTTGATGTGCAAAAGATACATAATGAAATACAATCAACTAAAATCATTGAGTCAGATATTGAAAATATGGGTAATATCAATGTTGTTCCATATGATCAATATGTGAAACAAAGTAAAAGTGTGATTGTATCAAGTGATGTATCTCCTGCAGTCAATGATGATTATGTCTGTGATGAATACACTGCATGTGCCCCTGATGATTCTGTTATCTCTGAACTTAATGCCTATAAAGAACGAGTTGCCATTTATGAACAACGTGCTAAGTTTGAGCTAACTACTCGTGAGCAGGAGTTGGATAACCAAATAAGTACAATTATTAGAAAAAGTAATTTTAGAGAAGAAGTGTTAAAACAAGAGTTAAATTCCTTACTAGAAAAGCTTTCAAAAACTGCTAAGCAAAAACAAGAACTTCAAGAAAATGTTAAAGTGCTTAAGCAGGAATTTCATGCCAAGGAATCAAAACTTTTGAATGATTTTTCTAATCTAAAAACTTTGAAGAACAAGCTTGAAAATAAGTTGTACGTACAAGGGAATACCATTCAGACTGCTCACATGGTCACTAAGCATAGAGTTTTAAGCGATAAGCATAGTGTTCCCATTATAGACAAACCCAACCCTGAGTACAGTAAGTTAGCTAAGGCGGCTCAAAATGTAATTTATGATGGCAATGAAATTCTTAAACCTAGACAGAAACCTAGCTGCGTTGAGTGCTCTGAGGAAGATAGAATATTAGATGATGCATCTAGGGTGAAAATGAATAAGAAGCTAGAAGATCCTGAATGCAAAAAGAATAACATCACGATCAAACCCCATGATTACAAGAAGGAAAACTGGATCTCCTTAAAAAAATTTAAGCCTCAAACGTTATTAACACCTGAACAAGTTTTCTGGAAAAAGGATTTAGATAAGCTAAAAGCTGAGAATCTTGTTGAAACAAACCCTCCCCCTAGGAAAATACCTGCAGCGACTGTGTATCCTCCAAATACACCAATGCATTTAGTTCCTAGAACTATTGCCACTAAAAGCAAGACCTTAATCAGCCAATATGTTATTCTTCAACTATTTGTCGATTTTGAGAAAACTTGTAAGAAAAGGATCACACCCACTGGGATAACTGAAGGGGAAAGGGGTTTTGAACAAACAAAAGAATGCTATCTAACTGAGGTCATGCCTTTCTTTAAACTACTAAAAGATCATTTTGAGAGTCTTAAAAAGGGGATAAATTCAGATATTAAAGGAATAGAAAAGGAATTTGATGCAATGATAGTTGAGGTTAGTGACTATGAGCGAGCATTAAAATATAATGAGATTGAGAGGAAGAACTTGCATACCTTGAATGAGAATCTTATTTCTGAATGTATTGCTCAAGATGTGTTTTACACTGCTACGAATTGCTCCATTAATGCTTCTCAATTTCATGAATTATCTGTTGCTCTGAAAGTCTCCCATGATCGTGTCATTGAGCTTGAAAAGATTAATTCAAAACTTAATGAGAAAATTGATCAGGATGATCACGATAATTTGGTAAAGCATCTTTCTAAACTAGAAGTTGAACATTTTGATTTACAACTAAAATATCAACATCTAAAAGAAAATGTTAAAACCTCAAATATCAAGACATCCTTGGATGTTCCTGAATTTGATGCAGTTTTTAAAATTAGCAAACGTGATGAACAGATTCGAGCTCATTGTAACACGATCAAAAAGTTGAAAGCCCAAATCTCTCAATTGAAGGGTGAAAAGAACAATGTGACTGGATCCCAAATGCCTCCTCCTTTAGATTCTCAGTACTCTCAAACTTTTCATCTTCAAAACTTAGTTAATGCCTTACAAAAGGAAAACGAGAGTTTTCTAGAAGAAAATGAAAAAGTTAAACGACACTTTAAAGAGTTATATGATTCAATGAAAGTCACTCGTGACCAAAACAACGAAAAAATAACGTCTTTACAAAAGGAAATTGAGAATCTGAGAAGTCAGGAAAATGGGAAACTGCCACTTGTTTTTAATAAGAATGTTGTTTCAAAGTCACCCTTAGACTGCAAATACACTGTGACGGTTAAATATATTCCTCCTCATCTTAGGAATAATGAACCTGCGTTTCAAGACTATTGTGCTCACCTTAAGGATAGTCTAGAATGTCTCCGCGAGATTGTTGAAGAGGATTTCATTAATAAACCTCTTGATAGAGAAATTAGGTTTGCTTGCCTCCAGGCCAAACGATCTCAAGAGCTGCTTGAATGTGTAATTGCAACATGTCCAAAATACTTAAGTGCAAAAGGCAAAGCTGTGATGCCTTGTTCTATGCCTAGTGCCAAGCATGAAATCCGTTCTATGCCCAATGTTATGAATGTCAACCTTAGGGTGCCTTCAAGTAGTTCAGATTCAAGATATGTTAGTGTTAAGAAAGTGAATTTTAGTGTGCCTGCAAATAGCTCAAATCACAGTCTTAAGAAAGTAAACACTAATGTGTCTTCTAGTAGTTCAGATCCTTGCACATCAAGTTCAGGAATGCAAAAATTAGATCAATGGTATGTGCTAAAACACATACCTTTTCTTTATCAAAATAGACCCAAAATAACCAAGAAAGAGCCGTTTATTGCTAATATTTGTGGTTTTCTTGAGTTTGTGCTTGTGCAGGTATGGATATGTAAAAACACGCAAAAAGGATCCAAATCAGACGTAAATCCGAGCACGAGAGATTAAAGAGAGCTTAAGCTGAGCCGGAAGGTCAGAATTATGAATTTATGAAGATTTCTAATCCCTGAGGATGATTTGTGAAGATTTGAGCAAAGTTTGAAGAAATGTCAAGTTCAGTCCCTGCACTTTCAATATTTGGCAGATTTGATCCCTCAAGATTCAGAATTTACAAAAGTCACCCTTGGATTATTTGAGCTTAACAAGATTGGTCCTTGAGATATTGTCAGAATTACACTTTTGGTCCCTTGGATATTCGAATTGTACAAGTTTGGTCCCTAAACTATTACTTGGATCACTTTTAAATCCTAAGTCCAAAACTAGTCCTAAACCCCTTCGGCCCAAAAGAAAAACCCGGATTCTAGCCCAATCCTAAACACACCCGGCCACGTGATTAAAATCCCAACCCGAATAATCCCATTTACCCGAGTATTTTACCCGGTCAAAACCCATTAGACCCGGTCTTCCCTTTTGAAATACTATTAAATATAACCAAACGTGCCCCAATCTCTCCCACCTTCTTCCCTAACCAAACACCACCAATTCACCACCCCCCAAACACTCCACTTGGTACTAAGGATCTTTCAACCCTTTCCCACCTCTGACTTGTCAGGATAAGAATGACACGTGGCTATTTCAAGCTCTATTATTGGACGAAACACCTCACATGGACAAGTGGAAGGCAGTGATTGGTGCTATTGACTCATGGATTGATATGTGGCTGCTATTTTCCTTCTAGGCTCTTCTGAAGAGAATCCCAAGCTCAAGGCTCACCTCGAGCTATATATACCCTTTCAGTCACAATAGAGAAGTTGTCCAATCTCTTAGGTCTTAGAGAGATTTTGACCTTTCATTTCTTGTCATTTTTAATTGTTTTACTGTTATGATTAGTTGTAATTTCATTTTCAAGTTGTGAGCACTATTTTGATTAATACAAGTTGTGATTTCATTTTAATCTCTTGTCACTTATGTTATTATAGTCTAAAGCTCTTCGAATCTGTTCATTTTAACTCACATAAGCTTGAATAAGCTTATGTGAGCTTATTAGTACCTTACATTGCTCTTAATCCCACTTTTTGCAAAAAGTCAATAAAAGTCAAAGGTTCAAGTCATAGATCAGTTATGGTGAATTGTTGGATGTAATCTGCTCATTGGTTTAGTTTTATGTTTGTTTAAAGCAATTTAAGTCTATTCCATTCCAATCTCATCGAATTTTTTAAGTTACATGCATCTTGGTTCAATAAAGGGGTGTTTGGATTACTGTTTTAAACTGTTTTAGAGGTCTAAATATGGGTTAGATCAGTTTCTTTGAGCTTGCTATAGTCATTTGATGCACTTCCTGTCATTAATTTGCTGCCATTGCACTCTAAGTCAAAAATTACAACATCACTGTCTTGGTCTCAAATCTGTTAAAATCAGTCACTGTTATCATCACATATAGGTGTAGAAGTGGATAAGCTAGCTTGTTGTAGTTATATTTCATCTTATTTCATCCATATCAGTCCTGTATTTGATCTTAAATCTCAATTTAGTCAACTTTATATCTGTTTTTTTTAAAGTCAAAACCAAGTCTAATACCTGTTTGTGCAGAACTTGCAGCAAGTGCACCATATTCATTTCAAGTAGTTAAGGCCTGATCTTTGGTCTATAAGCAGTTGGCTAGGTGGTCTTTAAGACCACTTATCTGGTTTTCTCATTTGCTTTTCTGATAAGCTCTTAGATAAGCTCAAACAGCCTTCCCTGCCTTACTGTTTCTGCATCAGCCCACTGTCAAAATTGTCCACTTTTGTTTTGCTCTCTAATTTCTTCCTTACTTGTCCTTATTAGCTGCTTATTTGCATAAATGATCTCTGGTTGGTTGTGTTGAGCTTACCACTTTTGATCTTCCCTTAAGCTTATTGGATAAGCAGTTTTATCTGTTTTAAGTAGGTGGTCAAGCCACTGTTTTGCTTATTATAACAGTTAGCTTAATCTTAGGTAGACTACTCATTAGGTGTTAGAATTAGCTATAAACAGTTGCCTTAGAGTAGTAATAGTGTATTCTAGCTTCTTTTATCAGTTTGGTTGCTTATCTTGCTTATTTGCTTTATTTAAAGTGCTTATTTCCTATTAGTTTACATAGCAGCTCTTATTTCTCTCACATAGGCCCTTGTTTTTATATTTTTTATAGCTTTAGAATAATATTTTAGAATTTCCCTGCAAGTTTCATAATTTTTTAGACACTGTTTGGTATTTTTCTTAAATAAAATAGTTTTTTAATCATTTTAAATTAGCTTTTATTGCAATTAATGAGAAAAGTTCCATAAATTAATTTTTCAATTTTAATAGATTAAGATAAATATAAAAAGCATAAAAAGTATTTTTCCTTATTTTTCTCCCTTTATTTGGTATTTTTCACAATTTAAATTAGATTAAAATAGTATTAAATTCATAGAAAATAGAAAATTAATCTGAAAAATAAAAAAATAGTTTTAAAAAGTCTTTTATGATATTTTAGATTTTTAGAAAGTGATTTCATAATTTTCCCTTTTGTTTTGATAATTTTTAGTTAATTAGTCTTATTTTTAAAGTTAATAATTAGTTTTTAATTAGAATAAAATCAAGAAAATTCCTAAAAAATAGTTTTAATTCATATTTAGTTTTCAAATATCATTTTTAGAGTAAAAGTAGTTTTAGGTTATTTTTAGGAGTTAGATTAGACGTAATTGCTTTTTATTCGCGTTTCGTTTAATTTCCGTATTTACGTTTTAGCGTAGAATTATGTAGTTTGTCATTATTCTTAGGATTTCCCATAGATTTTAGTTCCCATATGCTTTCCTTATCCCGTAGTTTAGATAATATCATATTATCCCCTTTTCTCATTCAAATCCGATTATCGAGGCGTGAGTTGAAACTCCATTCAACCTCTTTCGAACGATCTCGGTGCTCAAACCTAACACGTTTGAGTTACCCACATACTACAAACTTCTATTATTGATCAGTGTCTGAGCCGTTTTAAGTTTCTCACGGTTAGTCATTCACAAGTGGCTAGCTTGTGTGAGTCGAGCTTGACGTGTCTTCGACTACCAATCAATTTTTGGCGCCGCTGCCGGGGATTGTTTTGGACACTCGAATCAATTTTGGCCGCATTTGCGAGGGAGCTTGTAGCGAGTTTTCGGTATTCCGTCTCGAATCGTGTGCATTTGGAGATCCTTCGTGAAGTTATCGTTGATATTTGTACATATCCCTTTTATAAAAACCCAAAAAGATTTTCCTTTTCAAAATATGTTTTCTAAAAACCCAAAAATATTCTTCTTTAATCCTCTCAATTGATAATTCTTTTCTTAACCCTCTATATGTTTGATTCTCATGGATTCTCAAAATTTCTATCAACCCTATTGCTTTAATTGTCGAGATTTGTTAAAAGATGATTCACTTTGTGAACGTTGTTTTTGCAAAGGGTGTGGATTTTATCGCGAATCTTGTATGTGTCACCCTTTTGAAGAACCCACCGGGGTTATCGATGACGATTCCATTGATTTCGAAAAAAGATTTGAGCGACGTCAAAACCGCATTGAGAGCATGCTTCAAACTTTATTAAGCCGCATTCAAGCTCGACAAAGTATTAATGAAGAACCTGTTCAAGTTATGGAAGCGATCATACTATTAGGAGCTACCCGAAGAACCAGCGAGAGGTCAGCGGGGACGATTTCTTTGAGCACGTGTTTTTGAACAACATTGAAAAACTTGCAGCCTTGTCAAAAATTTTGAAACATAATCTTGATGAACCCTTGATTCCTCCTATAGGTGAGGGAGATGGAACATGTTCTGAGCGAGGTGACTTTCATTCAAGAGCCGAGCCTATCACGGAACGATTGGAAATCCCACTAACCCTTATCCGGATAATTCTTGATTATATCGCTCGTGTGTATATGGTGCAGGACCCGATATGGTGGGAATTGTCTTGCTTGTAGCAATGGAAAATCAGGAACCGAGTTTCACCACAATCCTAACTATGAGCCAACCAATTTTCCTAACCAACCTCTGTACCAGCACAGACTCATACTCTTGTGAGTATTGTGGTGGTCCTCACCAGGTTTTCAATGTCAGATGTCAAATTAACAACTCAACCTTTGGTTATGAACCTTACCACGTCAATCATACCGTCACAACAATTCATTGTCATTGTGAGTATTGACGAGCAAGTTCCTTGTGACTTTAATTCCGATTGTCGGAATCACGAGGCAAGATTTAACTTCACGGCGAGTTCATACATGATAATTATGACTATTCCTGTGACCACGCCTCCACAATACCAAGAGATTCAACCACAATACCCATAAATTCCTCAAGATAGTTTTCCAAAGATGTATTAATACACTCAGAATTTATGGATCCTCATGAGACGTATGGTGAATTACCTTGCGAGAAGATGAGCATCTACTTATGCGAAGATCTATGTTAGAATTACTCGAAGAAGAAGAAAAAGCGGCATGTTCAGATTGAAAAGTGTCTTGAAGAAATGAATTGAGGAGCAGCACTTGCAAGACGTGCCCGATGGCTCGCGACTTGCATTGACGATGATGATGAGGATTCCATCCAAATGAAAGAATACTATGAAAGTTTGTCTGCTGAAACCACTCCCGTTTCGACCTTGCATTTCCGACTCTTCCCTTCTCTCTGCCGGTTGAGAGAAGTGACGTTCTTATGGAAGAGGTCGATGATTCTATTGTTACAAACATTGTTGAACCCGTTGATTCTCTCATAATGGGGGATGAGCATCTTAGTACTATTCGGAAGGAAGAGATTAGTGTTGAGATCCTTATCCCAATCCCAATTGAGTGCAGGGTTGTTGATATTTGTGATGAGCCTTCTCTTGATATTTCAAATGATTCTGTTGAGATGTTCTCCGATTCCGATGATGATTCTTATGGAGACATCGACTTTGTTGACGATTTACCTTCGAGCGAGCGAGAAGAGATGAGCTCGATGATATTGAGATCGAGGATCCAGTACTACGTGAAACATTGTCGAGAGTTTATCTTCTCATTTCTAAGATTGAAGCTTTGAACGATAAATCAAGTTCGCCTCCTATCTCCGTTAAAGATAGTGATTTCTCTCCCGAGCTTGAGACTTTCCGATTTGATGAAGAGATTAGTGGCAATCCCACTATTGCAGATGTTTATCCTCCGATTCTTGAGCGATTCTATTTCAAGGTTGATGTGAGCAAAGTTTTGAACGAGATTTCTGATACTCCGACAAATGACCCGATCATTGAGGAAGCCGACTCATTTCTTGCTATTGTTGACCCAATACCACCGGGTATTGAGGATGTTGTTATGAATGATCGAGGGGATATGATGTTTCTTGATGGATTGCTCGACTCTTCTTTCTCTAATGAGTCCACCATCATGTATCCCGTTGAGCCTTTATGTGAAGACAAGATTTTTAAACCCGGGATATTCATTGACGAGTTCTTTGTTAAAACTGTTATTCGTGATAAGGATCCTCACTTGGATGCCTTCATTTGTGAGCCTACACCTCTTATCTTTTACCATGAGCTCCCGTCTTTCTTGGAGCATTCTCATTGTGATCCGTCATTCATTCGTCCACCCGCAAAACCACCGGATGATGGATCATTCTTTCATATCCCTTATGTGCTTGAGCCCGACATTTTCTTTACCACCCATCCTCTCATTCTTTCGGGAATGAGGACACCGTTTTTGACCCTGGTATCTCTACCACTTTCTTCCCCCAGGACAAATGAATTCGGGGGCGGTCAGGGCTAGCGACTCGGTGATCAAAAACAGTAGCGCTTCGTGGGAGGCACCCCATGCTTATCCTCTCTTCTCTTTTTTCTAATAAGTGACACGAAGGGGTGCGCCTCTTCGATTTCGTGTTTGGTTGTTTGTGATGTTGTGTTTAGGATGTTCCCGATATGAAGACTCTCGTGCTCGAAGTTTGTCTTTTCTCCACTCGAGTTTCATGATCGATGCTGATGGAAATTCGATATCCTAATCTTATCGACTAACGTTTATCTTTGAGCATACTTAATAAGCGGCTTTTAGATTTTCGTGATACCCTTGCTTTAAACATTGAGGACAATGTTTCGTTCTAGTCTGGGTAGGGTAATCTTCGATTTGATTTGACCGCACTTGCTTATTTCTGTTGTGTTTCTCTTGTAACCCCGTTTTTCCTTAGAAAATGAAAAATTGTGCAAAAATGAGAAAAATTTAAAAATTTTTGTAAGCTTTTGTTAAGTCTTTTTGATTGAAAAGTTTTGCTAGTCTCCTAGATTAGAAGCTATAAAATGCGAATTCTAGCTCACAAGGCCAAGATTTTGCAAGTTTCCCTGGGTGACTTTAAATATGCATAACTTGATTTCATTAGACGAAGCATTTGCTAAGTTAATATATGTTTTGACACCTTTATTGACTTTCGGTGAGTAGGAATAGAATTACTTGTTGAGCCCTAGCTTGTTCCCTTAACCATAGATAATCTAAAAATTATCGGCTAAGCATCTGCGGATCTCATTATTTGGGATTTTAAATTTGCAGAGATCGAGAAATGATAGAGTTACTTATGAGTTTAGATGCTAAGCGTGGAGTAGTTGGTTCTCTTTAGAGCCCATCGAAGGTACTTATGGCTTTTTGTTCCCACAAAATTGTTTCACCCCATATCTGTCTAAATAATTAGAGATGTCGAGTTTTTGGCGATAGTTAGTTCTTTTTCTTCTTAAAAGAATCTTTGTTTTAAAAATTGGGTACACATCAAGGATCCGTAATAAATAAATGAATAATAAGTGATATGTGAAATGTAATAAGTATAGTTGTGAGCTGCGGTGTCGAGATCGGACCCTTGGATCTTTAGCCGGGATTGAGTGAGGTCTTAGCCTAGCCAGTAGGGATTCTCATTTCATGAAGCCTATAGTCTTGGAATTACCCCGTGAAGCTCCGTAGTTCATAGCTCATACACATAAAAGTCTAAGTGAATGAAAATGAATGTTGAAAAAAAAAAAAAATGTTGAAAAATGAAAATGAAATCAAGTATAAGTGAATAAAAATTCTTTGATGTGGACCTCATTTTTACGACAATGGTTCTTGCGAGAAGGCGGATAACTAATTATCGACTTAGCTTTGTATCTTTATCGGAATAAAAGTTATCGAAACGAGAATGTGAAGAAATTCATTTCTCACAAAAATAAAAATTCTAGAGGAAATAGGAAAATGGGAACAAAAGGTAATTACACAAGTAACTTCCATGGGTGGTGTTAGCATCTAGAATCATATTTAACAATGATTTCGGTTTTACGCTTAGTTTGGGACTTGTGAAAATCAGGGACGATGTATTCTATCCGTATGGTCACTTAACTGTGTTGTGTTTTCTACTCTGTGATCCTAACGTGTCGTTTGAAAAATGTTGGAGTTATTGATCGACATGAAAGTTCAACAAACCGTCATTCATAACCGGATGTGCTTAATCGTAATATCTATACATGTGAATTAAAAGGTAAACGGGGCGTTTTAGAATTAAGGCTTTCTTAATCTCTTTTGAGGAATCTTTGCTACTTCTTCATAGGTTTAGTAGAAAGAGATTGATATCCTTGGTTTTAGAAGCGTGAGTTGATTGCATTGCGTGAGGACACGGCAATGGTTTCGTCTGGGGTATTTTGGTATGTGCTAAAACACATACCTTTTCTTTATCAAAATAGACCCAAAATAACCAAGAAAGAGCCGTTTATTGCTAATATTTGTGGTTTTTTTGAGTTTGTGCTTGTCATGAGGTATGAATATGTAAAACACGCAAAAAGGATCCAAATCGGGTAAATAGGCGAGAGATTAAAGAGAGCTTAAGCTGAGCCGGAAGGTCAGAATTATGCATTTATGAAGATTTCTAATCCTTGAGGATGATTTGTGAAGATTTGAGCAAAGTTTGAAGAAATGTCAAGTTCAGTCCCTGCACTTTCAATATTTGGCAGATTTGATCCCTCAAGATTCAGAATTTACAAAAGTCACCCTTGGATTATTTGAGCTTAACAAGATTGGTCCTTGAGAGATTGTCAGAATTACACTTTTGGTCCCTTGGATATTCGAATTGTACAAGTTTGGTCCCTAAACTATTACTTGGATCACTTTTAAATCCTAAGTCCAAAACTAGTCCTAAACCCCTTCCAAAAGAAAACCGGATTCTAGCCCAATCCTAAACACACCCACCCGCACGTGATTAAAATCCCAACCGAATAATCCTATTTACAGGTATTTTTACGTTCAAAACCCATTAGACCCGGTCTTCCCTTTTGAAATACTATTAAATATAACCAAACGTGCCCCAATCTCTCCACCTTAACACAACCACCACCATTCACCACCCCCAAACACTCCACTTAGTACTGGATCTTTCAACTTTCCCACCTCCGACTTGTTAGGATAAGAATGACACGTGGCTATTTCAAGCTCTATTATTGGATGAAACCTCACACATGGACAAGTGGAGGGTGATTGGTGCTATTGACTCATGGATTGATATGTGGCTGCTATTTTCCTTCTAGGCTCTTCTGAAGAGAATCCCAAGCTCAAGGCTCACCTCGAGCTATATATACCCTTTCAGTCACAATAGAGAAGTTGTCCAATCTCTTAGGTCTTAGAGAGATTTTGACCTTTCATTTCTTGTCATTTTAATTGTTTTTGTTATGATTAGTTGTAATTTCATTTTCAAGTTGTGAGCACTATTTTGATTAATACAAGTTGTGATTTCATTTTAATCTCTTGTCACTTATGTTATTATAGTCTAAAGCTCTTCGAATCTGTTCATTTTAACTCACATAAGCTTGAATAAGCTTATGTGAGCTTATTAGTACCTTACATTGCTCTTAATCCCACTTTTTGCAAAAAGTCAATAAAAGTCAAAGGTTCAAGTCATAGATCAGTTATGGTGAATTGTTGGATGTAATCTGCTCATTGGTTTAGTTTATGTTTGTTTAAAGCAATTTAAGTCTATTCCATTCCAATCTCATCGAATTTTTTAAGTTACATGCATCTTGGTTCAATAAAGGGGTGTTTGGATTATTGTTTTAAACTGTTTTAGAGGTCTAAATATGGGTTAGATCAGTTTCTTTGAGCTTGCTATAGTCATTTGATGCATTTCCTGTCATTAATTTCTTTGCCATTGCACTCTAAGTCAAAAATTACAACATCAACATCTTGGTCTCAAATCTGTTAAAATCAGTCACTGTTATCATCACATATAGGTGTAGAAGTGGATAAGCTAGCTTGTTGTAGTTATATTTCATCTTATTTCATCCATATCAGTCCTGTATTTGATCTTAAATCTCAATTTAGTCAACTTTATATCGTTTTTTAAAGTCAAAACCAAGTCTAATACTTTTGTTTGTGCAGAACTTGCAGCAAGTGCACCATATTCATTTCAAGTAGTTAAGGCCTGATCTTTGGTCTATAAGCAGTTGGCTAGGTGGTCTTTAAGACCACTTATCTGGTTTTCTCATTTGCTTTTCGATAAGCTCAAACGGCCTTCCTGCCTTCTGTTTACGCATCACCCACTGTCCAAAATTGTCCACTTTTGTTTTGCTCTCTAATTTCTTCCTTACTTGTCCTTATTAGTTGCTTATTTGCATAAATGATCTCTGGTTGGTTGTGTTGAGCTTACCACTTTTGATCTTCCCTTAAGCTTATTGGATAAGCAGTTTTATCTGTTTTAAGTAGGTTGTTAAGCACTGTTTCTTATTATAACAGTTAGCTTAATCTTAGGTAGACTACTCATTAGGTGTTAGAATTAGCTATAAACAGTTGCCTTAGAGTAGTAATAGTGTATTCTAGCTTCTTTTATCAGTTTGGTTGCTTATCTTGCTTATTTGCTTTATTTAAAGTGCTTATTTCCTATTAGTTTACATAGCAGCTCTTATTTCTCTCACATAGGCCCTTGTTTTTATATTTTTTATAGCTTTAGAATAATATTTTAGAATTTCCCTGCAAGTTTCATAATTTTTAGACACTGTTTGGTATTTTTCTTAAATAAAAATAGTTTTTAATCATTTTAAATTAGCTTTTATTGCAATTAATTGAGAAAAAGTTCCAAAAAATACTTTTTCAATTTTAATAGATTAAGATAAATATAAAAAGCATAAAAAGTATTTTTCCTTATTTTTCTCCCTTTATTTGGTATTTTTCACAATTTAAATTAGATTAAAATAGTATTAAATTCATAGAAAATAGAAAATTAATCTGAAAAATAAAAAAATAGTTTTAAAAAGTCTTTTATGATATTTTAGATTTTTAGAAAGTGATTTCATAATTTTCCCTTTTGTTTTGATAATTTTTAGTTAATTAGTCTTATTTTTAAAGTTAATAATTAGTTTTTAATTAGAATAAATTCAAGAAAATTCCTAAAAATAGTTTTAATTCATATTTAGTTTTCAAATATCATTTTTAGAGTAAAAGTAGTTTTAGGTTATTTTTAGGAGTTAGATTAGTCGTAATTGCTTTTTATTATTGGCGTTTAAGTTTAATTTCCGTATTACGTTTTAGCGTAGAATTATGTAGTTTGTCATTATTCTTAGGATTTCCCATAGATTTTAGTTCCCATATGCTTTCCTTATTCCGTAGTTTAGATAATATCATATTATCCCCTTTTCTCATTCAAATCCCGATTATCGAGACGTGAGTTGGAAACTCCATTCAACCCTCGTTCGGAACGATCTCGGTGCTCAAACCTAACACGTTTGAGTTACCCAACATACTACAAACTTATTATTGATGATTAATGCGAGCGTTTTAAGTTTCTCGGTTAGTCATTCACAAGTGGCTAGCTTGTGTGAGTGAGAACTTAGCGTGTCTTCGACCAATCAATTTTTGGCGTATGCGAGTTGTTTTGGACACTCGAATCAATCAACCAACTAATGTTCCCATTCCCTCTGAGGTAATCAGTGACATTAAAGCGGCAGGTCAAAGTCTCAAGACAATACAAGGAATGATAGGACCTTGCAAGCTAAGAATGTGCATTGGAAGAAGACCAATCTAGGAACTTTAAGTTTGGTCAAATAACGAATCGTGTTGATTCTAGTATTGGCCATAGGCGTACTATAATTAATTGAATTCGATACTATTTGCAAACCTTGTAATGATGTCTTGAATCTGTTGCTAATCATGAATGTGGTGTGAATGCTTTGTCTAATGCTGTCAAATGCCCAATTAAAATTGTTAATGCTAATAATCGTGTAAAGAAGGCTAAAAGGCAAAGACGAATGATTGTTAGAAAACAATGGAAACCCACAGGAAGAACATTTATAAAGATAGGTTATTATTGGATACCTTTTGGCCATAAGAATAATCAGTTTTGTCCTCAAATTGCTAAGACTATGCCCACTAGAAAATGGATGCCTCTTGGTAGAACTATTCCTTAAGAAGTGAACATACTTTGAATAGGTCAAATCTGAACACCGACATCTGCATCCCCAATGATTCCATTGCTTTTATTTCTGATATGGATGTTTCTATTTCTGATGTGGGTGTTCCAATCTTATTTACTAACCAAGTGGAACCCATTCTCGCATGGGGATCCCAATTGTCCAGTTATCCATTCTTGCGTGTTCAAGCTGGTCGTTTAAATCGTTCTATGGTACCTGGACTGGTACTTTCCAAGCATATGACTGGAGACCGGTCGCTCATGAACTTCGTGGGCAAATTCATCGGGACATTAGATTCGGAATGATCATTTTGGTGCAATTATGGGTTATGGAGATTATGTTGTTGGTAAAAGTGTTATCTCCGGGGTATATTATGTGGAAGGTCTTGGTCATAACTGTTCTCGTTGGTCAATTCTGATTCGATCTAGTAGCCTTCAGAAAACATACTTGTTTCGTTATAGAACTTGATGGTACAGAACTTTTAAGAGGTTCACGTGGTTCAAATCTATACACCATCTCTATCGAAGATATGATTAAGTCTTCTCCAATTTGCTTGTTGTCAAAGGCTTCTAAAACAAAGTCATGGTTATGGCATCGTCGTCTCAATCACTTGAACTTCGGCACCATCAATGATCTCTCGAGAAAGGACTTAGTTGTAGGTCTACCTAGACTTAAGTATGAAAAGGATCATCTTTGTTCAGCATGCCAATTGGGAAAAAAGCAAGAAATATGCCCACAAACCCAAACCTACAAACTCATCACAAAGTTCTTCATACAATTCACATGGACTTATGTGGACCAATGAGAGTGCAGAATATCTTTGGGAAGAAATATGTGTTAGTTGTGGTTGATGATTTCTCTAGATTCATCTGGGTAAAGTTCTTAAGGACAAAGGATGAAACACGATATCATCATCAAACTCATCAACACTACTGGGTTCGATCTTAACAAAACGGTCAAATCATCCGAACAGAGACAATGGGCTGAGTTTGTTAAAAACAACTTGGTGAATGAAAGTATTGGAATCATCATCAAAGAAGTGTTCTCGAACTCCTCAACGAGCGGTGTAGTTGTAAGACGAAATCGAACTCTTGTGGAAGCCGCAAGGACTATGCTGATTTACTCAAAAGTTCCAATGTTTCTCTAGGGTGAAGCCATCGCCCGCATGCTACACCCAAAATCGATCCCTGATTCGCACTGCTCATGGAAAAACTCCATATGAACTTGTCCAACGAAAAACCTAATCTTTCATTCCTTCGTGTGTTTGGTGCTTTATGTTATCCAACTAATGATGGTCAAGATTTAGGATAACTGAGAGCTAAAGCGACATTGGAGTTTTGTAGGCTATGCGCCAAACAAAAAGGTTACCGAATCTACAACAAGAGAACTCGAAATATCATGGAAACAATTCACGTCACGTTTGATGAGTGGCCGGTCAAATGGCTCTTGGACAATCCATTTAGGACCGCACTTCAAAACAGTCCCATTGGTTCATCCCTTGTACCAAACTCTTCTCAAATAACTCCATATGTACCTCTCGAAGATGATTTAAAGAAATTGTTTGATCCCATGTTTGATGAACATTGTGAACCAAGTGCTAATGAAATCCACAACGGGCTGCTCATATCCCTGTGAATGAAGTCAATCCTAGGTCTCAATATCATTAAGTCAAGAAGCGCCTGCTGTGATCACTCGTCTCATCAACAAATCATCAATCTTGAATGTACATCATGGAACTGTTTCGGCATCAATGATGAAGTTAATCCCTTTGCTACTCCCGAAGATGCTCCATTTGAAAACATATTTGATCCTGAATCATCATCGAACCATCTTCTTGGAGACATCGACTCTGCTACCTCAGTTCCTCAACAACTGCCACATGAACACCTTCGAAAATGGACTCATGATCATCCATTAGACAACATCATTGGAAATCCCTCTCGTCCAGTATCCACACGGAAACAACTTGCAACCGATGCCTTATGGTGCTTTTTCAACTCCGTACTCTCAAAGATCGAACCAAAAGATGTTAAAACCGCCATGAATGAAGATAGCTGGTTCAATCCCATGCAAGAATAAATTCATGAGTTTGATCGACTTGATTTATGGGAATTAGTACTTGCTCCAGATTATGCTATGATCATTGCTCTAAAATGGATCTTCAAAGTGAAACTTGATGAACATGGTGATGTGTTAAAGAACAAGGCTCGATTGGTTGCTAAAGGATACCATCAAGAGGATGGCATAGACTTTGAAGAATCATTTGCTCCGTGGCTCCGAATCGAGGCAATCGAGAATATTCTTGGCTAATGCTGCAAGTAAGAATATGATAGTCATCGATGGATGTAAAGCGGCATTTACGAACGGAGATCTTAAAGAAGTCTATGTCGGCCAACCTGAAGGCTTTGTGAATCCAGAGCATCCTACATAAATCAATCTAAATATGCAAATGAGATTTTAAAGAAATTTGGATTTGATTCTAGTGACCTTGTTGACACTCCCATGATTGAGCGCTAAATCGGATGAGGACCACTTTCGGGGATCATGGTAGACCAAACAAAATATCGTGGCATGATCGGATCCCCTGATGTACCTCAGCCGGATAGACTTGATATTCCTACGTTGGTATGCATGTGTGCGGATACGGGCTAAGCCTACCAAAAAGCACCTTGAAGCGGTTAAGCGGGTCTTTCGGTACCTCCAAGGAACCATCAACATGGGACTTTGGTACCCGAAGGACACCCTGTATGTCACTAACACATATGCAGATGCGATCATGCGAGTGTCAAGATACTCGAGTAAATGCGTGAGGTGCTCAGTTTTTGGGTGATAAGCTTGTGAGTCGGTCGTCAAAAAGCAAATGAGTACTTCTATTTCCTCTGAGTGAATACATAGCCATGTCATCTTGTGCTCAAATCCTATGGATGAGATCTCAATTAACGATTATGGCTTTGTATTCAACAAAATCCTCTCTTTGTGATAATAAAAGTGCTATTGCTTTCTTGCAATAACGTTCAACACTCAAGGGCAAAGCATATCGACATTCGACATCATTTCATCGAGCGGTGGAAAAAGGTGTGGTGGAACTCTATTTTGTGAATACGGTTAGCGACATCTTCACCAAAGCTCTTCCGAGAACGTCTTGAGTTTATTCTTCCCACGACTTGGCGAAAAGCCTTCACCAGAAACACTCAAACGTCTTTAGGGAGGCGAGGAGAAAGGTCTTTCTTCATCTATCTCTTTGTATATATTATTTTCAATAAGCAAAATACAAAATTTCAAAACCTTCAAAAATCAAATAGAAAATCATAAAACTTTCAAAATCCATAAAAATGTGAAAAATTCGAAAAATCCTCAAAAATATTGTCATTTTGTCATGTTTTTCTCTTTTCGATATCATCTACGGACTTTGTGTTGATATTCAAAGAATGTCACGGGTCTTTAGATGTTCATCGAATGTACATAGTAAAAAAAAATTGAGGCGAAGAAAAATGGTGGTTTATTGTCATTTGTGGCAATAACGTGTTAAAAAGAAAGAAACGAGCCATGCTTTATCTTGTTTTTCAAATCTTATGCTCTGATCCTATAAAAAATTATCTCACTATCCAATGACAATTGCTTTGAAAAATTACTCGGGCTCAAATTTTGAAAATCATTTGTACTAAACGGTTGTTAAAACTATCTATCTCTCAATCAACAACTTATGTCATTGATTGAGGGGGAGAATGATTTTTAATTATAAAGTGTATTTTTTTTCAAACAATGGTTTGTTTTCAAAAGATATTCAAGCATGTTTATATCTTTGGAATCTAAAGTCTCAAAATTCATTCCTTATCAGTTAAAACGTTTTCAAAATCAAGTCACAATTCTCCTTAAAAGCTTTCAAACAATTTAAATACTGAGATCACAATTCTCAAATGATTTGATAATTGTGATCGGGGGAGAATTTGTAATTTAAATTGGATTTATACTGATAATTCGATAAAAGGTTTTATAAGGATGTACAAGCTATCCTCCCCATATGTGACAAACGATTTCAAATTTCTCATGCACATGTTGAGGGGGAGCATCTACTTTAAACACGAAATTATTGAAACGTTGATTGAATCTAAGTGTAGGTTCCTCCTAATAGGTGCAAAAACTTTTTCAAAGTTCGAGGCACATATTGAGGGGAGCAAAATTTTAAAAACCTCATCCTTCCTCAAAATGATGTATCTAATCAAATGGATTGGGAAGTGATGATGATATCGTTTAGAAAATGGTAATCAAAGAAGTTAATTCTTCCTCTTGCCTCCATGTGCTAACGCGATTTCAAATACATTATGCACATGTTGAGGGGAGCTCTTGTTCTAAAAATATCAAAACAATTCGGTACAAAATTCTTTGATAATATATCATAAGTATCTGATTGATTTTCAAATGGTTTTCAATGGTTCCAGGCGATGAACAATACCAAATAGACCAGGTATGGTGATATAAGGATGATAAGGTTAGGTATTTGTTCCCATGATCCGTGAGAGCGGGAGGGATCTACCAGGGGACAATCCACTAGATAGTGTAGAGTCCTTAGGTATTCGTAAAAGGAGAAAAATGAGATATGGGAAGAGTGCGGTGAGACTGATCTAATCTGGAATAAACCCAACAAGGTTCTAGTCATATGAAGTCTTAAGCACTGAAGGGGTTGAAGAATGAAAAAGAATTGGAATGTGAAAAGGGTGAAAATAAATAGTCCTTCTATAATTCAACCTTAGGGCGGAGTTGGTTCATATGCTACTGGGTGGTTACTAAGGTAACACTGGTATTGAAGACAAGACGTCATGGACCCAGGTGGCACGCTGCACTAAATTTCCCAAGCCACTCAAGTTCCTCTTAAAAGGGCTTGTTTCATTCTCACGGGAAACCTATATAATCTAAACTCTCTTAGAGATTGTTGATATTGAAGAAGGAGACCCTCTCCCTAGTCTCCGGCGAGGAAACCAAAAGAGCACTAATTGAGTCTAGAGCCACGAGATCATCAATTAATCTCTTTAGGACACTTATTTCTTGAAGACTCACTATTTTACACAATGTGGAATGTGAGATTATATCTTATGAGTCCTATGCACTATCCTTGTGGTATTGCCAAGACTTAATTGTGTCATATGGACCTCATTAGTAGAGCGATTCAAAATTGAATCAATCTAGGTCCAAGAAAATGGATTGACGGATGCCTTTGAAAAACCGGTTGTTGTGTTTAAAAACTCTTTCTCTAAGCACATCGACCGTGTACAATTATTTCAAATCAAAAGGTGTTTATGATTGATAAATGATTTTCACTAAAACTTCGTTGTATTGCAAAAACAATTTCTATTGAGCGATACAAGATTGTTTTCTCAAATCTCTTTTCATCGTCAGTGAATCTCTATTATTTGGTTCACTCACTCGTGTTGTCTTCTTTGAGAGCGTCCGGTTTGAGAACGGCTAGGCATCTGAGAAACCCTCAAAGAAATTCTTCGAATTATACGATCGCGGCGTACTTTATATTGATCAGCGAGGCAGGTGGGTACCTCAATTCAACGAAAGTGATCAAAGACACTTCGTGTGCTTTATTGCTTGTTGTATGCGTATGCCCAACGTTGCGGTGATGAGAATGGAGCGGTCAATCCATAGCCGCATGCTCACACAACACATTCAATTTCTAAAGAAATCATGATAAGTGCATCAATGATTACGATATTATCTCTCCATGCTTACGCTTCTGGCTGCGCCAATATCATGAATCAACAAAGCTTCCACTACTACGATAAGAAGATATCATGATCAAGAATGTGAGCATGTCGGTCCATATGTCACAACACCACATATTATCAACACCACGGAAGAGTCGAGATTTAATGTGGTGATGATCTCAGGCGGCTCAAAACTCATTATCACGTGGATCGTTAAAGACCTCCACGGTTTAACCAAACATGCATTGTGAAGAATCAATGACTCACGAGCTTTGAGCAAAGTAATTCATCAAGAGTGGAACAATTTATAAATGTAATATCGGTTTGTACTCAATGTAAGTTTAATATGTGTTTGAGGTGACCTCCCAGGGGAGATTGTTAGAATTAGAAATTCCAGGTATTAAAGAGTCGGTCACCTCAAGTATATGTGTCGTTAGAAGGCGTAGTCATAGTTATTTTATGATTAAGTAGTATTTAGTTTAGTAACACCAGTGGAGGGCAGACGGGTCTTTACCACTATGCTTGATCCACCCGTAGGTGGCGTTTGTTTGTGAATACTATAAATACCCTCTACCTCCCAAGGTAGAGGGTTTGAGCTTCAATACCATTTTTCTTTGTTTCACATAGTTCCCAACTCTCTCCTTTCTCTCCTAGAACTTTCTCTCTCTAAACACTTTTGTATGCCCCATAGTGATTATGGTTTAGTGTGATTGTGAAATCCTATATCTCACATAGAGGGAAAAAGAAAAAGACAAAAACACCCCCCACATGGGAGGCACGTGGGCATACTTAACGAGCCCAGCTAATGAGCGTTAGTGATAGGGATGAACAGTGTGACAAAACTTCGTTATAAGGATTCATGATACAAGAAAAAAATGAGGGACAAGCGTAGTGATTTCACTGAAACCACATGGTCGAATGGTGTAATTTACTCTAATATTAATTTCAAGCTCGGCTCCTCAATGTTCTAGCTTGAATGAAATTAGAGAGAGCGGGTACTAAGTTTCTCATCATTTCAAATTCATTTAATTAACTATTCTAGCAATTAGATAAATTAATATTCAAATTTCTCATCATTTAATCCTTGCACCTTTTAGTCTTTTGTTTGTTCTTTGTAAGTAATAATACACATTCAAGTGTGGAATATGAGATAGCGGGTTGTAGAAGTCGAATGATTAACTAACACATGAATGAGGTTAAATTAGTATATAAGTTGTACGCAGGTGGATCTTGTCCCCTAGGAGAATCGCCAAACCGTTCAACGAAAATGCGACTTGTGAAATCAACAATATATTGATCATTGATTTTGTTGTTGTTATTTTCTAATAGCAATTTTTAGTAGGCTAAAGTGTAATTAGTCTATGTATAGATATTTAATTGTACTAAGTTAAATAGAGTCAGGATTAGACAAAATCAAAGATTTCTTGGTGTACAAGGCAAAAACATTAAATACTATGAAATTCTAGTTTCATATGAATTTCAGGAAAGTCACTTTCTAGGGTTTACTTGTAGATCAAGATTGTGGTTACAAAGAGTTTCCAAAAACAGGTTTAAATACTTCAAAAAGGTTAATGATTTAGAGTTCTTTGTTGATAATCAATATTAAAGGTTAAGAAGCTTCAAAGGTTTGCTGGTTTTGGGGGGCTTGATAAATCGGGTTTGAAGGTTCCTGCGGGTTTCTCAAAGATCAAGTCTTGGTGATAACTTAGAAGACAAGCAAGGTTTAGCTGTTTCTTAAGGATTAAAAGAAAGTGATGGTTAGAGTACAATTTTTTTAGATTTGAGGCAAAAAGATCAAACCTTTAGGGGTTTTCTAAAGGCAAGTTGATCAAGATTTCAGAAAAGCGGATTTTAGCACACGACTAGTAAGGCTTGTTGAAAAAGTTTAGTCATTAGGGTTTATAAAAAGTTAAATCAACTTGAAAAGGTTAAAGCAAGCTTTGAAGAAGATTGACTAGTATAAATACTAGGTTTAACATCGAAAATCTTGATTGGTTTAGTGTACAAAAGCATAAAGGTTATAAAAAAGTTGAGTTCAAGAAACTTTACCTGGTGTTAAAACACGAGTCCATGTTCAGAAGCGTGTTTGGTTTAAGGTTGGACTATAGGGAGCTCAAGAAAATCGTGAAGCTGAAGTAGTTCATGATAGTAATGATGATGGTGCAGTGACTGAAAGATAGTTAGAGGTTAAACAACTTGAAGGAAAGGCAAACACCGACTGCTTGGTAAATGAGCAAGCATACCTTGGTGCAAAGGTGGTGGTGGGGTGTAACACCCCCAAAAATGAGTCGCAACAGAAAATATATCACTAGGGTGCTACTAAATTGGAATCACAACACAAAGTATAGAAAACGGATTTACCGTATACATTTTAAATAGAATTTAAATTAAAATATTTAATAAGTTTAAAACATTATTCGAGTTCGGAAATACAAGGACCATTATTTAAGTAGTCCCAATTTAAAGGTAGTCTATGAACATGCTTTGCCAAGCGTCTCAGAAGCCAAACAACAACAAGGGAAATCAAACCTAAGAAATACATGCTAAAAGTGTCAACACGAGGTTAGTGAGTTCATAGGTTTATAATAAAGCAGTAAAAGTAATGTGAGTTCAATAGAAAGTTTTGTGACCATTGTGTCACTCATAATGTCATGCAAATGATATTTACCTTCAAGTAATTAGTAATGTAGACCACAATGTTTATCGAAAGTGATTATTGTACGCATACAATATTAAGTAAAGTAGGTTATAAAGTATTAAGCATAAAGTTGGACGCAATGTATATGCGCATTACAACGAATATAATGCCATATAAAAAGAAATGAGTGACTATTAAGCTAGCACTAAGTTCATGCAACCAAAACTACGACAGTGGTGTATGCAAAATGTAGTCATACTAATAGGGGGTGCATTGCGAGTGCTTATCCCTTTACACTCGATTCCGATATGATATACATTTCGCATTGACCATGTGTGGCCAACCGAATGGGAGAGTCACCCAAAATAGATCTATTTATAACAATCAACTGCCGGTTCATGAAAGTGGGCATTGTTGTTCCCCGTTCACTATCGTTTAAAACAGTTTAAGACTATAAAACAAGTTAATAGTGAACAATGACTGAAATTAACATAAGTAAAACACACAAAGTAATTTTCGACATCATATTCTTTATTAGAAATCAATAAAAAAGAATATGTTACCCAGACGCTGCTGAATAGCACTTGGGATTGAAATGACAAGGTTGGTGGCTCCTCTGCTCAGGCTAAGTCCGAGCACAACTCTTAGAACCGGTATCTCAGGGGATAAAGTTGTATTTTGGAGGAGTAAAAAGATGGTTTAGCGATGTATGTGTGTTTTACAGTTCATAAGCTTGACCTTTTCACTCATCTCTTATGCTATTTATACATGTATGAGATTTAACTCTTTCCTAAGTGTGGCCTGACATCTTCTGAAGAAAAATCTTGATGCATTTTGTCTCGTTTATAAAAACTATTCTAGGTAAGAGATAAGACTACTCTAAAGATGCGATGATGACAGAGCACGATCTTTTTGCTATTTAGGGAAAGTTGGCTTTGGTTGTAAGGACGTACTTATACGATTCAAACTGCTCTCGCCTTAAAAGGCTCATTCTTGATGCTTTTTACATCCTTGATGTCCTACTTGGTTTCTCTTCGGTGTAAGTAGTTGGAGAGAGGAGTCTTAGGGATTCCCGGTGAGTTATTGTCATCACTCATTTGAATCCATCATCTTCTTACTGACTTTCGATCTTCACCCTTTAGGGTTCCCTTCTTGGTGGAGAGACTTATTTTGTAGCCTGTCTTGATATGCGGGTGACTCACATTTAATCTTGACTTTATTAGTGTTTATAGGACTACGCTACTTGGGCTGGCCTATTCAAATCCTAGATTAAGGGGTTTGGGTACTACTTGAACCAATCCAGTCTCCCCTGACTTGATAAAATAGCTGTGTTTTGTCGGTCTTCAAGTGAGCAATGGCTGTAACTTTCGGATAACTAATAAAGATACAATAAGGAACACTGAATATTTAAACAAAACATACGTCATTTATTGATCAAATTACAAGGTTCTATCACTAGTGCAAAAGATAATCAAAATGATGTCGGTCGAGATGGATTCGGTGCTTCAACCTTGACTTTCTTGGTGATGGGGTGTTTTACTGTAGGGATGGTCTCGCTATCTTGGCATTCGGTCTTGTGAGCGATGTTTTAACTAGGGTTTGGATACGAGGGTAGCGGTATGTAGCTTCGGCTTGTGCATTTACACCCGGCTGATCAATATCCTCCGTCTTTGAAATCTTTGGAGTTTCGGCAGGCCTCAATGCCAGAATAGCCCTCTTCGGGTTCGATCACTAGGTTCACGAACTTAACACCTTGGCTGACTCCTGATTTATTCTAGTCGGAACTTTTATCTGGTGGGGCACAGCAACCCTCTTTCTTTTGGAGTGGATGGTTGTGGTTGCTTGAGATCCTTGAGGTGCAATTAAGAGTTTCAGATCCTGATTGTCTTTGGTGCGTCTCCGTCTTTCGCCATCTTTGCGACATCTTCGCCGACTCCCTTAACCACGCATTCTTTTCTTTTCGATAATTGGACCCAACTCGCGGATTGATGATCTAGTCGATTAATTTTAGGGATCATGAACCTCGAGAAGTCAACTCTTTATCATCCCTCTACTCAACATTGTGGCGGTGGTTTGGTATTTAGAGGATGTCTTGACATCAACGATCTTTTGGGTAGCCTTAATTTGTGGTACATCCGGTTGTAATGCTCCAGGCCAGCTTTGCACGAGCTTGAGTTTTCTTCTTCTTTTCTTTCCTTTGTCTTCTCATTTCAACCATCTCCAGCGTTTGGATGCTTCTTGTACTTTGTGCTGACCATAGCTTAGCGCATCTATTCCAGTACTTTGAAACTGCCCAGGCTTCACCTTTACTAGTGCCTGCTTTTTCTAACAGCTTCCTCGGCAAGTTTACGACGCTTTTGCTTCACTGCAGATAGGAACTTAGTACATTATGGTGTGGCAGGTATTATTCCCATGTCATTTGGAATCTTAAAGTCTTGACGAGGAGGTGTTGTCATTATCGTTTTCCTTGTCGCTTTTGAAGAAGAAGGAGCTGCTACCGAGGGGCTGATGTTGTTGTTGTTACACTTGGTGCAATCCTTTGTCGATGTTGTTGTTGTTGATAATTGGTGGTGGGATTGATGAGATAGGTGGGCGGTGGTGATGATGAATTGGAGGCTGCGAATGCTGGTGGGTGTTGTCTCCCCTCGGTGTGAGAAGGAGTTTCTTGATTTTCTCCCTATTTGTTCGGGAATCGGTGAGGGCAGAGTTAGTGTTGATCTTGAGGGGGTGGCTGGCTTGACCCATGAACTGATGGTTTGAAGATCATGGCAGGTACGAAGTCAATGATTTAAATACCGTTGTTTGGCTTCCCAATTTGCACGAAACTTCGGCTTGATCATTCTTGGCATGAAGATTCGGGCCACTTGTGAATATCAGCTAACAGTAATAGACCATGCTTAAAACTACAAATCTGATGATAATTCAGGTGATTAAGTCGAGGAGACTCAATGGTGTGCAAACACTTGATCAGATGATAGAGTGATCACTAAGGATAGTGATCAGTAAAGGTTTTGATGGATAATTACACTACTGAAAAAGTTAATAAATTACAGCGACTTAAATGCAAATTAAGAAAATTAAAAAGATAAAATATATTAAATAAACGCTATCACTATTTTTACAATGATGTTTTTGGATTTTATAAAACAAAATAACTTAAATAAACTATTTTGACTAAAACGTAAACTTAAATTATCTAAAAACGTAACTTAAAATGAAAACGTCGTTATTTATAAAAGTGCAGTCATAAACAAACATAAAATTTATGAAATAAAAGTCACTATGAGTGTAAAACAATTTTATTACGTACTATATGACAAAAGAAAATTTTAGAAAAAGATTTATATTTTTTTGACTTTTATATTTTTTATTATGAATTAAATACTATTTAACACTAATTAATTATTTAAAAATACAAAACTATTTTAGAAAAATCTGAAAAATTCACTAAAAGTACTTTGACTTATGCTTGATCTAAGAAAAATAAGAAACTAGGTGGTTGTTTTGGAAATAAGCCACGAAATAAGCTAGAAAAGGGCTTAAGCTTAAAACTGCCAAATGCCCTTAAGGATTTAATTGTGCAAGACTTGAACAAAAGAAGTCCCAAGGGCAGTTGGTTGAGGGGAGTCTACTGTGTGCGTGGCTGGGTGTGCAGGAGGTCCCGAGTTCGAATATCAGGAGACCCCTTTTTGCCTTTTTATTTTTTTTTCGATTTTTCTTTTTACAAACTAATTAAACACATAAAAATAAGCAATTTTTACAACTACAACTTTTTATGAAAACGACCAAAAAGCTGAGATTCAGCTTAAGATTTCCAACAGTAGGCAAAAATGGTAATAAGGACAAGATTTTAAGCTAAATTGGCTATTAAGCTAGAAATAAGCACAAGTAAACTAGAAATAAGCTACTTAACTGTTAAAAAGCTAGTTTAACAACTGAATAAGCACAATTATTTGGAAATAAGCACTAAACAACTCAAAAATAAGCACAAAGATCACTGTTTGCACAGGGTATTTTTCAGAAAAGGTATCTAGAACAAGCTAACAAATAAGCACTTTATAAGCTGATTAAGATTAAACTAGTATTTTTCTAATTTAGTTAAGCAACTAAACTTTAATATCCCAAAAGGATTTAAGCTAAATCTTAATATTAAGTACACAATAAAATTCTAAAGTTTATTCAAAAACGGGTATTTAGAAATTTTGACTTTTTTATTACACTAGAACTTTGACTTTCATGAACTTGTGATTGATTCTAATGACTGAATGTGTTATATTAAGCTATATTAAGGTTGATTTAAGCTAGAGTACTAAGTTTTAGCTACTATGGTGAGATTTACACTTAAAA
>OU343221.1:219562880-219647274 GCA_910596185.1 Chrysanthemum makinoi | reverse complement strand
GATCCTGAGGCAGAAAAATGGTTACTAGAAAAAGACCCTAAGACTTGGTGTAAAGCTTATTTTCAAATGGATAGGACTTGTGCAGCATTTGAGAATGGTATCTCAGAATCATACCATAATGCCATAACAAAACTTAGAAGCAAACCTATAATTACTATGCTAGAAGAAATTAGGGTTTACTTGATGCAAATACTATTTGCTATGAATCAAAAGGCTACAAAGTTAAATGATAGTATATGTCCTGGCATTAGAAAAGAAATAGAGAAACTTAGAGATTACCAAAGGTTTTGGGAAGTTTATGTTAGTGGATATCAGGAATTTGAGGTTAGAAAAGCAGATCATGCATTTGGTGTTAATTTGAAGGCTAAGTCATGTACTTGTAAGTGGTGGGATTTATCTAGCATCCCATGTGTACATGCAGTTGCTGCATATTCTTTTCTTAATCAAGATGTTGCTATTGGTGTGTCTAGCTATTATAAAAGACATACGTGGGTTGATACATACAGTCACTTTATTAGGACAGTTGGTGGTAGTTCAATTTGGCCAAAGATAGATAATATGGCACCCATACCCCCAAGAAAAGGGTCATGTCAGGTAGGCCTAGGAATAAAAGGATAAAACATCCTACTAAGGAGGTCAATGAGCTTTCTAGGCATGGTAGAATGATGACTTGCACAAACTGCTATGAGAAAGAGCAAGGCCAAAACCAGTGAAAGAAAAAAGGAAACCTGGTGGGAAACCCAAAAATGCTCCTTATCAGCCATTCAACCCACCAAATGATGGTTTAGATCCAAATGCTTCTGAACCAAATGTTGCAGATCCACATGATGCGTATCCACATGATGCAGATCCATATGATGCAAATCCAGATGAAATACCAATTCCAAGTTCATATCCAAGTGTTTCAGATTCACCTTTTTCAAATCCAGACTTTGCAGATCTAAATGCAAATCAAAGCTTCACTGGTCTACTACAAAGTGTGGAACAACATGTATAACTTGTATAAACCTTGACTGGTACAAAATCTTATAAATCAAATAAATATTAGAGTTCTAAAATCTATTCCTATTGATAGAGACATGATGTAGATATTACTGATGCGGAATTTATGAGACTTGCTGAGATTACTGAAGTTGAAGAAACTGCAAAAAGAGAGGCCAACAGATAATATCATCAAAAGGATCTAGAACTAGCAATACTTTGACTTATTAGAAAGAGAGGAATTAGGGGACCATCTGAAAGGATCAGGAATCAAAAGAGGAAGGAAGACCCCAATGCTCTTGGACACACCCCAGATACTGCACTTGGTGTATCAGATTCAGAATGAAGAATGTAAAAAGAAGATGAAGACCCAAATGCTTTTAAAGTATTTATTTTGTTAGACACTAAGTAGTGGGTCTCTCTTTAGTTTATATGTTTTATCTTTCCTAGTAATGCAGACATGTTTCCTTGGACCACTTTAATGTGGCATGTGGATGGTACCACTTTAAACATTATCTTTTGTGTTAGATTGAGACCTAGTAATTCAGACACTATCTTTTGTTTTAGATTGTGGCATGTAGATGTGTTTTATCCTTTGTTTTATCTTTCCTTGTCTGTTTTGACTAATATCTTGACTTATATTTATTTGACCCGTTTTACTAGTCTGTTTTGACTAATATCGGTAACCATCTGGAAACATAGATAGTCATTGGGTGTTAACCCATCTAAACAACTAACATGACAATACAAAAGACCTAGCATAGATTCATTGTCATTAAACATAAACAACTAGCGACCACTTAAACATAAACAACTACCAACAAAGACCTATCATTAAACATAAACAACTAGAAGGTGTGTTTTTTCGCCATACTTTATGCGCAAGCTGGGTCACGATGGCTTTTGATTCCAAAGTTCTTACCTTTAATTGCATCCCAAGTGCCTTATTTGCTAGTCCTAGCACTTGGATCCTTTACAGGGTTGGTTTACTAGCCGACTTGTGACTTTTTGGCTTTTGACTTTTGGCTTCAATAGCCGACTTTTGACCTTGCTCATAATGTCGCGGGAAGTAATAACTCAAAACGATGGAGCAATTAGTTCACCACTTGATTGAGATGAATCGGATGAAATACATATAATGATTTGGAACTCATTGTTAAGGTGTTGGGATTCCTTGTTTAGGGTTACTCAAGCATTTTGACTTTTAATCTTTGTGAATATGATGTGTGTTATGGTGTGGATATAAATGGAAATGAAAGTACCCAAAGTATTTATCTCTCACCTACAATGTAAATGCAATTCAATGAAGGGTTGGTAAGCTACAATTTATGTCTATCTAACCTCAAGCAGTTTGACTTTTCTACTTTTGACCCTGACATTTGACCCATTACACTTTCACTTGTATTGCAAAGCACTGATAGCACAGAAATTACAAAGCACAAAATCCACTTGCATTGCCATTGATAACAGAACCACTACATCCATTACACCACTTCAACAATCCTACCCTTGATGACTAAACTACATCCATACAAGCTTAAAACACAATCCTAACCTACACAATACATCCATACCAGCAAACCTTTATCATCATTTAGTTAGGAAATTCATCACAAACACAACAATAGTAAACACAATCCTTTGCTTTCTTGTAGCATTCACCGATTGCTAGTTCTCTCATGCAGTTCTACCTCCAATTCACAAATTCTTGACCTATATGTGAATTCTTGCACTTGCATTTCTCGCCTTAGGCATTGGACTTGAGTATAAAGACTATGCATCTCGGTTCTATAGTAACCATAGCGAATCTCGGGATCAAGAAAAAGTAGAATGCGGCATTGGTTTCGGAATCCTATAAACACAAAAATTAGAATAAACACAATGTTAATAACCAAAAGATCAATGCTTTTTGCTTACACTTGGATTAGGGCGGCACATAAATCTTACGGGGGTTGGCGAGGGGGTGCTTGATGTTCTCGACCACAGACAAGTCAGAAGCAATGAGTGGGAATTGGTTTAAGCCAGTTGGAGGTAGAAGATGATGAAGACATGATTTAATTAGGTTGGATTTAGGGATAATATTTTATTTGGGGGAACAAATTAGGGTTACAAATTAGGTATATAAAGAGGGATGAGGTGCAGCGGTAGATTTTGCCAATATATGGCCCGCGTCGAGCGTACGCGTTAATAATAGTGACTTGGCAAGCCACGTTGGATTTTGCACTTGGAACAAGTGACAAATGCACTTTGTGACCATATTAACACGAAAACAAAAGTACACGTACCATCCGGGTAATAAAAAAAAGTAGACGTACTATAACGGTACATTTGAGAAAGTAGGTGTCTATTTAATAGCCAAAACCCGTTTGATTTCAGACACACACAAACCAACACTTTTTCAATTAAATGAGTTGGTGGCCACCTCTCTTGACAAATATAACAAGTAAACTTGTAATTGAGTCAATATCCAAATAGTTGGGCTATGCCACCGTCCATCCTAGTTGTGAGTTATGGCACCTCCAACTCTGACTTAACAAATTGCATGAAATATGAGCCACACAATTTGTATGCATGAAACATGTAGCTTTCATAGCTACACTTTCCAATATATCTCCACTTTGTCAAACATTCCATTTCTTTGTTTTCTTAATCTCCGCTTTCTAGCAGCCCCTCTTGGGCTCATCACTTTATATGTCATGAACATCAACCAAGTCCAAACAATGTTTGAACTTGTTTGTAGTAATCGGCTTAGTCAACGTATCAGCTGGATTATCTGATGTACAAATTTTTCTCACAGTTATAACCCTTTCAGATAGGACTTCTCGAATAAAGTGATATCGCACATCAATATGCTTGGTTCTTTCATGCTACACTTGGTTTTTGGAAAAGTGTATGGCACTCTGACTATCACAATACACCACAGTTTGATCGTATTGCATTCCTAGATCACCAACCAACCCTATCAACCAAATTGCTTCTTTTATACCCTCTGCCATTCCCATGTACTTTGCTTAATGGTAGAAAAAGCAATTGTTGACTATAGTGTTGCTTTCCAACTAATAGCACATCCGCCGAGTGTGAAAACATACCCCGTCAAAGACCTTCTTTGATCTAAATCACTTGCATAATAAGAATCAACATACACGGTGACATAGGTGTCACCACCGTTAATATATACCAGGTTGACATCTGTTGTTCTCGTAAGGTACCTAAGAATCCATTTCACAACTTCCCAATGAGCTTTCCCTGGACAATCCATATATCTACTCCCTATGCTTATTGTGAAATATCTAGTCTAGTACACACCATAGCATACATGATGCTACCAACGACACTAGCATATGGAACACGTGACATGTTCTCCACCTCCTCCCCAGTATCGGGTGACAACGCTGATGAAAGTTTAAAATGTGCAACAAGTGGAACACTAACCGGTTTAGAGTTGTTCATCCCAAAGCGTTGAAGTTCCTTTTGTATGTATTTTTTTGAAACAAATACAATCATTATTTGCGTCTATCTCTCATGGTCTCTACTCTTAGTATCTTCTTAGTTGCACCCAAATCTTTCATCTCAAACTAACTTTTGAGTTGAGCTTTTAGTTGATCAATCTCTGACATATTTTTAGAAGCAATTAACATATCATCCAAGTATAACAAGTAAACATATGACCCATCTCGAAACATTTTATGATAAACACAACTATCATAATTACTCCTTGTGTAACATTTGCTAGTCATGAATATGTCAAACCTTTTATACCATTTGTCGAGGTGATTGCTTTAAGCTGTATAACGACTTCTTCAGTAGACATGCATGGTCTTCCTTTCCTTGAATCACAAAACCCTCTGGTTGGCGTATATATATTTGCTCTTCCAACTTGATAACATCAAATAGTCCTAAATATTAAGTGTCAATTTCCCCCGATAATGCTCGTATTTTATATCATTTATATGGATTTACACTTGTTTTCCTTTATATTTCACTTTCAGATAAATTACGAGCATTGGAGCTAATGAGACGCGGATTTGGAGATTTTCTTAAGAGATTTATGATAGTATGCCTCTTTTGTGAAGTTCTGGCGTAACTCCATCTCTCACATGCGCCGTAACTACCTCGTGACTCGAAGACCAATTCAACAATCAATTCGGCGTAACTCCAACTAAGGATTAGCGTAACCAACTAGGTCAAAGGATGTTCCGCGCCATCGGTCGCCATAACTCCTTCCAATGATTACGGTGATCAATACAAATGTAACTGCACGAAGATGCGGTAACCCATTCCATGTGTTACGCGTAAACCATCTACGAGCATTATTATGAAATTATAGGGTTGCCGTAACTCTCAACTCAAGTTCTGCCGTAACTAGATGCAGCCTATAAATACAAGCCCTAATTTACGCATTTCACATCATTCATCCCACCAAAAAGTAGAGAACGTGAAGAGGGGTCCAAAGGAAGATCTTGAAGAGCATACGAAGCCATCTTCAAGGAAGAAATAACTCCCTAACGATAAGCTTTAGTGATTATTTTTTTTTTTTACTTTCGATTCATGTATTTCATTATGTCAAATATTGAATCTTTGGTTTCGTTTAATATGATCGGCTAAGCACCTTTGGTGCTAACAGATTATGATTCCTTAATTGTTTTGTTTCGTTTACATGCTTTAGTATAATTGTTTCTAGTGTATGCATGCATGGTTAAGTTGGTAGCTACCCTTGTTTTGGTAGTTTTGAATGACGGTAGTGTCTAGTTACTTAGGAGAATTGACCAGCGACCATAAGTAGGTAGGCCGAGTGGGAAGGGTAAGAATTGACCAACTAACGACCCTTCACCAAGCATGCAAAACTAACAAATGATCACCTACCGTTTGGATGAACTTAAAGTTAGGGATGAGTGTCTAAGATGCTGGCCTTGCACTCATTGTTTGAATCTTGCATGTAGAGAACTTAATGACTTGGCTTAGGGACTAAAACAAGCTGGACTTTCAAGGGTAGTAGCTTGATCTCGGTGGAAGCCTTCTTGATAGGTTAGGGACGTGCGTGTTGTCCTGGTGACTTAAAACCCACTTGAATCAATTGGAAGTAGTTAGACGTGAACATAACATGATAGGATGAGTAACTAGGTTAGCACACTTTACCTCTATTGATCACATCTCTATTTAATTTTCGCATTTCCTTTCTTGTTAATTAGTTTAAATCATTTCAATCCTTAAAACAATTAAAACCAGTGACACCTAGACTTAATTAAGATCCGCTCACATAGCTCTTGGGACGACCTCGGTTTTACGATTACTACACTACGGCCAAGGGTACATTGCCCGTGAGTGCATAAGGTGGACCATAAGTAAACGAGACTTTATAAATATTAAAACCTGGTCAGAAAACCTGCATCACAACTCACCATGCAAGAATGATGTCTTGACATCTAGTTGTTTCAAGTTATCGAGTAAATCAGCCATGGCAAGTAACACATGAATAGAGCTATGCTTTACTATCGGTGAAAAAAACTTCGTTGAAGTCAATTCACTCTCTCTGAGTAAAGCCTTTAGCAACAATGCGTGCTTTGAACCTTTCATCTTCAATGCCCAGGATACCTTCATTCTTCTTGAATACCCATTTGCATCCAACAATATTTTGACCTTTTGGCGGTTTTAAGGGTACCCACGTCTTATTCTTATAAAGAGACTCCATCTCCTTATTCATGGCTAAAGACCATTGCTTTGATTCTGGATTGCTAATAGCTTTACGATACGCAAAAGTCTCTTGAGCCTCAATAGCTTTAGCTAAGTTGAAGGCATAAGCTACTAGATCTTCATGCCCGAATCGTTGTGGTGCTCGTACGTTTCTTCTTTGTCTAGCTTGTGCTAGGCTATAATTTTGGATATCATGTTGCTCCTTTGGCTGAACTTCTTCGGGTGTTGTATTATCATCAATAGACTCATGTGAATCGTCTATAACGGGCTCATCAAAAGTACCTCATACTACTCCTTATAGAATTTGTGTTTCTAGCTCCACATGCTCTTCAACTTCTCGGTGTTCTCCAACATTTTGACTTGTTCCTCATCTTTTTTCTTCAACATAGAAGGCTCATAAAATGTCACATCCTTACTGATAAGAAACCGAGATGATTTACCATCAGGGAACCACAACCTGTAACCCTTCGTTCCATATGTATATCCTAGAAATATGCATTTCTTTGCCCTTGGCTCGAGTTTACCATCATTGACATGAGCGTAAGCCGAAAAACCAAAAATCTTCAAATCAATATAGTTTGCAGGGGTACCTGACCATTTTTTAAGAGGAGTTTTACAATCGATCGCAGTTGATGGCGATCGGTTTACCAAATAACAAGCAGTGTTGATTAGGGATGGCAAAAAGCACCCGAAACCAATGGGGAAAACCGAAACCCGAACCGGTTAGGTTGGGTTCGGGGGCGGGTTGGCAGGTTAGGATGCGGGTTTGGGTATTGATAAACTTTCTTATCCGGGTACGGGTTCGGTGACGGGTTCTGGTAATACCCGCCTGATTACCCGTACCCATACCCATATCCGTTTACCCGAATCTATACTCGCTTTATTGTATTATAATTAATTAGAGTGTATATACATTATATATAATTTCTTCCAATATATTCTTTTATATAAGTATCTCTATTAGATAACACATTTTGTATTTTGTACATAAATTATTCAAAATGTTAAATCGTTTGATACGATATTCATTTTCTTTAACTTTTAAAAAATTGAACATATTAGGGTGTTTTCCTTTGTTTTATAAGTGGATTTTAGTGTGACTTGATCTTAATACCTGTCATTTTTTCTATATATTATTCAATTGGGGATAACCGATACCCACAGGGAAACCCCAAAAAACGATGGATAATATTAAACGGGTATCCGGCGGGTAATGGGGCGGGTACGTGTTTGGATATTATAAACGGGTGCGAGTAAGGGTGCACTAAAACCCGCCCCAAACCCGACCCATTGCCATCCTTAGTGTTGACAGCCTCAAACCAAAATATATTTGGTAACCGAGCATTTGAATGCATACACCGTGCTCTCTCTAATAGAATCATGTTCATCCGTTCTGCAATCCCATTCTGTTTTGGTGTGTATCACACTGTGTGGTGTCTCACAATGCCTTCCTTCGTGCTGAACTCGTTGAATTCTCCTTGGAAGAATTCCAAACCATTGTCAGTTCTCAAGCATTTGACGAACTTCCTCGTATGCTTCAT
This sequence comes from Chrysanthemum makinoi, assembly GCA_910596185.1. Lineage (NCBI taxonomy): Eukaryota > Viridiplantae > Streptophyta > Magnoliopsida > Asterales > Asteraceae > Chrysanthemum > Chrysanthemum makinoi. Next base: position 219,639,061 of record OU343221.1, on the reverse strand, counting down.
CATCGTCTTCACTACTTGAAATTGACAAATACTTCATCCTTTCATTTTAAGATGTACACCCATACCTTTCTCGAGTAATCATTGATGAAGGTTAACATGTATCTAGCACCACCTTTAGAAGTAACACGAGATGGACCCTAAAAATTTGAATGTATATAGTCCAATGTACCTTTAGTCTAATGAACTGTTGTGCCAAAATTTACTCGGTGTTGTTTTCTGAATATGCAGTGCTCACAAAACTCTAACTTCCGTGTATAATGACCTCACAAAAAACCTCATTTATTAAGCTACATCATTCCTCTCTCGCTCGTGTCCCCTAGGCGTGGTAGTGTCTAAATTTGTTGCCGATGAAGAAACCCCTTAATCACCATTAATCGTGCTACCTTTTAACAAGTAAAGGCCATTAGTCTTTTCACCTTCCATCACAACAAGTGCACCTTTTGAGACCTTGAATACTCTACTTCGACCTCAATAGTCGCAATCGATGGAATCCAGTGTACCCAAGGAAATGAGGTTCTTCTTTAATTTTGGAACATGCCTGACATCTGCCAACGTCCTAACTGTGCCATCGAACATCTTTCCTATTCCAACAACCTTACAAGGTGTATCGTTTCCCATAAGAACTTTACCACCATCAATTTCTCGATATGTGGAAAACCAAGCCCTATTACGACATATTTGGTAGGAACAAACCGAATCAAGAATCTACTAGTCACCAGAATGGTCATCGATAACACTATGAACATTCTCGCCATCAGGATCTCCTTCTGCATCTATAGCGACTTTAGTTGCTTCCGTTGAACCCCTTTTTCCTTTTAAATCTGGACAATCTCTTCGCATGTGTCCTTCCATGTGACAATTATAACATTTGAATTTCCTAGATCTTGGTTTGGATCTAGAACGGCCACTACTACTAGACGCTTTGTCGTTACGTTTTCCTCTTACCATCAAACCATTAGCACTTTCTTCAACATAATCCGCCGAGACTTTCTTCGTTAACTCGCTAGAATTTAGGGTAGATTTAACATCCTCCATTGAAATGGTTTCCCTATCGTATAGTAGAGTTGTAACCAAGTGCTCATATGATTTTGGTTATGAACATAACAAAATCAGCTCTTTGTCTTCATCTTCAATTCTCAGATCAATGTTATTCAAGTCCAAAATTATTTTATTGAACACATTGATGTGATCGTTCAGTGAACCATCTTTCATTCGAAGAGTGTATAACCATTGTTTCATATACAACCGATTTGTAAGAGACTTCGTCATACAAAGACTTTCGAGTTGTAGCCATAGTCCAGGAGGAGTAGTTTCTCATGCTACTTCTCGGAGCACGCTATCGGCGAGATTTAATATAATTGTGCCATGTGCCTTCTCAATTAGCTCATCCTTCTCTTCATCAGTCAAACTATCAAGCAATTTATCTCTGCCTTGCAAAGCTGATAAATATCCTTGCTGACACAGTAGAGCTCACATCTTCATTCACCATAAACCGAAATCGTTTTCACCATTAAACTTCTCCACGTCGGATTTAATTGTTGCCATCTCATAAAATTAATCACATTTATGGCTATGATACCAATTTGTTGTGATTAATGTACTTTCGAGACAAGTAATTAAATAGAACAATTGCACAATAAATAAAGACACAAGGACTTGATGTGGTTCGGCAATCACCTATGTCCACGAGCAGAAGCAAGACTGGAATTTCACTAGCAAATATGAGGTACCGAGATTACACAATGTATCGCTCAAAATTTAGACTTCGAGAAATATTCTTGAAAGTATTTTGTGTTGGAAATGTATATATTTACAAACATGTGAATGTCCGGATTCGAACTCTTGACCACGGGATTGCACACATTAGCGAATGAGAATTAAAGTTAATAATTAATGTTTATGTTTACGATTAATTATTGCACATTAAGTCCGGTTAACGATCGTTAAGTATTTAACGGAAAAATGACTAACGACCGTTAAATGGAAAGAGAAAGGACTAGAAATGGAAAACTTGGAAATTTATGGGTTTGGCTTTGGGCTTGTCTATGGTAGGCCATAGGGGCCTTTTCAAAGCCCTAATTCATAAACTTGTTCCCTAAGTTTACCTACTAGTATATAAAGAGGGTTAGGTTCTAGGGTTTCATACACTTGTGCATTGAATTAACCCTAGATCTCTCATCTCCTCTCTCTAGTCTAATATTAGGCCAAGCACCCCATTTGTAAGGGAGTTTGGTTTCGTTTTTCTTAAACGAGGACTTGTGTTAGATCTAGCAATCAGCTTGATTCGTTGGTTAATTAGGTGTATACAGAACGTGGTTGTAAGACATTATTCTTACACCAATAAGTACTTCTTTGTTTTGCTTTGCTCGGGGGTTGTTTTGCTTTGCTCGAGGGATTTGACATTCGCAAGAGGTGCGTTACGCATACTTTCAGTTAATTATTTATTTGTTATGATCTTTAAGTCTTCGCGTGTACTCTTGATGTTTATATGTTTATTGTATGTTTTATATATCATAAACTCAACAGTGGCATCACGAGCCTTGTATAACAAATAATTAATTATTGAAACACATAATTAAAATAAACATGAATGTGTTATTATTTGTATGCTTAGATCTAGGGTTTGCAAAACCTAAACCCTAATTTTGAGGGTTTTTTTATGGTGCCCTTATTAGGGTTTTGTAAACTATTGTTTTAATTGGATTAGAAACCCTAAGATGCATGCAACTTTATGTGTATATGCGTAACTTTGAATTAATTGCATTAATTGTTAAGTGTAATTTTATGTCCATGATAATTATCTGCATGTTTTATCATAGATCTGCTTTTATTGTATGTCTTTCTTGCAAGAGTAATATACAATAAATTATGATAGATCTAAAATTGGAGAAGACCTCAATAATTATTAATTTAATCAATTATGTGCTATATGGTATGTATTTAATTTTGACTTACGCAATCGATGAATCGATGCATGTGGTTCACCTTGTACATAGATGAAAGCGGGTGAAAGTCTTAATTAAATATATGCATATTGACAGATCTAGAATTGGTTATTAATGGATTTATCAAAACGTTTGCATGTGGTTATTTGATATGCATGACTTTTATTTGTTATGCATTCATTGTTTATTTTTTTATTTTTTTTATAAATACTTGCTTGTTTGTTATGTGTAACAAGGGTATTTTTAAAGAAAAATAAACTGACCTAAACAATGGTGAAACATGTATTTTTAAGAATAGTAATCATAATCGTTTAATTGATTGATGACTTTGGTACAAATGGTGCGAAAGGCTCACCCATGAGAATGAACTAATAAAAGGGGTTTAAAGAAGTGCGCACAGTCACTGAAAAGGATGTCTAAGGTTGTGCTTTAGCGCGTGCACTGTCCTCTGCGTCTGTAAGTTCGAGTTGAGCTACTTAGTAAGCCATTAAATGTGCAAGCTCATCTTAAGGGCGAATTAGTTTTAATTCCATGCGCCACTTCGATGGTAATTATCCGAAACACTAAGTGTTTACACTTATGCAAAAGTATGTATGGATGATAATTAACAATTAATTCCTTGATTGGTGAACCCAATACCTCAATTAAAGTTTGATGATGAAAAGCTTATACATTAAAACAAGATATAAATGTTTTAATAAAAACTATGCTACAAAGATGAATGCATGACATCTTTGTACATATTTGATTTAACATCAAAACTATTACCTTTTAATTTAAGTTATATGCCATCCAACGAAACGGAAACACCTAAGATTACTTTTTATTTGCGTGAGATCGTGACTTAGATCGTAATCAAAGGGTAAAATGTCCACGGTCGTGAGGCGGGCATGGGCGATTTTGCAGTTTCTTAAGTTGGACAACTTAATTGAGTTTGGTAGTGAGAGCTGGCAACTCAAGGCATAAGATGGGATAAAACATGTTTACATGGCGATTGATATTGGCTATATGTAAATCCCATAAATCTAGGAATTGCAATTGATATTGGCAATTGAGCAAATGCTCTACCATTTTGTATAAGGTTCATTACTAGCGAGATCAACGGCGTGATGAAATTATGATAATTTGGATCCTAGTTTTCAATAAATATTAATTGGTTATATGACTATGAACCTTGGGTATTTAATTGTTTATTGAAAAGGAAAATTATCGAAAATACTAAAATTGAATTTTGTAATTCTTTTGAATGTATAAATGCAACATTTAACCGTAAACGAGGTTTAGTCTTTGATTAGTAAATTGATCCATTCTAGCTTTCAAACAAATGTTTGATCGAGAATAATTTACGAAAAGACAAACGAAGTCTCATTTCCATGGGAGAAGCATGAGACTCAATCCTATTCCTTTTCATGAATGAGAAATGTATAATAGGAACATTTGAATTGTCTTAATTCTAATGTAACTCTTAGCAATGAATTGCACATCTTATTTTCCATAAAGATTTCATTACCCTCATTTGGTGAATGAATCTTTTGTAACAACATGAATGTTGGTTAACTGGAAAACATGTATATGAGTTACTAGATTAGAAGCTAGACTAATTACATAAATTGGTAAAAGGCACACTAGCATATTTTTATCTAGTTGTTTTGCTTTAGCCTTTAAAGGTACTACATACCGGTATGGGGATGGTAGGCTGTTGAGGAAAAATTGCATACCCAATTATTTTGAGTTAATAACATTGATGGATAACCTATCATTCATATAGTAGAATACACCTTTTAGTACCTTAGTAATGATTACGTATGGTTCTTCAAAGGTGTAGGAAAGTAAAAAGCAAGCAAGTTGTTTTCACTGGTTATGCAACACTTACAATGTTGTCGGTTCGGTGGGAGCATTTGTGTTGCATTCTTGAATAAGAAGTTGTTTTAATGATTTATAATTCAGTGGGAGCTACAATCCTTATTTCCTGTGTAGTAACCAGATTATCTTCAAAGATAATTACTTTCCAATTGTAGACACTTATGTTTTTAAGGATAGTCGGTATGCGTTTCCTTACTAAAAAAAAATATAGTTCTACATCTACTTGTTATATCTATGACACAAATCATATTAATCAAATAAACGAACGTGTATCGTGTTGTTTATATGCTACATGATGTTGTTCCATGCACAAGTGAGAGAAATCTTATTGTGTGCAAGGTACAACACATTTTAATATGATTTAAAAATTTCTCTTGACGTAAAGTAAGAGAATATTGTTCTAATAGGAAGTATACATTTATATATGTATGATTGCCCTATTAAGAACATGTGTCAAGATGATAACAAAGACTACTTTATTTTAAATATTTATGTCATTCAATATTTAAGAAACACTTGTAGTTACAATTTATGTTACGTGAGAACGTGAACTAGATTGTAGCCAAGGTAAAATATCCGTGTCGAGAACGAGCATGGATGATTCTGCATTTTCTTACATGGAACATTTCATGGAATGACATAATTAAATGAAGTAATCTAATACTACCTTGAATTTGAGTATTCGTTGAATGACTTAAATATATGTAGTAAATATTAACTTGAAATATGAATTGAAACCCGAGGTGGTGTTCATAATTACTTTAATTATAAATGTTTATGATTTTGTAAAGTCACAAACATGAAGTCTTTTAATACAAGACTTACAATATAAAGTAAGACGTTAACTTGCTATGTTTTAAGACATATGCATGAAGTCAATGAGTTGATCAATGACTTATAGTGGGATTATAACTAATATGTCTTTTGACTTGGTCAAAAATAGTTGTGTTATAATACATGCAATTGACTTGGTAATTCTATTGTACCATTAAGTTTTACTTTGTTGGTAAATAGGTAAGCCAAAAGAGTAGATGGTTATCTAAATATTGTTAGATTTTCTTACAATATTAATTCTAAGGAAATACCATAGTTTTATGGTATGTTCTGTTAGAAGAATCAAAATCTGTTGGCATTAATTGATTCAAGATAACTATAGTTTCTTCCAAAAGTTATCAAGGTTAGTAGATTGAGTATAGATTGAATATACTCAATAAGACTCCAACCTAGAAGATTAATAAGACACCATTTGTTTATGGAATGTGATGAATCACATTAAGTCTTATAAATGAAGTTCGGAATTTGTTAAACTACTTATAGAGTGAGTTGTAACAAACTAATGTTGAGGCTATCAATGTTTTTGTAATATCCCAAAAGAGAACAATGTATTGTTGCTCTACTTGCTAAACTATTTAAAGGTAATCTTTAAATTGTTAAAGGCAAGTGGGAGTTTTGTTTAGATCTTGAAAGATTGAATTACAAAATACATAATCTTCTAAAATGCACTAGCAAATATCATGATGAGGCTAAACATGTATATGATAGACCTCAATATGATGGAATTGTCATTCATAGATCCGTAAGGATATCTCGAGATATTTAATATGTTGAGGAATATGAGTTACGGGATCATGGTAAGCTGTTAATCATAATGATGAATTTACCAAATGTTAAATTGTGGTAAATCAATCATACTATGAATGTAGAGATGTTGTCCATAAAGATAATCAACTTTAGATACTTGATTTATCTTAATAATGAAAAAGAGTTTCTTCAAAGGGTGGAAATCCTAGTGGTTTAAATCTTTGTGTAGAAATCATATGGACAATATTGTACACATATTTAATGCATGTCTAGTGATAATAATATTAATCATATTTAAGCAATTAACTATGATTGAATATTCTTTCTAGATACATTAAATAGAAGTATAAAGATTATAATTGTCATACTTAGTTTCATTGATATGAAATTTTGACAATGAATGTCATAACTCTTTGTTGTGAAATTACTTTTGGAGACGATGAGTAATACAAAGTAGTTTTATGAATTCAAATAATCCTTGGATATGTACTACAACTGCAAATCCATGAATGAATATATGCAAGCATCTAGGAGATGTTTCTTATGTTTAATATTAAATCCATGTTTGATTTAATAATTAAAATAAGATTGCTCATAAGTATTCCTGAAAGCTAGTGGGAGTATTATTTATTTTTCTTAAATCTTATATGTTGTATGGGCAACTACATTCCACTTAAATTAAGTTTTAGTTGGGAATGAAACTTCGTTTGTAAGATTTGGAAATAATATATACAACTTTGGAATATATGTTTATTATTATAAACATATGCGGTAAATAAATGAGTCAAATAGAACATGATGAATACATATCTTTGACAAGATAGATGAGATCTTAAAGTTTAACTTGAAGATTCATCATGAACATCATGTTGTGTATAAAGTTGTTGTGTCATGCTTGATTACAAGATGATTTGACAACATTGAAAGTTGTTAGTGTAATAAATATTTTAAAAGAATATGTTTGGATTTAGAATCACATTCCACAATCTGGAGATGCTCCTAGATTCTATGGATGATTATATGACAAGTGTTTCATAATTGTCATTGCCAACAGTTTTGGTAGGCACTAATATTACACTAGAACTGTTCAAAAGTTTACGGATATTTAAAGAGCATATTGTTGTACACAATGATGCTAGTATAATTGAGATGACACTCAATTCTAGTCACGGTATCCTTGATGATGACCATGTTGACTAGTTATGCTCAACTAAGAGCATAGTTGCATTATACATTAAAGAATAAAGAATACTTTAAACTTTAAAAGTTTTGAAAGATGATTGTCATATAAAGGTGGTTGGTTGTCCGCACCTTATGGAATGATATGACAATATCAAGATATGTGTAAACATACACAAGAAATTCACTTATTGAATTCTTGAAATAAGTATTCTCAAAATTCCTATAGATCAAAGTTAGTTGAAATTATGCCTTGTCAACAAGTATGATTTTCATGACTTGTGGCAAAATTCATTAACTAGTATTATCATGCATTGATCTATTTAGTATTTGGATAAAGGATGTTAAACAATTATTATTTATAATAAGTCACGGTATCGTTTAATTTCATTTATAATATTGTGTCCTGTATTTGCATGTTTAAATCCTTGAATAACATAAGTTATTCTAAATAGTCCGTTGTCGATCAATAACATGGGAATGATATTGAATTAAGACAAATCAGAGTATTAGTTAGAATATACTTGAAAGTATATTGATGCGTAGCATGACTAATTCAGATGATATTCAATGAATTGAGTATAGGACTTATCCCACCGCGTGATAATACTTTATGGATCTTTGTCATTAAATTATATCATGGATATTTATCTCGACTTGAGATACAAGAGATATGTCATGGATGTAGTGCATTTTGTGTAAAACAATCCTAGCTACGTAGCGGTAGTTATAAGGGTTGTTTTGGAAGGTGTTCTTGAAATTTATGAATCACACTTTGTAGTCAAAATGGGATTTGTTTCCTTCAAATTTATTTTGAAGTATAATCACTATTTGAGACCTACGTAGGATTGTTAAGATGTTTGTATGGCCACATACCCAGGTCTTAAAAGATTATATTGAAGAATTGGTAATCTTAATCAATCATATAAGCGCGAAAGCGAGAATAGTTAATTAAGAAATGAGTGAGATCCATATTCTTATTAACATGGTATTAGAAACAAAAGGATGAATATGATGATGAATCATCAAACTTGGTTTTTCTCGGAAAACCATACGAGTTATCTTAGGGGCATTGGCGTGTTGCTAGGCGGCTAACGATGTCATTTAGCGTTTTAATAACATATCACGAGTGGGGAACATGTTGGAAATAATATATTTACAAACATGTGAATGTCAGGATTGGCTACGTGATTGGGGATGCTTGTAGCGATGCGAATGAAAATTAAAGTTAATAATTAATGTTTAGGTTTCACGATTAATTATTGCACATTAAGTCAGGTTAACGATGGTTAATATCGGAGGAAAAATGACTAACGGCCAGTTAAAATGGAAAGAGAAGGACTAGGAAATGGAAAACTTGGAAAAATTTATAGGTTTGGCTTTGGGCTTGTCACCATGGCGGCCATAGGGGCCTTCTAAGCCCTAATTCATAAACTTTGTTCCCTAAGTTTACCTACTAGTATATAAAGAGGGTTAGGTTACAGGGTTTTAAATGCAACTTGTCGTTGGATGCTTACTTAGATCTCTCTCACTCTCTCTAGTCTAATATTAGGCCAAGACACCCCATTTGTAAGGGAGTTTGGTTTAGTTTTCTTAAGCGAGGACTTGTGTTAGATCTAGCAATAACTTGATTAGTTGGTTAATTACGTGTGTACAGAGCGTGGATTTGTAGAGACGATGTCTTACACAATAAGTACTTCTTTGTTTTGCTTTGCTTTCGAGGGTTGTTTGCTTTGCTTTCGGTTTGACATTCGCGAAAGTGCGTTCGCAGCGTACTTTTCGGTTAATTATTTATTTGTTATGATCTTTAAGTCTTCCGCTGTGTACTCTTGATGTCTATATGTTTATTGTATGTTTTATATATCATAAACTCAACATTTTGGACCTTCACTAGATTTTATACACTCCCCTCAAAAGCTCACTCTTATAAAATTTTATAGTACAATTATATACCACACTTTTTCTCTTTACAATATACTCTCACTAACTCTATCAAACAACAAGTGTGTTTGCAGGATGTCGAATGAACTCAGCTACCGTCCATCGACCTATGGCACCTCAAAGTTTGAGTTAAGAAATTGTAGAAAATACGAGCATACGTATGCATGAAACGTGTAGCTTTCATAACTACACCATCCAACATTATTAAATTAAAAAATTATATACGATCAATCATGCTTATAGAACAAAATATTCCGGTTAACAAGTGACATACCTTTAACTATCCGGCAACCAGAGCTAGCTTTATATCCATCACCAACGAACCCGTTTCGACACGTACACCGATATCCATTGCTCCCACTAGGCGAAACAATTTTCGTGCAATCAGCATCATTAGAACAATCACAACTACCTTTTAACCACCACCCTAATCTCACCGTTTGAATATCTATTGAAGCAGCAGGACTATTATCACCAATCATCTCTGAAGCAACAGCGAAAACAAAACCGACATCCTAACCTAGTAACATTCCCATAATCAAGAAACATAGCGCTATGATTACCATCACTAGAATAACAACTAACGTTCCCATAACCACCTTGTCCGTCAGTACAGTTAAGGATTTCTAAATTTGTACTTAGCTTGGTTGCTGGTATCATGCATGTCTTCACTTGCTCCGTACAGTTTTGCATGAGGATCGCGTTGTTTGGCGTTGGTAGCGTAGTGGGTCACTGTATAAGCGACTTAAGCGGCGTTGACAGCAGCGTCCACATTTGGAGGAGGCTGACTAGTAAATTGTTATGGTTGATTTGTTGGATAGGGAATTCTCCGATTAGAACTTCGCCGTTAGAGGTGCAGTCTAATGGGATTTCGCAGTTGGAAGAGAACCCGAATGGGTATGGGACTTGGTAAAGTTGGCTACCAGGACATGTCTGATTGCATATTAACGGTTTTTGAGATATAATTAAAGGTAATATTGTTGTGAAGAATATGATGAAAGTATATAATTTGATCATGGAATTTAAAAGCTAGAAAGGAATTGGTATGGGGTAATGGAGAGTAGAAAAATGGAATTCAAGTGGGAGGCTTGAATGTCTTTTAATTGTTAATTCAATAGTTATTGGGGTGGCGGCGCAGCTTGTTGCCCGCTTACCTACCACCTTTATGTAAATCCCAATTATATAATGAAAATATTGAAATATGATATGGAAAAGGATTTGTAGATAAGGGAGAAAGTGAAACGACCTCTATATTTCACTGAATAATTAGGGAAAACGTGAAAATTTATATAATTTGGATGAAAAATTTAGATCAAGTTGTTTAAAATACTTTATAATTCTATGAGGCATTGATGATGGATAATTTGTTAGTTGACGTGATGGGTATTTCATTTTGAGGAGAGCAATTTTGTCCCCAAATGATTTAATAATGGTGGTCTCAATCATAGTGTTATATAAGGGTATCAACAAGTCGATCTTTTAACAAGCTACTCGAGCTCGAGCTCATCTAGCTCGATCTTGAGCTTAGTACTCTCAAGTTCAAGCCGATCTCAAACAAATAGTATTGCCTGATTAGTTGACAAGCCGAGCTTTATAAAATAAGATTCTGCTCAGCTTGTTCGTAAGCTCGTTTAAATATCTCGAATCAAACAAGCCGAACGAGCTAGTCGAGCTTAACAAGCTAACAAGCTATTTGAGCTTAACGAGCCAAGCACCAATTCTATAAAATTATTTTTATTGTATAACATCAAATAAATATTTTTAATAGAATTCAAACTCAAGTTATAACAAGCATTGCATATTAGGACATAAAAAGGACAAAACTTGGAGGGTTATAGCGTCAAAAGTCATTTTACATTTTTATAGGTCTTCAAAAGTCATTACTCTCTACTACAAACAAACGATATGGGTCCCACCATGCCAGCTTTTTTTTTTTTTTTTAATCTTTTTCAATAATTTGATTTTATGAATTATTGATCTTATTGACTATTGTATATATAAAGAGTGGGTTGGTGCCCGCGCGTTGCTGAGGGGCGCGTCGTAATTTTATTTGTATTGTTACGCGATGCATGATTTCGATAGTAGAAATACACACTCATAAATCTAATCTCCGAACCACTTTATTTATATATTCCTGTAATTTAAAAAAAATTTATGAAAATTATTGAAGTTATTTGATAGGTTAAGGGTGTATTTTGAAAGTTTTTTTTTATTTTTTATTTTTTTTTAACTATATATAGATGTTAAACTGTAACACCTTTTATAAAATCGTACGTATGTCAATACATGCATATTGGGCTCGTTTTGTTAGATTGTCGAGACTTTTGGCTGATATTTATTTTATATAAGAAATCGTGAGATATCTATTAGCTACAAAATAAATAAAGTTTGTTATATAAAAGGTCGTAAATAATAAGAAGTTCAGAGGTTGTTTCGTAATTTAGTTTTTTAAGTTTTGGATGATAGAGACGTTGGGAGATGTTAAAATATTTGAATGTTTATATTAAAATATATCACCGGTTACTAAAGGAATATTTTAATGCATCGTCGAATGAGCTACGATTACTTCACCAAAAGGTTAATCGCCAAATGATAATATATATAAATGATGAAAAAATAAGAAGTTTAGAGGCTATTTCGTAAAAGGTCATAAATAATAAGAAGTTCAGTGGCTGTTTCGTAATTTAATTTTTTAAGTTTTGGATGATAGAGACGTTGGGAGATGTTAAAATATTTGAATGTTTATATTAAAATATGTCACCGGTTACTAAAGGAATATTTTAATGCATCGTCGAATGAGCTGCGATTACCTCACCAAAAGACAATCTTTACTACATAAAATAGAAAAATGGTCAAAGGTGAAAGTGAAAATTGAAAGTTGAAAGTTGAAAGTCAAAGGTGAGAGAAGTGTATAATGTAATTAATACTCTTATTAAGCAACACATTACTTAAAAGTAAATTGATTTATTCATATTAATAACCAACTAAAAGCATATCCACCAAATTAAATACAACAATTAAAACATCAATCTTAAAAAATTCAATAAAATTTTACAATATACAATTTAAACAAGTTTCAACAAAATCCAGAATATAAAATAATTACACACAATAATTTGTTATTTTTAAAACACCCTAAAATGGAAAGTACATGCTATTATACACATTATACAAATTAATAAAACACACAAAGTTTCATACAAGCTAACAAGTTGATGGTACATATAATTTTGGCTGGACGCATTTGGACAAGGAACAATCGAGGAGCAGGTTTAAGCCAACTGGCGTTCGACTAAGATAAAAGTCATCCGAAAATGAACAGAGAGAGGGGCCGTTGAAACCGATACAAGCGGTGAATCGAGCTTCATCGAATCTGTTTCTCCAGTTAATCGTCACGAGGGTACCAGCGTTATACTATATATAAAGTAAAACACAAAAAGTGAAATGTTGAAACTAAAAATAGAAACTTTGAAAACATATATTTCAAAGTATTAATACACATCGAAAACCGGGTTAACGGGGCGCTTCAAACCGGCGGGTTGACCGGTTTAATTTCACCCGTGTTCAACCAAACAGTCGGGTTGCCGGTTTATCGATCACGTTTTTAAACCAGCGGTTCAACGGTTGAACCACCGGTTGACGGGTTTGGTGATATTATTTAATACCCAAATCTTCAAACTTTTATTATTTTTAGTTTATAACCATAAACATTTTTTATCACTAAACGATATGTGCAGCTATAAAATCCGTTCTATACTGTAATTACGTCTTTAACTATATGTATATATAATTACCATTAAAAATTCAAACTAATATTAAATGGCTGATTTGGCATATTCAATGTTGGAAAGTCAATACAAGTTTTTTTTTTTAATTATTATACATACAAAGCATGTATCCATGTTTTTGAAACTTAAAAAGTGAGTAATGTTAAATTCCTAAAATTCCTTTAAAACTAAAATTTCTACATAAAAATTCAAATAATTTGCCCTTAATGAAATAGCTACCATAACAATTCACACCTAAAATTTCAAAGAAATGTATGACAAATTTTGACAACTTTTACTAATGTAATTTTCCCAAAAAAAGTATATATTTTTTTAATTTATTTAATCTTAACACTAATAATTTCTAAAAGTTTATCAATATCTTTTAATTTTATAAGGCACCATATTAATACTTATTATTTATTGTTATGTTACTTTATAGTGTGTGTATCATATGCGATCTCAGTTATTAAATATTGAAATGTGTGCAATGACCATATGATTTTAAAAATATTTTTTTGACATTTATATATAGTTGAAATTGCAGAGATATTGTTGTGAATAACTTGAATGTTCTGATCACAACATTGTATCGATTTATTATATAGTCACGGGGTTCATTTTTTGTTCTCGTTCTTAGCATTAAATACGTTAAATACGAATTTGTGTTCCAAATATTGCTATAATGATGGTGATTGATTGGTGCTTTAATGGTTGATTGTTCAGTAGCATTAATTTCAAAGGTATACAAAGTTTTCAGAAATAATTTGGTCAAAATACATTATACAAACGGTGTATATATTTTTGTTAAGTTTCTTAGGTTTGATTGGGTCAAATATCATGTCTTTATGGATGATAACTACAAAGTGAAGCCAATCAAAGAGTTCGGTCAAAGAGGATTCAACACCTCATATGCCGTGTAATAAGAAATTTTACATGGCAATTAGCGTCATTGTTAGTTATCTCATAATTGATGTAATGTTTCATTTTAGTTCAATAAATATTTTTATATGTTCTTTGATACATGTTAAGAATTTTTGCTTCAGTTGAATTATCGCATATTACGAAACACTTACCACAATCTCATAGTGTTGTTAATTATCTGCGTAGGAGCAGCCGCTTGCTGGCAGATGCTAAATCTAGTATATATAAATGATGAAAAAAAGTACACGTTTGGTCCTTGTGGTTTGTTCAGATTTCATGTTTAGTCTCTAAGTCGTTTTAATTACATCAGAGATATCTATTTTTGAAACCTTGCACTTATTTAGTCCTTATTTTGGATGGGCCGTTAGTTTCTCCGTTAAGTATTTGCACCGTTAGTCCCTCCGTTAATAGTTTTTGCACCGTTAGTCCAATTTTTTCAAATAATAGTTTTTGCTAGTTAGTCCCTCCGTTAATAATAGTTTTAAGCGGTTTTCTTACGTTTTTGTCCGTTTTCGTTTGGTTTTTTATATCCGGTTTCACCCGTTTTTTTACGTTTTTTGGCCCTTTTTTACGTTTTTATCCGTTTTCGTCTTTTTTTTACGTTTTTGTCAGTTTTTAACCGTCTTCAACCTTTATTTTACGTGTTTGTCCGTTTTTATCCGTTTTCGTTTGTTTTTTATCCGTTTTCGCCTTTTTCTTTTACGTTTTTGTCTACTTTTGTCCGTTTTTATTCGTTTTCATTCGTTTTATCTGTTTTCGCCCGTTTTTATGTTTTTCTATGTTTTTTTATCCGTTTTCGACCGTTTTTGTCCGTTTTTATCCGTTTTCGTTCATTTTTTATCCGTTTTGGCACGTTTTTTACGTTTTTATATGTTTTCGTCCGTCTTTTACGTTTTAATCCTTTTTTGTCCGTTTTTTTACGTTTTCGCCTATTTTTTTACGTTTTTGTCTATTTTTATCGGTTTTCGTTCGTTTTTATCCGTTTTTGCCTATTTCTTTTACGTTTTTGCCCGATTTTATCTGTTTTATTCATTTTTTATCCGTTTTTGCCGATTTTTTTACGTTTTTGTCACTTTTATCCGGACAAACACGTAAAAATGGAGCGAAAAACTACACTCTTGGGGCCGAAAACTACCTAAAAGGGCGGCATAAAATAGCAAAACATAAAAAACTTAACAGCGTGAAAAAACTACCTTAAGCGCAAGCGTAAAAGAAGGGCGGCGTAAATGATGAAAAGATATAAAACAGCGAACGGATAAAAATGAACAAGCATATGGACGAAAAAACATAAAAGGCAAAAGCGGATAAAATTGAACCAAAAATGATAAAAGCGTTAAAAAAGCGAATGAAAAGCGTTAAAGGGGCAAAAAGCGAATAAGAATGAATGAAAGCAGATAAAAGCGAACAAAGCGTTAAAAGGGGCGAAAAGCGGATAAAATGAGCAGCGGATAAAAGCAGACAAAAGCGAGTAAAAGCGTAAAACAAACCGGCGAAAATAGATAAGCAGACAAAACTTATAAGCGCAAAAATGAAAAACGAATGGCGGATAAAACAAAAAAATGGCAGCGGAAATAAAGCGAGCAGCGGATAAAACATAAAAATAAAATAAAAATGTCAGCGGACAAAAATGTAAAAACGGACGAAAACATATAAAAGCGGAAGCGGATAAGCGTAAAAAAGCGATGGAAAGCGGATAAAAAGGACAAAAGCGTTAAAAGCGGCGAAACTCTTATTAGGAGGGACTAGCGTAGAAAACTATTATTTGAAAAATAGGGCGGCATAAAAATTATTAACGGAGGGACTAACGGTGCAAAAACTTAACAGAGGAATTGTGCCAATCGAAAAATAGAGACTCAATGAGTGTAAGGTTTCAAAAATAGATATCTCTGGTGTAATTAAAATAATTTAAGGACTAAACATGAAATCTGAACAACCCACATGAACCAAACGTGTAATTTTTTCTATAATGATTAAAATCCTGTCAACAAGCCAGTCAATTCACTCCATGTTAGGGGTGTTCACGGATTGGGTAATATCCTGATAACAGCCGAACGAACGAAAATAAGCTGAACAATTTGTGGCCAGAACCGGGTGGTCAAAACCGACCGAACCGAACTAAATATTTGGTTATCGGGTTGGATATTGTTTTGGCAATGAAAACCGAAAACCGAATTCATATAAAATATATATTTTTTCTATGTATATATATGAAAAAAAATCACTAAAACTCTTTTTTAGTATAAATATTACATGATTTAAGCTTGAGAACAAAAATTTGTGCTAAAAATATATATAATTCAATAAAAAAATAATTAAAATTATGTAATTCGGGTTATTCGGTTCGGTTTTCGGTTATAGGGGTTCGGTTTACGGTTTTTGGTTTGGTTTTCGGTTCGGTTGAATAAAATTTAATTTCGGTTCGGTTGGTTCGGTTTTGGTTATGAAAAAATTAACCGAATAAACCGAATAACCCGATAACCGAACCGATGAACACCCCTAAGTATAAGGGCGTCTTTGTTTTTTGAAAACTTGTCTTACTAGTCTCTTATTCTTACCGAGTTAGATGTGGTGAGAGATAGTTAGACATTAGTGTTGTTTGTTTTTTTTCTTTTGAGTCATATCCAGTCAGACATATAACATCTTACTTAATAAAAGATGAGGGATTGCCTTATTGTCTCTTACTCGATAAGAGATTGAAGACACGTATTAATATAATATATTTGATGGTTTATTAATTATGTTATATTTATGATAAAAAAATCTTGTTTCATATTTACATAAGTTACTTATTATCGCATTTCGTTATTTTAATAAATAAATTGCACAAACGAGCACTTAAAATCATTCGGACAATTCTACAAAAACAAACAACATTATTTCGTTCGATTGAACTTTCTAGCCACCTCTTACAGGTAAGATGTGGTAGTCAGATTCAGACCTAAAACATCTTAATCAAACAAACATAGCCTAAGATTTCATATACTTAAGGGTGTTTATCGGTTTTCCAGTTTAATCGGTTCAGTTAGTTTGGTTAAATTTATTGTTTTAGTGAAACTGAATTGAACCAAATTCAAGTTGAATTAAACCGAATTGAATACTGAATTTGAATTTGTTTATGTTTTTGGGTTGACTTGAATAACCGAATTGCATAATTTATATTTTTTCATTTAATTATACATATTTTTAACACCCAAAAACAATTCAAGGCTAAAAATGTTAAAGTTATACTGTGAAAGATTTTTCATATGCCAATGAATTTGATCCGCCTCGATTCGATCAATAATGGGATTCTTGGCTAAAGAAAGGTTATGTGACATGGACTCCCAACCCAACTCGTTCGGTCGGTTGGCCCACCTAAAATATTCAAAAATGATCGATCGATTTGATCAAATTTGAAAAAGTGTGTTTAATATATATCTATACATTATATATAAGAGGAGGCATCTGCGTCATGTAAACGGCGTCCCGTAATGTCATGTCGTATTTAGTATCATCATTGTATTTATGTGGCATTTTTTTTAATTTTTTAATGACACGTGGCGTTTTTTTTAATATATGTACAATTTTATTTTTTTTAATTTTAAAATTCGGTTTTAAATTTTTTAATAAAATTATTTAATTAAAATCGAAATAATTAATTTTACTAAAATATTCGGATTTTTTTAAAAATTTTGCCACTTGCAAGGATTGAACCTTGGGTCTTTGTATCATTAACAAGCATGATAACCACTAGACCAACATATTTTTTGATTATATCTTGCAAAACCAAATATATAAACCTACACAACTAATTATTGACCATTTTTATTAATTTGAAAATGAATGTATTTATCTAAAAAAAAAAAAAAAAGTTATATTGCACATATTTGTTCCTTAAATTATAAACTTTAAACTAATCCCTGTAAATTCACGTTTACAAAACCTTGTTTCCAACTCACTTCCGTCTCATTGTTCAGGAAACAAAGACAAATTTGTTTATTAACATAATGACATAATCACACCTTCTACCATCAATGACACATACTGCACATACCCGATACATGCATCAACTCTTGAAGTAAGTGTATTATTAATGTGCATGATGTTTTTTTAAATATAAATTTACATAGCTAAGATGATGGGCTGGTTGTATCTGAGGCGTAAGAGCTTCTTAGACTGGGAACGTTCGAAATCAAGGATGGCAGCTTTTGATGTAAGTTTGTTTTTATTAGATTTATGTATATCTTATTAGATGTAAACATAGTTCATTGTTTATGTTTGTTTTTTTTTACATTTTATTTTTAAATGTAGATTGGTTCAACAGGTGTGTCATGATCCATACGTTATCTTACATGCCCACAACCAGACCATGGGTTTGTGATCAATGAATAAAGAATATTTAGGTGTGTAAATTCGTGATATGCTTCTTAGGGATTTTGCCCACAACCAGACCATGGGTTAAATAAAATCTTCGTCATATAAATAACTATCACATCTAAAATTTTGACCAAACTTTTATACTAATGGTACATGTCTTTGATATGCTTCTTAGGGATTACGCAGGATGGAGTGTTAATTCTTGGCCTTTGAAGATGGGTTTGTTCTTACGGTATGCTTTTGGAGATGTATACTCTCTTGATGTGATTCATATAATTAGTGTATTTCAAACATAATTAATTATGATCGTAAGTTATTTGACTTGGTAACACCCTTCTAATTTGTATATTGGTCGAGTGTTTATCTAGGTACCATTATTACGATGGAAGAGGATTCATGTGCTTGCTGCGGGAAGACTAAGGGCGGTGTTGCATAATCTATTGCCATCAATGGTGACAAGTATTTCAGCACGACTTTAAGGGGTTCTCATCAGCCGTCTTTCTGTGAAGGATTATTTCTAAAACTAGGCCTTCAGATGACCTTTATGGACGGAAAAGCGGTGTTCAACCTCATTATTCCAAAGTAGATTAATCTTATTAGAACGGCTGCTTGGCATTGAGAAGCGGCGGACTTTACGCTGGTGACACTCGAGTTCGAATAGAAAGGAGAGGTTATCCTTTGGTACTCTTTGTAAAAAACTCTTGGTGCCTCTACGAGTCTTATACATGTCATCTGGTTTGTTTTACGTTGCTATCATGTTCTATATGATAATTGGCCTAGATTTCACGTAATCTAATGGTTATAATTTTCAGGGAGGTGGTTGGTCGGATCTTGCTCGCAAATTTCTTGGACATACCCAATGGCTTGTTAATTCTTGGCTTTTGCAACAAGGTTTTGACATTGGCATTGGGGACACAATGCGATGCATCCACTATGGAAACAATTAATGACACTATTTCCAAAGCCAAGAATGAGGTAAAAGAACTTATTAGGTACACTTTCAAGATAAACAATTGGAGCGAGCCGGTCGAGCGATGATGAAATCCTTTGAAAACAGAGTCAATTAGGTACGCGGTTATTCTTTTAAGTTCAAGAAAGGCTCATATATTGTAGATGTAGCAATTTTAAATGATTTATGTGTTAATGGGTCTGTTTGGGCTGTGTTCTACCTCAAACGGGTCAAATAATGTTTAGCTAAAGCGGGATCGGAATGGTCAAATGAGTTGCAAGTCAGCTAAATGTTATTTAGTTTATAAAACCTTCTAAATCGGTTAAAATAAGATCAGATCATCATTGTATGTTGTTATCATGATTAGCGCATTACCGATTTATTAGAAGCGGGAAAAAGGTGTTTGTGGGTTAACCGACCCATCCCATTTCGATATTTTAACCTGTTACCAGATCTACCCATCTTGACACCACTCATATATGATAAGTCCATTGACATCTGTTCTTTTAGGTCTTGAACAAGGCTCGTGATGATCTTTGGAAGTAGTGCCCGGAAAAGTTTATCGGCTTAACAATCTTAAGGCCATGGTCACAGCCGGTTCAAAAGGAAGTTTATTAATATATCCCAAATGACGCTTGTGTGGGACAGCGAGCGTTGAGGTTAAGAATTCCGTATATGGTTTCATAGATCGGACTCTTCCTCATTTCACAAAGAAGATGATTATGGGCCGAAAGTCGTGGGTTTGTGGAGAACTCTTATCTACGAGGATTGACACCACAAGAGTTCTTTTTTCATGCCATGGGTGGTAGACAAGGTTTGATCGCTGACATTGAAAACATCTGAAAGCGGATATGTTAGAGGCTCGTAAAAGCTATGAAAGATATCATGGTGAAGTATGATGGCACAGTTAGGAACTCTCTTGGTGATGTTATTCAGTTTTTGTCCAAGGGTATGTCTTGGCTAATGAGTCTTACAAAATAATATTAGGGTATAGATCAGAAGGATGTTAGGACGGTTTGCCATTTCAATATTCCCAAGTCAATGGTATCTTTTTATCAAGAATCTGGTAGAGTTGGTGTGATCGCTGACCTACTAGGTGTTTGTCTGGAATAGATGATTGTGGTTTGATTGCAATCTCCACCTTGTTGTTTATTTTACAACTTCTGTAACTTATCAAGTTAATTAGAATACTGAGGTTCTCTGTAACACACTTGTAGCAATTTATATTGAACAATGCTGCGAACAAGAAGTCGCCGTCCCAAGTTCGCGGGCGCATCTCCAAAGAATTCAATTGGCGACTTCAATCGGTAGCTTCGTGCTTGTGTATGACGGACTGGATAATGATAATGGATGTGAAGAAATTTATTAGATATTCTAAATAGTTGCAAATGATGAAGGTACATATCATGTTCTATTGTTGATCAATAAGTCATCATTTTTATTTAATAAAATTACATAATATAAAACAACGATATGTATTTCAAAGCGATGGAGGTATAACATCCTATCTGATTTACATGGCGTAAATTTATGCTGATCTGAGGCGATTGTTTTAGGGTCGTTGGGATTGTTTATGAATTGCTTGCCTGCTTGTCTTTGGTATAGTGATAAGTAGTTTTGAGGGTGTTTGGGATCGATTAATCATTGCTTATCAAATTATTTGCTAATGTAATAAGTTGTTTTGATCATAAAGAAACTTTACTATGAGAATGATCAGACTTCAAGACTCAGGGTATTTAATCTTTTCCTACTTCATGAGACAAATTACTAATTGTAATTACATCACGTTGGCAATCTTTTCAATTTTCTTTTGGGCTAGCGGCAACATAATCAAATCTACATCAAGGGAAAACATGGGTAAAACCTTTAACAAACAGGCCGTCATGACTTACCTCAACCGGTTCTTATCGCCATGACTTCAATGAAAGTCATTCATTATCGAGGTTCGTGCACTTTGTATTAACTATTCCTTTACCAAAAGAATATACATCTTAGTCATTCGATAGTAACTGTTGCATTCGTTCTCGAAGCAGACATGCATTTCGAGGAGCGCCGGGGACACAAGTATACATCAATATTGAGATTAGCGGAGAAATTTGTGGCTACATGGTAAAACCATTTACATCGAAGTTAACTCTAACTATGAACATAAAAATTAAGTAGTGAATCATTTATATTTTACAACTCCTCCTCGGAATGAGTTTGCTTTCGCACAAAAACATGTTTACAGTGGCAATACTAATAAGTCAAGATCCAAATCAGCATATGGTACACAATTTTATTCCTAATATATTATATCTAGATATTTATATCCTTTTCTACTACATACATATAGCAAGCAACATGGTTCCATTGGGAAATTCGACGGTTGCCTGTTCACAAGATCGGATTGGGTTGAAAACAAGTAAGAAAATACAAATACCGGTTAACAAGATCGGGTTGAATCGAGGACAGGTAAAATTTGTTTGGGTCAAATTAGGCAAATTAAAAAATATATAAATAATTTTATTTGGGTCAAAATGGGTCAGTCGGTTGGGTTGACTTGGTACTTTTAGTTTGAATTGATTCGATGTATCGAGTTGCAATCATCAGATTTTTTGTTTTTTTAAAGGCACCGGATTGTAGCCAAGCAAATGGTGGCGATGAATAAGCAATGCTAAACACTCCCTAAGGAGCGTAGAAGTATGCATATGGGTTTGCTAAAGTCTAATTTTTTTATATAATATACTGATAAAATTCTAAAAACTTCAATGCGTATTTGCTAAAAGGGTAATTCGTTGTTCTTTGTTATTGAACTATAGAAAATGGTGACACCTTATGCAATCAAAGGGAGTAAAAGAAAGAAAAATAAGACCAAACGATATGATAAAGAATAAGATGAGGAAGAAAATGTAGGGTTTGTTGAAGAAGAAGATCAGCAATAGGAAAATGTGGAGAATGATGGGGCCCACAAGAAGTCACAAGGTGCATAAGGTTTGTGCATCATAAACTTTCATCTATTTAGAGTTTTTAATAGAATCATGATGCACAAACAAAGAAATAAATAGACTAACATGTTGTCGTTGGCCTTCAAATATCCTTACTACGGTTATCGTATAGCTCATGTGATATTGTTTTCCTATTATTTTAGTAGGTATGGATTTCTGATCTCCATTGTGTTGCTTTTGGTGGCGACTTGGATGACACTTCTAATCTGTCCACGTTAATTGTGATTCCTATCTCGGTTACTTTCGAGCTTTGTTCAATGCATTTCCTCTACTCCCACACATGGCAGCAAAGGCCATGCTAAGAAATGGCGACTTGGATGACACCTCTAATCTCCAATTCTGTGTAAAATGTGATTCCTATCTCAGTTGTTTATATTAGTTGTTAAATGTGTTAAATATAATATGGGTTGTGTTAAATGTGTTAAATGCATTTAAATTTCTGTCATCTTTCCGGCGTTTATCAAAATGAATTTTAATCGCCATATAAAACGAAAAACCGCTGCCTTTACCCATCGCGGTGACCCACTTTCATCTGATGATTATGAAATGACTTTGGAATGTTCTAAAACCAATATTAAAAAACAACATACCACTATAAATTTAAAGATAAAATTACACATGAAAATAAATATAAAAAATAAAATAAAAAAATAACAAACCAGATATCCTCGCTTTTCAATGCAACCAGTATACTCAACAACAAATGAAGTATACACAAACCATCCCTCACTTGAAAATACACCTAAATTGACAAACACAATCAAAACAAACAAAAACAACGTAAAAAAATAATATTCGACAACAAACAGTACCCAAACAAAATAACAAACACATAAAACCAAAAGAAAACACAAATGGAATACAAAAACAAACCTAGGTGAGGTTGAGCCAAACATCTTAAGCGGATCGAGAAACCCATCCATTAACTTAACAGAAAAATGCCAACCAGTCTCTGATGACGATAACACCAACAACTTAGAGTCACAGAACTTGCAAAGCTCACATAAACGTTCCCAAACAGCACCAGTAAAGGCAACACCAACTA
Source organism: Chrysanthemum makinoi (assembly GCA_910596185.1). Lineage (NCBI taxonomy): Eukaryota > Viridiplantae > Streptophyta > Magnoliopsida > Asterales > Asteraceae > Chrysanthemum > Chrysanthemum makinoi. Next base: position 219,615,524 of record OU343221.1, on the reverse strand, counting down.
TTTTTTTTTCTTTCACTAAAGAATGAAAAGTAATCCCAATGTTCCCAACATGACCTTTCACCTCAATCAGAACAGACTTAGAATTACGGTTAATCTCTGATTTAAGCATCATCTTACAAGAAATTGGCTACAAATTGAAAAACAAAACTTTAAAAAACAAGCACAAAAAAATAGATAACACACAAACAAATGTAAATGCACATACCTGATACAAACGAGGATCCTGACTAAAACAAGACACTTCGTAACATGACCGTGAACCCCATAATCAACTTCGTCACCACAAACGGTATAGAAGTTAACCAAAAACTTTTTCAAACCAATCTGACCTAAATGAACATACTTTGGATCCGGGTTAATCACACTTGAAATTAAGTATGCCCATTTAGTACCACACAAAGACCACGCATAACATTTATCATTCCACTCCATTTTAATCAACCGAACTACACCACGAGCATCAGTAACCTCCAAGACATCAGTCCCTTCAACAACATTAGCGGCAACGACTCGCGGTAATTTCTAAATTAAAAAAAAAAACCCTTAACCAATAAAAACATAAAAGTAAATAACAACAAAACACAAAACAAAAAAAATATAACACAAACTTACCAAATCATACAAAATTGACCATGAAGCGAAATGACAAATTCAATAAAACCATTTGACTTTGTTCCATCTACAAAAAAAAAAAATTATAACCTAAATAAACAAAACAGAAACATCCATTACAAACCTAATAAAAATAAATTAGTCAATATATATTTTATAAAAACAAAAAAAAAAGATTCAAAAACATCCACTACAACAAAAAGTATACCTAATGCTACTGAATACAATCAAATAAGCATATACAACACACCAATAAGCACTATCAAATCTAACACTACTACAGCAGCCTAAAGATCATGTGGGCACTTTTCAAGCCTATGAAAAGCTGATAAGAAGCTAGAACTAAAATTTTCAAAAATGTTAAATAACTAGAAAAACAACTAAATATAAACCATGCCAAACCTCAGGTTATTAGGACTAAAACTCAGCAAACTATAAATCAAAAGCTAAAGGCTGCTAGCGATAATCTGATTGTTGAGGGCAAACAAATGCACAGATCGCGGACTACTTAGACTAAATTAAGGATTAAAATAAGCTACTAAATAGAAACAAAACGCAAAACCCATATTATATATGCTACAAACTAACTAAACAAACAAAATTCACACAAGCATTTTAACGAGAAATAGGAAATAGCGGTTAGAAATGAGTACTTTGGGACGACTAATGGTACAGTAGCATAATCATAGAACCACGACTATGAAGCCTAATAAGCTAACCAATTAAGCATATAATTACTTATAAGGGATAACAAATTAACCTAATACTAGGGGCTATTTAAGGAACAAGAAATCAATCACAACAAAAAACCTATGAAGTGATGTTAAGCGAGAGAATACAAGCTGATATGGAAAGAAATACCAAATGAGATGCAAAATTTTAACACAAAGAAAACCAACTAATACTACTACTAATGGCAAATCGACAACAACTAAACTAAAGGTTTATAACTATCATAAAAACAACATTACACAAGCTTAGAATAAATTCAAAACTTACAAATAAAATATGAACTAACTCAATTAACTACTGAATCGGAGACTAAAAGCTGTTTTTGCAAAATTAAAAACACAAATTAAACTTCAAATGCTTAAAACTTTAAATGTAATAGCTTTAAAATAACTAACTAAACACGATACACAAAAAACTCATACAAATATGAAGATGGCACAATTATATTAAGCAAAAGCCGTGATCATGACAACAAAATATAACCCTCAATATCAACGAACTTAGTTTTACCTTCAAATGACTTATTCATGAACAACTAATTGCTACATTAATGGTAACTTTTATAGGTTCAGTTTACTACACACAATACAATGTTTGCTTTACAAATTATAAAATTAAGTTTTCAAACTTTAAGAAAATAACTTTATAAACACAAACGTTAAATTGGCAAAGTGCTCTATGCCTCAAAACATAATTCAAATGTGATTACTATGTTTCAACAAACATATATTTCAACTATGCAATCCATTAAATGACAGTACAAATGATACATGCATATGATTTAAAAACCTCTAAAGTATAAGGAAATTGATATTATTTCACAACAATGTTTGTTATATTGTTGTATATCTTGCGCAACAAAATCACTTACATCTAAAGAAGACCCACGGATGCAAGCAAAACACCCTTAACACAAGATTTTACTACACTAAAAACAACACTATCACTCCCAAACACTCTAATCATAACACATGTACAAAAATTACAAATACAACAAACACTTTCAATGCCGCAAAACAACAAAAGAAAATCACAAACACATTGCTTGAGCGGCTGATATAACAAAACCAAATCGTAAAGTACGGATATGACTTAATTGAAAAATCCATCCCATAGACACTGCGCAACACAAATCACAAATAACTAAAAAACTACGTCGCACACGGAAACTTCATACAAACAAAAACGACGCACCAAACAAACATGCTTACAGTTAATCAATGTCACTTGATATCTTATAAACACGATAATCCAACGTTTAAGTCTAAGCCATCACAAATGATCACTACATGACTAAAAAAAAAATTAAAAAAATAATAAAAAAACAAAAGTGACACAAACATCTATAAAAAACATTCAAAACTACAAATAAAATGGATAAACAAAAGACCCCAAAATAAAATTTAATCAAACCCTAATTTAAAAAAATACAATAAATAAAACAATACAGCAATAACTTACAATTTATAAAGGAGAACCACCAAACACCTTGAATCAACAAGCTATCCACGACTACAAGCGACTATCGATCATGAAGTAACAACACCAAACACTCGCTAAACATAAAAAAGCCAAAAGCAGAGACAATCGAAATGCAAACCACAAAAAACAAACGTATACATATTCAAACAAAAAAATGAACAACTATACCTGGATATTGGATCAAAACAGACACTACCAACTAAGTGTGGACAAAAAAAAGAAATGAAAAAACGTTTATACTAGGTTATAAAAATTTAATAAACGTAAAAAAGATTAAATTTAATAAAATTACACTCTTTACCCTATACTATAATCAAATATCATGTATGGTACTTAATAAATAAAAAATACACTAATACACCCTAATTTAATTTCCAATGGCATTTCTAACCCCTACATAAAATAAAATTACACAAATACCCAATGTAACAATTTTAAAACAAATACAATCCAAACAACACAAATAAGACCGTTATAGCACTTTCAAACCAGAAAGAACATAACCATATAAATAAACAAAGTATGTGCACACAAATAACACCGCTATAGCACTTTCAAAGCACAAAGAACATAACCTGTATCGGAATACCACAACAACAAAATAATCAATCTGGTTCATATATAATAAAACGATTTATAATCACTAAAACGACCAAATAAAGAAAACAAAACATGCAATTTACCAATACACAAAAAAACGAAAAAAAAAATACTTATATATATTAACAACATTATTTATTGAGAAAATTCCCAAAATAAGCCAAAAAGTCTTGCATAGTCCGTTAAATGGTCATTTTTTAGGCTTTTCTCATTTTGGTCATGCTCGACTGCTCGAGTTCAATCAAAATTTTGACACGTGTCATTCTTTTGGTACGGTCAATTGCTTCGACTTTATTACTCATTTAACCGCTGCTTTGATTTTGACCGCGTGTCATTCTTATGTACTTTTACGAAAAAAGTACAAAAGAATGACAACGTCCATTAGTGAAGCGATCAGCATCTGAAATGAAAAAGTACAAAATGTGAATTTATTGGACCATCTGAAGACTTTTTGGCTTATTTTGAGAATTTTCTCTAATTTATTATGCTAACATAAAGTATATCAGTCTATACTTTATGAAATCGAAATATGTTTTCATCATTTGCATTTTTCATGATATGGACACCTCTAATAAAACTTAAAAAATCTATACGTTATGTTTAAGATCACATAAAAGCAACATAAACAATATAAAAAATACAAATCTTCATTAGTAATCTAATTATTACTCTTCTCAATAATAATGGGCCTTACTAACGACACCGATTAATTAAATTCATATGAAAAAATATGTTCAAACTATATCAACAAACATAACATAAGCACATTCTAACTTATCTTTATTAAACATAAACATTTAACAACAAATTAAAAACAAAAAAAAAAACAAAAAAAGAAAAAAAAACAAAAAAACAAAAAACAAACAAACCAAATTACTAACCTTATTTAAGTATTTTAATATATTATACAAAACATCAAATAAACATGTTTAACCTTTCATTGAACTTTTAATTACTTTAGGAATATATATGATAAACAAATACATAAAAATAAAAACCATTAGTCATACCCGTCCATCGGACGGTTTATTACTAGTATATATATATATGTGTGTGTGTATATATATATATATATATATATATATATATATATATATATATAGAGTAGGAGATCGATGAAGTAAATTAAAATAAAAAGTGGTGAGAAGTGACAAAAATCACGCATTTGAGATGCAACGACTTGCATTAGATGCATTTCTATTCATGTAGATGCAACATCTTGAGTTTCGAAATTTAATTTGATGTATAGATGGTGCAAATTGATTTTTATGATTTCGACGCGTCTTGGAGGAACAACAAGAGAAATTATGAAATGCATCTAATATCGTATATGCATCGATTAAAAGCTAGAAAACACACTATTATGCGTTATAATGCATCTAAGATTATAGGGATACATCTAATTTAGGTCGGTGCATCTCGGATTTGCGATTATAGTTCTTCTTATTCCTTCTTATTTTAATTAATCTTCTTATTTGATCCTAACTCTATATATATATATATATATATATATATATATATATATATATATATATATATATATATATATATATATATATATATATATATATATATATATATATATATATATATATATACTAGTTTTGAAACTGCCCAATGGTAGACATTCTAATTATCGTTGAAAATTATTAATTAACGTAAAAATAAGTTATAAGTATACCAATATATATGAGGCAAAACGGCATCTTAGAACATGGCCCGCCCATTTATGAATAATCGTTGGAAAAAAATAAGTCAAGAAGAATAAGTTATAAACAAAGTATATGTTGTAAATTCTAATACAAAATATTTGTCTTTTGGGCCGAATGTTATACAACTTATATAAGCACCACTACTCTCTCTATCTCACATATCATATTATCATAATTCCATGAGATAATCATTTTAATTTGGTTACGCCATAACTCAAATTGAGTAAATCAAGCATTCTCATCATAACAACCTGGAAACTACAATTTACATAATTTATAAATTACTTTAAATGATAAAAATAAAAATGAAAGCTTGAATGTAACTGTTGAGCCATAGTTATTTGCCTATATCGGAATCACGACCAAGCGGGTTAACGATTAGAGTTAACACGATGGTCAAGGTGGAAAGTTTATTTTAAGAACCGCGTCGGAAGAGGTCGAGAAGTTGAGCGCAAACACTAAGCATATTTGGGTATAGAATTATAACAGTTTGTTCATTAAATTTAGATTCAAGGTTGCCTTGACCCATTAACGACTCATGCGCATAGATTGTTGAATACAGTATAAGATGGCCAAGCTTATTAGCTTCTAGGAAGAACTTGTTTATAAAGAAACAAAGAATAGACAATATTTATAAACAAACCACGGCGATGCACATCAATTGGTAATTTAAATTCAGTAAATCTACGGTCATATAATAGGTTAGGTTGAATAATATCACGGCTGCACTTATACAATTCAAATTCAATAAATCAACGGTCATATTACGTTGGCGCGTGTGGTGACGACTAATAATGTAGGATGTGAGAGTGATGGCTCGTTGAGGCTTTGTAGCTCTTGCATAGAATGAAAAAAAGGAAAGCGTGAAATACTAAATACAACGTATGGATATGACTATAGTAAGTATTTGTATTTTACGCCCAAATTATTGTGCTCACACGCCTCACTTTGGGGATCACAATCATTGTTTCAAGTGTTCTCGTAACTCATTGGCAAAGGTTGTGGTGGTAATGTTCCGGCTCACTAGGCGTCATTGTAGCAGGTGTGTTTCCCTTTGAATGCCTTTTCAATTATCGTGGACCCTTTTATGTCAAACCAATCAAGGAGATATCTTTTTAGTAATTTACATTCAGGCGTATATTTGTGTAAAACATGGAGATCAAAAGTGAAAATACCTCTTTTTTTAAACGACATTTTGATCTTGCTGATGTACAAAATATTGTTCACACACGAATTCCTCGCTTTGAAGCTGACTACGTGGATGTTGTTGACTCAAGAAGGATGGGTGTTGGCAAGACAACTGCCATAAGTTGGCCAGTAGATTCACCCGATTTAAGAATGAATAAACCTTTAGGAAAATGGGGCAAATGAGTCAAACAAACAAAATTCAATTATTAGATTAGGAAACGTTAATTTCAACATAATTGGATCATATATTATGATAAAATGGTGTTGATTAGCTTAGTTTCGGGGATTATGGGCTTATTGAGCTTGAAAAGATCATAAGCCCAGCTTTGGATTATCAGCTTATCAAGTCAAGCTAATAAGCATATAAGGTCCAAAAAAAAGAATTGTTGATATTACCTCTTATATACTTCTCTTTACTTGGTTGATTGTCATAGCCCGTTGGCTTTACTATGAGCAACTACCCTTACGATATATTCACTTATATCGTCTTTTGGGCATGACTTGTAATTATAATTTGGATGGTTTTAGTTAATGTAAAATTATTTTTTTAGTTGTTGACATATTTTACTATAGCGAAAGAAGGTGGTTAAAAATTTTAAGGGTCAAAACATTTATATAGTTTAGGAGAACCCATAAATAATTTGAATTCTCAATTTAAGCATACGCCATTAATGCCTTATTTAATATTTAAACAATCTAAACTTACGTGGGCATGGTGCAAGTTCACCACCAAACGATACCTTTTTTTATATATTCAATGGATTAAAAACGAAAAGAAATAAACATTACGTTTTATTCAACAATTAAAAGTTACAAAGTTGTCCACAATAACAAAGTATATATTTTAAACTAAAACACTAAATAAAGCTTATTTGTACACAACGCTTGTTGTTAATTATGTGCATTTATCATCTTTATCACAAAAAATAATCTTCAGTCCCGTCTATCATTTGCAACCTCAAAATCTGCGAAAGAGAAGAACCAATTATTATATGAATTCATTGTCAAAAGTAAGAAAACTAAAAAATACTACCAAAGGGTACTAAAAATATTAGCATATTTGGTTAAGAAAAAATATATAAATTTAATAATAAATAGTAACTGAATTGGTGCTTGAGCCATGGTTTTCCCATCCATCGTTATGACTCCAATGGTGCCATATACATGCTAATTCATGGATGCTACTCATGTTTCTATTTCTTGGTATCCGGTTGCCGGGTTGGTTTGTCGTCTTTGAAGAGACCCTAGCATGGAAACTTTCACTGGTTCAGGGTTTTGCATCCGCCAAGAAAAATGGTCAAAAGTCACCCGTTGTAAAAATTGTAAATATAAAACCTCTAAATCGGTTAATAACGAACTAATATATAAATTTCTAATCATATTGAGACACTAGCGGTTAAAAAATCGCCTTTTGGTCAACCAACCCTTGGCCCTTTGACCCATACAAAAGCGTGACTCATTTTGACCCAAACCTATGATATCTAACCCATCCCTCGCCACATGCTAATAGTGTTATTACTTGCACCAAGCGTATTCATAATCGTTAATTTGAGGTAAATTGCATTCAGTCGTCGGCAAGGCACTGTTAAGTCATGGTCCATGTACTGAAAACCATGTAAATCTTTGCCCTTGTACCTTTGACCACCTGTAGTCTAGAGAGAAATACACAATCCATGTGATATAGTGTTGGTACAATAAAAAATTGAGAACCAAGCAACAAAATCCAAAATCAAATAGTAACCACCTAGATAATGATGGCATTATGGGCAGGTTGGGTAACATGCCAATTTTGTACGGATTATAACGGGTCACTTAGGTTGTCCCAAAACACTTTTTATCCAAAAAATTCTATTTTTTGACAGATTATCAATTTATCAAATATGATAACAAAAGCTATGTTATTTCAATAATAAGCAAGCTCAGGGTAATTTCAGGATGTTGTGTTATTATTTATTAGTGGTTAGAATATTACACTGAAACGACAGGCAAGCGGGCAACAAGCTGCGCCGCTAGCCCTTTTTGAATAGCATATTTGGGATATTTATGCATTTAAGAGAGCTATGGGTGAAGTTTAATACTTTTACCCATTTCCTCTTGAGCTAATCTTTTCTAAATTACCAATTTGACCTTTTAAGAGAAAAACATTACCCCAAATTGACTGAAATATTAGATAATGTGACTTCTCCTTGTTTCGAGTTTACTTTCTATGGAATAATTAAGTTAAAAATATTAGTAACACCAACACACTTAAATCCCTCCCATTTCAAACAAAAAGTTCAAACATACCATATCCGAGGACTTGAAAGGCCATCTTTAGAGCCACACTTCCTGAAGAAAAGATGTAAGTCTTGAATCAATACCGTGCATATGAAAGTAACTCCACATATGATCCTCACAAATGATCGTAATTTGTTAAAGGATTATCGGTTGTTGGTTAGTTAAGAAATTCTTTCAGTTAGAAGGTGTAGTTGTGAAAAGTTCTATTATCAATAAAGCTTAATCACATACGCACCAGACTAAAAATATCAGTCAGTTGGTGTCTAATGAGTTATATTCTTTCATTTAAGTTTTTTATTATTCTGTAAGATGTAGGAATTTGTTTATGTTTTTAATGCTCTTAGGTGTAAGAGAGTATCTGTGTGTTTATGTGTTAATTTGTTGCTTTACTTTAAAATTTGATTGCTCTTCTTTATTGATATCTATGGGCTGATTAAGTTAGTAACTTGGTCAAATGTGTGAATGGAAACAAATATATACCATGTGTGAGCAAAAGGCCAAATGATCGGGTCTTCCATATGCTTTGTGAATCTGGAACTTTGTGATCGAGAGATGCCTTGCAAAGCACTAAATCCTTCAAAGGAAAACGCAAGAAAGTTTCAGATCATCTTTATAAATTGAAATTTTAAAAATTTAATCATGAGTGTGACACATAATATAAAGTTAATAAAGAGTTATGGAACAACCCATGAAGGGTACCCAGGGTTGGGAAAACTTATAACTTTGCTGAGATGTCTCCATACATAAGTTACCTATAAACGATGCTCGACATAAGTCTATCACCAAGTGATCATGATATTAATAGGCAAGATAAACAAAAGAACTCTCTCGGGGATTTAATTGTTAGTCTCGGGTGAGGCGAATGTAGTCCATGTCCACATACCACGATAGGACCTATTACACCAATTACTACTTCATTGTGTTCGGGTCGGTTATGCCATTAATGTGTAGACCCGTATAATTAACCATTGTAAAGGTCATTAAGTATAGAAGACCATCTCAAAAACCTTGTAGGCTGACTTGCATATTGAATGCAACCATCTGAGTTCATAAGTGTAAAATAACAAAAGTTATTACTTCCTTATTACTACACCTGGAAAATAAATAAATAACATGTTTTACGCAAATTGAATTACATATGGCAAAGGTATGCAAAGTAGGGGTGTGCACGGTTCGGTTTGGGTCGGTTTTTGGTTAAAACCGAAACCGAACCACAATGTTCGGTTTTTGTAGAGCCCAAAACCGAAACCGTTCGGTTTTTGGCGGTTTGGTTTTTTCGGTTTGTTATCGGTTTCAGTTCGGTTTTTTGGTTTTTTAGGTTTCTAACCGTTAATATTTGGGTATGGCCAAATTATACCAACAAACTTGTTTTACGTACAAAATTAGTTATTTTTCTTTACTTTTTTTTCAATCTAAGCATAATAATGTTTATTGCACAATTCTTCAATTATAAACATATAAATGAGACATACACATACAAGTGAACATACACGTAGTATAATCATTATCGAATACTTATTGATATATTCACACAAAATACGCGACACGACAAACACATGTATAAATATAAACGTTAAAGCAAATATATTATAAATCAACTCACAAAATGAATATGAATGTATAAATTTGATTTATTTAGTTATTTAATCATATTATACTAATTAGATATTATTATATAATAAAATCGGGGTTTGGTTAAACCAACCATTTTCGGTTTTGAAAAAGTAAAAACCGAACCATCGGTTTTTTCGGTTCGGTTTTTTTGGTTTTCGGTTCGGTTTCGGTTTTTTCGGTTTGTTTTGCTCACCCCTAATGCAAAGTAAGAACAAAATTTAACAATAACAATAAAAACATCATAACAAATGGAATGCTATGCATACTCGGATCCATAGATGACATAGTAAGTACATACCAATGTACAAATTCTTCATACTCAACACATGCCCCGCGATGGTTGAAGAAAGAAATCGAGCGGATGATCTTAGATCGTTAGTGAATGGATGCTGTGACATGTATAGAAAGCTAAATCAGTGAATCCTCGTTGTCCAAAAGAAAATATGTAAAAGTTTAAATTAAAAGTAAAAATATGCACTTTCAGAAAAGCGGCTTATCCTAACAACATTTGTGACCATTCTTGAATATGAGCTCACTTTCAGGTAGAAAATGAGTGTATACACTGAATCAATAAAATAAGCTATATAAATGAATAGAGACATTAGTTCATGTATAGAATATATAAAAGTAAGCAATTAAATAACTTTATGCAGCGTGGAGCGTTTTCGCTGTAATTTTTGCGCAACCTACACTGCCTCCGATTACTTGCTTTTTTATACCTAAAGCAACATTGTACATCGGTATAGTTGTGTGTGACGGTTCCATTACTAATTAATAGTTTAAAAAACTTTATTGTCGAAAAAGACTTGTCCATATTGAAACTCCATTACAACCAAAAACATATAATTTCATAAATAAGAAATATACTAATGGTTGAAGTATAATAATAAAATACATATTATTTAGGAAAAATGAGATTTTTTCTAATAAAATGATTAAGAAGGTTTAATGCATTAAAAAAATGCTATGAACAACTTTTGATCCATTTGGCCAGTTCAACCGACTTGATTTTTCTTCCTCTTATAAAACTGCTAAAAGTTTGTTTTTGGGTTGACTCGTTCACATACAAAACTACTAAAGAGTATTTATTACCTGCTGCAACCAAGGAATAACCTAGGAACCACACACTTTGATACAAAAACATAATTATAAGAATCCCTACAAAGTTAGTATTAATTGTGTACAAATAGAATTGCAAGATGTGCGTAGCCATGACATTATAAGATTGAGCTATATCTGGAAGTAATATAGGCGTAAATTAGTAAGATATTCACTCAGAGAACGTGCTAGGGAGGCTACAAATTGCTTGTATGTATCGTCTTCCGAGACTGAAGGTTTCTTTGCTTTAAGTATCTTGTGAACTTTGGTAAGATTTTCGACATTAAAGAAGAATTTGATGCCTTCATACTGAATTATGGTTCTATAAGTTTGTGTTAAGCGAATATGAAGAGTTAGTTTAAGGGGACTGTTATTGTCCCATACTAAATTATGGTTCTTATGAAGTAGTTGGGTTTTGAAGTTGTTGGTATTCCTCCATCAATCCAAATTGTGATGATGGAAACAAACAAAAAGATGGAACAATGGGACCACACAGTTCATAGTTGTTGACACTAAGGTTGGTTTTAACATTTAAGAGCATCTCACCTGGGATTGGCTGCGATGAATGGTAGTGGATGGACCACTTGTTTCCCATGTAAATGTATCAAATACAACAATCAACCGATAGCATCATTGTAGAAACAGGTGATTTAAGTTCGTAAATATCTTCAAATGATTTTATTGAACAAATAATTGAATTTTGGTTGTTGATTCAAAAGAATAATACCTCGTCGGGTTTGCTCGGCATGAAGACGGCCCATCAAATAGAAAGGCAATATCATTCATCTCCATGACGCCTATCACAATAGGAATCTTCACGAAATTTTGGAGTGTTCGCTCTTGATGCTAAAGAACACTTCATTCCCATCCTACATTAACAACCACATTAGAAAGTATTCATAAATGGAGAAATTTAAGGGGACCCATGTTCCACTTTAATTGTTAGACACTTGATCTAACTCAGCGAAGCAGAATGTCGAAAACGACAACAAATCACGGAAAAAATAAGTAAAAAACTTATACAAGTTTCTGAAAAAACCAAAAACAGCCACAAACTATGCTACCATTTATTTATTTGAAAACTCATTCACGCTCAATAACCAAAATAATGGAATGGTAAAGGCTATTTTCAGATATAAATTATCAACTATATGACATATATGAGATTTTAAAGTAGGCAGCTTACTTTTAGTAATTGCACGGCTTAGTGCATTATTCAAATGATTAGCAACCTAGGAGTGGGTCGACCCACGTTTAATACCAGCGGCAATATCAGCGGGAGCATGATTCCTAACAGCCATTTTTGATAAGTGAATCAATGAATCGATAGAAGCTGATGTATAATGACACATTCATGATGCTAATAGAAGTTGATGTATTTGGATATTCATGATGCTAATAATGAAAGTGTATCGGCGAATGTCATTCACGCTTGAAATAAGATACATGCCAATCGTCCTCCTTATCTAACAACTCCCACCCATCTAGTCTTGACGAAACTTATCTAATATAAATTGTCCCAAATATATAGCCCTCATCGAAATTTGATATGCGACTCTAACGTTCATCGAGAACAACTCAAATCTTGAATTTAGACAATTAGCACATGCTTTACATTTGGAAACTAAGTCATAAAAGCACATAAAGTAGTTAACACGAACATGGTTCGTAGCAAGATCCATACTTACGTAAGCTAATTCAATGTCCGCGTTCACGCAGCGTGTGAAGAACTATTATTATGGAACCCATGATACATAGAGCACAACCAAGAACCCCAAAAATATGTAGTCTTTCTCGAAAATGATATATGCAAGTACATCGATCCAATATATAAACACTTATCAAGAGAATCTGATTTAAAGAAAAAACAATCAATTCAAATTTATATTTTGATTTATATCTTGCCTGATCATGATGCTAAGACCTCTAAGGAGTCACCAGAATAGCTGGTGCAAATGCATAGGCTACAAACTTTGTTTCCCATATTAATCTAATAAGCAACTTAGATAATCAAACTCTGATCCTCTCAAAACTGTTTACACGTTGTATCAAAAAGCAATAAACAATCCCATAAATACACATGTTTCAAATATTTACACAAAATTATATTCTTACACGAACAAAAAGAATGCAGTTGGTGACCTTTTCGGCTTGCTTGGATCCCTCTTCTTTTTAGTTGTATTCACAGTTGGCTCTTTGCTTTCGCCAGTTTGTTTCTACACAACAGCAAACCATATAAATTATATAAACAAACATAGCCAACTAAAATTGAATAAGTTACCACAAACATATGAAAGTACAATTGATTACACAAACGCTTCACAATCAGGCTAAAAAGTGCATACTGGTGGCAAAAACATGAATGGAAAATATAGATTACCTCACCGTATGATTTTTTTTTTTTTTTTTGGAAAATATAGGTATGATTTTTTTTGTTAATAATGAATGAGTTAAGAAAAAAATATATATTTAAGGAAAAGATATGTATAAAAAGTTTTAAAAAGGATAATGACTTAATATAATTTTTGTAGATAAATTGTATTTAGTATATGATTTCAATATAATTAAAGCCATTTATATATTATAGTATGCAACATAATTATCAAAATAACTTGTTGCCTAAGTGGTAAACACACAAGTTATTAATGCTACTCTTACAAGACAACAAGTTCAAATCCCACCATTGTCATTTTTTATAAAAATCGAATTTCACAAAAACAATATTAAAAATTTATATAATTTATACATTAAATCCGAAAATTATATACTATTGCTTAGGTGGATTAATAAATTACTTAGTTGAACCAAAAATGCTTATTTGGCATGAAAAACAATTCTTGGGCAATGAGGTGGCGTTCGTGTGGCATTATCTACGTGTAGCGCCTCACATTATATATATATATATATATATATATATATATATATATATATATATATATATATATATATATATATATATATATATATATATATATATATATATATATATATATATATGTGTGTGTGTGTGTGTGTGTGTGTGTGTGTGTGTGTGTGAATTCTTTCGGTTTCATTAAAACCATATCCAAACCGAAAACCAAATATTTAATTTGGTTTAGTTCAGTTTGATAAATTCGCTTCGTTTTCGGTTTCGGTTTCGATTAAGGTATTACCCGATTTGAACACCCCTACATATACTACTAGAAATTATATCAAATTTATTTTTCATCAGTTCGGTTTCGGTTAAGGTATTACCCGATTTGAACACCCCTACATATACTACTAGATATTATAAAGTATTGTGATATATACCAAAAGGCTTATGTCACAATACCTTAAGGTATTACTCGATTTGAAGACCCCTACAAATCGATTTGAAATAAGCCTTTTGGTATATCTTATATAACATGAGGTATTATTGTGACATAAGCCCTTTTGGTATATCTTTGTCAGTTCAAAAACTATGAAGATTATATAGAAATGTACATTCCAATATTATCGATGAGAAACCCTTCGAGAAGAATATAGTATATAGTTCTTCATTTGTTGTCCATTGTATACTATCATCTGATAGCTTAATTAAATTTGCTGTGTCCAAGTATATCTTGAGTTGCATATCCAAATTATTTTGGTCTTCTGCATTTTCATGCGTCTCTTCTTATATAAACATGTGTGCGGTATTGAATTAATCCCATTAAATAAGTTTGGTACTTAAAAATAGAGTAAATTACACTGTTTATCTTTGTGGTTTGCGTTGATCGCAGCCGTTAGTCCTTTGACCAAAATAATTGCATCGTTCGACCTTAAATGACAAACGTTATGGGCCATTTGTCCCTCCCTCTAACGGAGCCCACTAACGCTCGTTAACTTGTTTTCCCATAAGGGTATACTCGTCATTTCGTAATCATAAGGACGAACGGTGTAATTTACTCTTTTTGTCAATTTTGATACGTTTTCATCCATTTTTTACGCTTTCGTCCGTTTTTCTTACGTTTTCATACATTTTCATTTTTTTTGTACGCTTTCATCCGTTTTTATACGTTTTCATCCGTTTTTATACGTTTTCGTCCGTTTTTATATCTTTTCCTTACCTTTTTATCTCTTTCAATATGTTTTCATCGTTTTTTCTTTCCTTTTTCGCTTTAGTCCGTTTTTCGTTTTGTCTTTCTTTACGTTTTACTTCGTTTTCTCGTTTTACTCCGTTTTTAACGTTTTCATAATTTTCGTTTTAGTCGCTATTTTACGTTTTTGTCCGGTTTTACGTTTTGATCCCTTTTTATGATTTCGATGCGTTTTTTACGTTTTCATGCATTTTTTGTTTTACTCGGTTTTTTCGCTTTATCAAATTTTTACATTTTATTTGTTTTGTTACGTTTCCGTCCGTTTGTTTACGTTTTAGTTCATTTTTTTACGTTTTCGTCTTTTTTGTTTTACTCAGTTTTTTTACGTTTTCATCCATTTTTTACATTTTCGTATGTTTTGTTACATTTTCGTCCGTTTGTTTATGTTTTAGTTCATTTTTTACGTTTTTGTCTTTTTTTTTACGTTTTCGTCCATTTTTTTCATCTATATTTTTACGTTTTGGTATGTTTTTTTACGTTTTCGTCTATTTTCTTACGTTTTAGTCCGTTTCTTACATTTTCGTTCGTATTTTTACATGTCCGTCCGTTTTTTTAAATTTTACTCCGTTTTTTCGTTTTCGTCAAATGTTTTAACCTTTTCGTCTGTTTTTTACATTTTTTTACGTTTTGGTATTTTTCTTAGATTTTTGCCCGTTTTTTAAAGTTTGAGTCCGTTTGAGTCCGTTTTCGTCCTTTTTTTATGTTTTCATCTGTTTTCTACGTTTTCTTATGTTAGGAAAACGTACGAAAAGGTAAGAAAACATAAAAAACAACTATCAAAAACGGATGACACTCAAACGTAAAAAATTGACAGCGTTAAAAACGAGGCGAAAACTTAAACGGTGAAAACGAGCAACGTAAGAAAGCGTAAGCGTAAGGGAAAACGTGGCCGATGAAAATGTGAAAAAGGACAACGTAAAAAGCGGTTGAAAACATAAAGAAATGCCAGCGTAAAAATGATGAAAACGTAAAAATTGACGGACGATACAAAGCGGACCCGAAACGTGGCCGGATTAAAACTTAAGAAGGCGGATGGCGTAAAAAATGAGCGAAATGTAAGAAAACAAGCAGCGTAAAAATCGGCCGAAACTTAAAAAGCGGGCAAAACGTAAAAGCGGACAGCGTAAAAACATATGAAAGTAAAAATGGTCGAAAACTTAAAAGGTAGAAACGTAAAAAACGGACAAAACATAAGCCGGACTAAAACGTAAAATAACAGATGAAAAAGGTAAAAAAGCAGAGGCGAGCGTAAAAACAGCAAACGTAAAAGATGGAAAGCAGCGTAAAAGCGGATGAAAGCGTAAAAAAGCGGACAGCGTCAAAAACAGAATGCGTAAAAAAACATAGTAAACCGTAAAAAAAATGGATGAAAACGTAAAAAAATGGACGAAAGCATAAAAAAAGGATGAAAACTTATAAAAAAACGTTTGAAAATAGATAAAGACGTTTGAAAACAGATAAAAACGTAAGGAAAATGTAAAAAATGGACGAAAACTTATAAAAACGGATGAAAACATATAAAAACGGACGAAAGCGTTCAACAACGGATGAAAGTGTATGGAAACGTAAGAAAAACGGTCGAAAGTGTAAAAAAATGGATGAAAACGTATAAAAATTGTCAAAAAGAGTAAATTCCACCGTTCGTCCTTATGGTTGCGAAATGACGAGTATACCCTCATGGGAAAACAAGTTAACGAGCGTTAGTGGGCTCCGTTAGAGGGAGGGAAAACGGCGCATAACGTTTTACTTAAGGTCGAACGGTGCAATTTTTTTGTCAAAGGACTAACGGCTACGGTCAACGCAAACCACAAGGACGAACAATGACTCTTAAAAATACAATATATTTATCTTTACTTTTTATAGAGCATTTTGTACTTTTTAAAGATGAAAGTCTCAATTTTTTAAACTTACACATCTAACTATATTTAGTAATTCATGTAATTAATATATACACTATACTAATTGCATTATAATGTACACTAATGACACATTAAATTTTAGTATTGAAATGAATTTAAAACTTGATGCTGTTTATAGTTGTAAATTTTATCATAAACACTCAAGTTTTCCTAAGTTCAAATAAATATAATTATAGATATCTATATTTGTATTAATATATTATACGAAAATTTAAACACGTATTTATTCTTTTAGAACTATCAGCGGCAAACCGTCAAATACTATCTATCATTGCATTAGGGCTGAGCATCGGCTCAAAACTGTCCTGAACCGCACTAGAAGCATACGCACAGGGACGGACCTATGTTAGAAGTATGGGGGGCCGTTGCCCCCGTTGGTTAGCCGAAAAAGTTGAGATTATAGTGTAATTTTTTTTTTTTAATTTTGACCATTTTTCCAAAAGTGACCCCCATCAAAAACTCAAATTCCCCCCCCCCACCCAAATCCAACATTTAACACTCTAAAGCGTTATAAATCATTCATCTCTAAGTAAAAATGCACGATTTATCATTCTGAACTTAGTTTTTTCTTTCACATTTTATTGCTATTGTAGAAAAAAAATTTTGCCCCCCACATTTTATTTTTCTGGGTCCGTCACTGCATACGCATCAGACTATTCACTAGTATCATTATGATTGTTTTCTTGAGCTATAAAATCTCATCATAGTCAAAATGCTCAACATACAGGTCTACCATTTATTCTCATACCCTACTACTAAAAACTGCTCTACAGCTTCATCACTCAGGGCATGTTTGGTAGCAAGAAATGAGAGTTGAGAGTTGGAAATGTGATAAAATCTCTTGTTTGGTAGGCTAGGGAAATAAAAAAGCGAAGATATCATAATTCTCGAGAGTTTGTCTCTTTGTAATTTGAATTCCATCCCATTTGTTGTGGAAATAAACCTCCCAAAAATTTCTCTTTCTTTTTTGCTTTTATGATAAAATATTGTGACTTTAAAATCTATCTAATATAATAAACAAGAGTTTTGTACCACCTTTTAAAGCAATCATTGCAATTAATATTCTGATGTGTCTTGATTCTTATTGGTCCGCATGTTTGGAATGTACAACTCCTGTTCAGCCATATGTGAAGCTTCTTCTGTATGCTACACTAATCTTTATTTTTGTTAAGCATTAAATCTTTTCAATATCAATTTCAATTCCCCACTTAATCAAACGTATTTAAATAATCATCCAAAAATACACGCTCGAATATCAATTTAATATCAGTTTCAATTCATCATCAAATAAATTCAAAGATTAAAATTTTCAACAATATTAGTTTCTCGGTTCATTAGTGTATTTCTATTGTAAACATACCCCGTGTATGATTTGTTGATGTTAGAGTGATAGTTTTCTTTTGATTTTGCAGGTCTAATTCATTCAAAGCATCAATATATGTTTTTAATTCTGCAGCTTTAACTCAGTAAGTTTTATATTATCTTGATTTTCATTAGGTTGATGTGTTAATTTGGTGCTTCTCAATTTTTCATTGATTATTAATTGTTTAGCCTCTTTTGGAAGAAAGGGTTTGATTATAAAATTTTATATGGTGTTTTAGTTTTTGCAATTATATGTATTCTCTTGTGATTGAAAGTTGATTAAAATCTAATGCAAGTGATCCCATTATAAATATATATGGTTTTTGTAGGGTGAGAGAATGAGGCAAAACCGAGGCTCGAATGTTAGTCAATGTACAATAGTAAAATTTACACTATCGAGTATCGACTAAAGAAACAACTAAAGAGGTGACTTTTGAACCACGAGCCTTTGATAATCCTTCTATATTTCGCTATTATAGTAATATTGTTTACTTACAAAGATGGGAATGCAAGTGTGTAAGTTACATTTTAGAGTTCTTTTGTTTGAATGGCATCCACCAATTTACTTGTGAATGGGTCGATTTAGGGGGTGTTTGGATTAACTTATTTTTCGGGCTTATTAGCTTATTTGAAACTAGAAAAGGCTCATAAGCTCTGTTTTTTCTTTTTCTTTTTCTTACGAGCAAATTAAAACAACCCTGTAGATCATGTTATATTTCTAAGAGTAAAGATGAATTGGGTTCAAGCTTAATAGTGAATGGATCAAAGGAGGTTTGGTTATAGCGGGTAAGTGTACATGTTGAAATGGGTACTCGGGTTGACATTGAACACTTTTTATGTTCAAATTATTAAATTTTACATTAAAAACATGTTCCTCGAACCTCTCCATGCATGGTTCTCGCGTTTGTTTTAAAGAATTTGAATATGTATAATCATTTTGATGCAAAAAATATATAATTAACATGTATATTATATTCTTTTTTTGCAGTGGAACATTTATTTTGAACAATCAAATGTTTAACATGATGCTAATATGGGTCAAAACGTTAAGATGCGGACAATTGTTTGATGAGAAGGTGAATGGAATTTAACTTCTTCAACTTCATGCGTGTTTTATTAGAGGTTCATTTAATGGTTGTGAAAAATGTATACAGGTAAATAATGGGACAAGTTGACCCATTTTTTGAATTTGTTGAATGTAGTTGCAGCTATTTGTCATTATTTTAGCTACTTGCCACTGTTTTATTTATTGATAAAATTTTACTTGATCAAGTAAATACTTTGTTTAATCAAGATTAAGTTAATGTATTTAAGTACATGATAGTAATTGGCATTATTTACATGATCTATAGTTCACTTGAAATTAGTGAAGGTATTTCTTTATTATGCACTTTATATCATAATTTTTATTGTATGTACTATTGCATCAGTAGCTACTAGCTAATGTGATGGCAGTGCGTGCAGAAATAGCCCTGAAGTGAGATGTACGATTGAAGAAGGAAAGATGCTAAAAATAGTTTTTATATCATGAAAGTCATGCAATTTGATCGTGGTTACCTTTCTCCATATATTGGAACCTGACAATGAGAAATTCCCTTTGAGTATTAAATTTGCAAGGTAAATTATATGAAGATACATAATCCTGAATATTGAACGATTACATAATTTTGTATTAGTGAATATTCATTTAAAATTCCATGGTGCAGCTGGTTTTGGTTGACAAAAAGGTCATTGATACAATAGACGTCTTTGATGTCTTTGAAGATGATGCTAAAGGAGGGCACCCTATTGGTCGTTGTAGAAGACTTCGAACAAGAAGTCCTTACTCCTTACCACTCTTGCTGTGAACCGGCTTCGAGATGCGCTAAAGACTTATGCAATTAAAGTTGAGAAGTTTTGGGGACCACAAAAGTCAATTTGTGTATGATATATTTTTTCTTAGTAGAGGCAAGGATTTTTATTTTTTATTTCTTTATATTCATAAACACATGATATATTGTTATAGTCGCCAATCTTGATTCACATACTTAGAAAGGCTCAATCATGTTATTCATCTTTAATCGATCTTATATAAATAGCTATAAAGGATACAGGTCAAATGAGCTTTTGGAAGCATATACCCCTCCATTTCATACAGAAAGGAAATAATTGTTTTCGCTAAAATATTTGTAATCATACTTCACACTCAGCCCGTACAAAGTTGGCCCGTTACCTAATCACATATTGCTTCTTTTTGTTAGTTCAAGTCATTCAAGTATATCAGTTAGGAAACTTTCTTCTAGGTAATTAAATCAATACAAGTATACAACATCTTAGACTAAAGATAAAAGTTGCTTGAGCTATTGTTGAATATATAATTTATCATGCTAACAAAGGTTATCAGGTATGAATGAGCCAAGTGGGTTTATTTTGTATATCTAATCGGTCAAACATAGAAAAGTAGAGGTTAAAAAGATACGGGTTGAAGCTAATATCACTTATTGTAAATCATTATATTTAAAGTATCAGTTCTTTTTACTTAAGTAATTCACCCCATGTGAGTATATTTTTATTGTTTGTTTTACATATTTGAACTTTTGAGGTCAATTGATGTAAGGCTGATGACCATAAAGCTTGACTAGGCTACGACAATTGCTCGGTATAATTTCTTATAAACTTGCCTCCACTCATATAATTTTATTAAGTACAAAATTTAGGACTCATAGATTCTTTTTTTTCATTTTGTTATTCTATATATGTTTACGTGTTTTCATGTATCTGCAATATTTAAGTATTGTAGGGTGCTTTATATATGTTTCTTGATTTGAGAGTTTATTATAGAAAACACGCTGATGAATTTGGCTTGATTCATGATTTGGAGACTCTGTGCCGGTATGGAAAAGAGTCAGGTAAAATGTTACACATTACATATCATTTTTTAATGCTAAAATAACACATTCTTATATTTAAGTGGAATTGTTTTTGTTCAGGTTGGGTCACTGCTCGAATCATAAACTTCTAAATCTTTTACAAGTAACTAATTAGTGTGTAGAAACAGTTACAACATTTTTGTATTTTGACCAATCAACTCATCCATAAGTAACTAATGGGTCCAAAAAATAATGATTATTATTCAATGAGACCGAGTTAGACTGCTATAGTTTTCTTGAATTGTTGTGTTCTTATTGTAATTTTTTTTTGTATATTTGTTTAATGCTAAGAGCTTAATGGAAATAAAAATGAAACTCATTCATGGATTCATTGTGAGTTGACCTGCATGATCTTATCCCTTTTTTTTTAAGGGTAGAGGCTTAAATTTTCAAGACGGAATACTTAAATTTCTTTTATGGCAAATCAATGTAGATTAGTGAGCAGATAAGTAAGTGTCGTATGATAATGCTTCGAACTAACCAAATGACTAGCATTGCAACTGAAATTTATAAAGACTTTCAGCTGATATTTAAGGTTGTTTTGTAATTGTAAAGAACCTGCAATAAATTCCAAACCAACTCACAATATATGTTGTGATAATAACCCAACTTAAAAAGGCTAATTAATGGACCGAAATAAAAGAAGCTCGTGGGTATGAAGATTAAAAGTTGGTGATAGTTTATGATAACATTTCAACTAATGTGATAATTTACCTTTAAGAAAAAAACCTTTCAACTAATGCTTGGAAGTATCATGTGATATCTTTGATTTATGGCCCGAAAAAGTAGAGCAAAAGAATTTGGAAAAACTAAAGGAAGTAAAAAAGTTAACTATTATGTTTGCTCATATTCTAAAAGTTGGTTCTTTGATAATGCTGTTTAGAATTATTGATCAATCTAATGGATTTTGTAATGTAATGGAACATGGACTACTCAAGTGTTTGACGTTGATGATACCTTTGCTCTTCAAGGCTATTTATGTTTGGTCATGTTCTAAAAGTTGGTGTTTTGATAATGTTGTTTATAAATATTGACCGATCTAATGGATTTAGTAATGTGATGGAACATGTACTACTCAAGTGTTTGACGTTGACCGTATACCTCTGCTCTTCAAGGCTATCAATCAGTTGAACAAGTTGAAGAAGACGATATATGCACGTTTATTATTTTAATAATTACAAACCAAATTGTTTGTTGTATTATTCACGTATTACTTATTATTCCCATCTTAAAATAATAGTTACAAAACAAACGACGATGCATGGAGATTTATTATATTAATCTTTACAAACACAATTGTTTGTCTGATCATTCACTTATTACTTATTATTCCTTTAAAGAAATAATAGAACATGTTTACGTTCGTTGTTGTTTCTTACTTTGTTCACACGCTTAACTTTTTAATACATAATTTCTTTAAAAAATTCTGTTGTTCTACGGGTCTTAGAAAGTAAGAAAGAACACCGAAAAATTGGTGTATTTTATATGGGAACAACTGAAAATAGGAGACAGAGAGGTCGGAGATGCAAACGACGGAGAGGTTTCAATGGATATACCCAAAGATATTCTAATAGATGATGCTTCTAACCCAATCACATCTATTATTGATTTTACTTATCTATACCTTCTGAATCACATACATTATCCGTCATATTTCCAAGAAAAGGCCATTCTTGCTCCGACGAATGAAGTGGTCGACAGTATAAATGATCATTTGCTTAAGACATTTCAAGGTTAGGAAATGGTTTACTTAAGTTGCGATAGTGTTGATAAAACTGATCGTGGCACGACAATCGATGAATCCATTTTCTCACAAGAATTTATCAATGGACTGAAATTCTCAAGTGCTCCAAACCATAGGCTTGTGTTAAAAGTAGGTGTCCCGACAATGTTGTTGAGAAATATTGATCAATCAAATGGATTATGTAACGGGGCATGAATTCAAGTTGTTTGATTAACAAGAACTTCTATTCAAGCACAAATAATTAATGGAACACATTCTGGAAATAAGGTTATAATACCAAGGTTGAGAATTACTCCGTCTGATAAACGTTTACCTCTAAAGATCGTGAGGAAACAATATCTTGTGTTAGTGTCATTTGCCATGACAATAAATAGAGCCAAGGGCAATCGCTTTCAAAAATTTATTTGTACATGCCACATCCTGTTTTCACACATGGACATCTATATGTGGCTCTTTCACGCGTCAAAAGCAAAAAAGGTTTTAATGTTGTTGTTTCTGATGTAGATGGTAATCTATCAACAACTACTACAAATGTAGTCTATAAATAAGTTCTTAAAGGTCTATGATCAATATTCAAGAGGTATGTATAATATACATATGACATGTTTTATGCCATTTTTTATATTTACACTTATTATTAATCACAAACGTCTTTTAGTTACACATTTTTTAAATCTTATCTGGTGTTCACGTACTGGACATTGTATTGAAGTGTTACAATGGTCACTACGTACATTTGCTTCTCAAGACCATCAAAATTGGAGATCACGAGGCAATGGACGTTTATTACATAGATATTTACGAGCATAGTAGTTTATACTTTATAGTATCATTGACTTAGAACTTATTATTGCGTTCAAAGAACATTTCATATCATTTACGTTCGTTGTTCTTTCTTACTTTATTCACACACTTAATTTTTTAATGCATAATTTCTTTAAAAACCCCGTGATTCCACGGGTCTATAAGCTAGTGAGGGTATAAAAGGGTGAAGGCACGTGCTTCTAACTTTCACCCACTTTCTCCAAAAGTTTGAGAGACCTGATCTCAAACCAGGTCCCATCATCTCGTGCTCATCTTCCTCTTGTTCTTGTAAGTGATTCATGTGCTTCTAATCAATATCTTTAGTCTAATCATTAACAAAAATTGATTTTCGGGGACTCAAAAAGCTGCATATTATCCTCCATTTACTCATAGATCTCTAATTGTCTGTGTTTTAATTTACCAATAGATACCTGATAAAACTGATATTTGTTGACTTGTAGTGATGAAACCACAGTTGCTTTCAAAAGGGAACAAATATATAGTGGCAGATTTTTTTTAATGATTTATTCATTGTTTGGTTTGAGCACATAAACAATGTGTAAAGTAATACAAGATCATGATGTTGTAAGGATAATTAATTGGTTCCAGTTTGTAAGTATACAACGATCGGGTAATAAATTGGTTCATGAATAATCATTTATGAAATAAATACTCAAGTTCCAGATCATGATGTTGGTCCCAATCTGAGTCAGTGTTGTTGATTATTCGAATGTGGAGAAGGAAAGGAAACTAATTTTGCTTCTTTATTTTTTTTCTATCAAACATAAGAAGTGATTTGATGCTAATTCTCGAATCAATTCTGTGGGGTTACCAAACACTATAATTTATCTCAATTCTCCACCAATTCTATTCTCTACTTCATTTCTAATCTCTGAAATTCTCTCTACCAAACGTAGTTCTTTAATGCCAACGTTTAAAGCCATGTTTGGCTTACAATAGTATAACCCCATAACTAAGTTATGAACCAACCTTCTTACAATCTCTCTTAAATCATTCATAAGAGTGATAAGACATTCTTTCAAAGTTAACATCAATTATTTGTTTTAAATCTCCTTGGACATACCTCAAAAGATCAGCTCTGAAAATGCCATCATGATGTAGATTCACAATAAAGACGAATTGATGAATGACATGCAAATAAGAAAATACTGTATATAACTTAATAACATTGTCACATGAACTTACATCAAACTGAAAAGGTCACTTTAAAATAGTTTAGCTGATATGACAAGTACAAAACCAAACTAACTTAAATAAATTATTAAACAATATTACAATACATTACAAGTAAAGATAGGCTGCTTCTACGGACAACCCCAAGTAAGTTTGAACTCAGAGAAAAACCCGACAAGAGGAAGTGTTCCATCAAGCATACTTAACGAAGCACTAGTTAGTTTTTCCCATTTTCTGTATCTACCATTTCTTATCTCACCATATCTTAGGTGTTGCCCAGACACCTTTCCAGTTTTATTTTTCCTCACCGCCATTTTTATTAGCTTTAAGAAGTAGGTAGCAACTTTGAGCCTCAGCTGACCTTCTGCCTTTACATACATGGGTTGGCAAATAGAAAAAAATGCATCAAAGAGTAGTAAGTTATCCCACAATCCATCGCTTGAAAATGATTCAAAAGACAGGTTTTCAACATTTGTAGCCGGAAACGGGACCCTTGTTCTCACATCATCAATGTTGAATGGCACTAGACCAGCAGATTCATAAATTATTATTTCAATGTTAAACTTGGATGATAAATTGAGTGTTTCCCATATCTTAAGAAACAGCAAATGATCTATTGGATTATTCAACGTCAGACTTAGCTCAATTTGCTCAGGAGCCATGGTTGGAAACAAGAGACTAGGCATTAAATCACTTTTGTAGACCTAAAAAAGTAATTTGGGAGCATTAACTTGTACCTTGATTGGAATAAGTTGCCACGGTTGTATCTCCAATCTTTGCAACGTAGCACAACTGATATCCATGATCTCCACCATACAACGCATGATAGTAATGGTCAAACTCTCAAGAAAAGGGAACTTGGACTTGATCATGTCAGAAAATTCATCATTGAAGTACACATTCATTAAATATAACTCTCTCAAGCTCCTTATCGAATCCATCTTGAATAATACAGGCCTATCCCGTAATAACCCAAATGCCGTAATAAAACGAAATAAGACTTGGGACATCATAAATTTCAACATTATAAATTTCCAAAATATCAATATATTTTCCTGGAGCTATTTTTAACTGCTGAAGATAACGGAGGTTATTTACCTTGATTTTCTTCAAGCCCTCAGTAAATTTGATGTTGATCTTCTCAAGTAACTTACAAGTAGATAGAAGGTTATGAAGTGCCTCTTCACTGATGTGTACTTCAAGCAACTCTAGTACTCGTGAGGTTCATAATCAATCAACGGATTCCTACTAATGTGAAGGGAATGGTTCTTCTTGGGGAACCCCATGTGAAGGGGATAATCGAGTTTTATACTTAACGTATTTAGGTTTTCACTTGAGAATATCTCATCTGTAAATGAAGCAATGTCATCAAAGATAGTAAGGCGAAGCTCCTTGAGACATCTTTTGGAAGCTACGATCTTAAGCCATTTTTCAACACGAGTAGCCGACTTTTGCTTGTGTATGGCAAAGTGAAGATCACAAGTTATGATTGGTATATTGTCCTGGTGATACCTTCGATAGTCCGCCTGATCAACGTCATGTACCTTCTTTCCTGTTGTTTGCTGAAAGGCTTGTCGGATCGACAAAGCCTGAGAGTGGGGATGGTAGACCAAGCGTGTAGCCATGACTTTGACAAGATGGAGGTGCGGGCTGCATCTTTTGCCGGCAACAGTGACTGTATATGTTGAACCAACTCCGGAACATCTTCTAGTTGTTGTGTGTGGATAAGCCTCATTCTCAGCTTCCTTCATCTAATTAAGGGGTGCCACAAGAACAACAAAAGACAATGAAAGAGATGGTTATGTTTAATATACAAATAAACACATAAGTCACAATTCTGTTTCGTTAAACAGTTTAAACGTAAATAATTACTCTCCAAAAACTCGCAGACATATGAGATAGAGGAACATGTTGAATCGATTCTGTATCCAGTGTTTTAAAACGTGCAGGAAGAAACTCACCGAGTCCTCAACAACTTTGCATCTAAGCTAATAG
The DNA here is from genome assembly GCA_910596185.1 of Chrysanthemum makinoi. NCBI lineage: Eukaryota > Viridiplantae > Streptophyta > Magnoliopsida > Asterales > Asteraceae > Chrysanthemum > Chrysanthemum makinoi. The sequence goes on along the minus strand of OU343221.1, from coordinate 219,588,182 downwards.
GGTGGAATCTAAACGATGATATCATCAAATTTGGTGGCCTCAGGACTGCTAGTGACTTATTATGAGTCAACCAATCAGCTCTACAGATCGAAAGTATCCATTAACTCAGTTTCACTTACGGAACTGCCTTGTATCCACTAGAAAATAAAAAAGAAACGAACTTCTCATCTACCCTTGTTTGATTTAACTTAAAGAACTGCCGTGTTAACAAATACATAGCAATAAAATAAAACATCAATTCGATGTATTTTACCAATTTCACTAACATAAAAAACACAAACTTTGATTTCAACAGATTAGGGTGTTATGATTTACAGAACATTAATTCAAAGTTTCGATTTTACATTGTTTAGGGACATAATAAACATTAATTCAAAGTTCTGATAAGAAAATTAAAAATTAGCTTAAACTTGAAAATCGTAAGACTAGCTGGTGTTTGTTTTAGCTTTATATAATATATCAGCTTTTATAGCTAAAATAAGCTTATCAAAGTGTTTGAATAAGCAAATAAACTTAAGCTTATGAGCTTATATAAGAGGGTTTCAATAAGCCCATTTAGTATGGCTTACTAAGGGGGACTTGGGATTATATGAGACGTGTTATCACTACAAGAAAAAAGGCTTATAGTGACAAAAGTGATTTCGTCACTAACAGTGTAAAACGTGGTCACAAAACTGTTTAGTGTCCAAATTCATGTCGTCACCGGTCGTCACTAAAGCTCCGTCACAAATTCAATTAGAGATGAAACTTTACATGGTCACTAATCTGTGACCAGATAAGTGGTCATTATCCAACCCTATTAGTGACGAATTTTTTTGTCACAGAGCAAAAGTGACGAAAAAATCATCACTGTTTTCACTATTAGTGACCAAAAAGTCGTCACCGATTGCTGAGTTTAGAGACCAAATAGGTCGTCACTGAAATGAGCATATAACCAAAAAAATGTACCAATTTTCAATATACAAATGAACTAAATTCTAATTATCTGTGGCAACACAAATTTAACAAATTAACTTCATTCACAAAACCCAAATGCGAGGTTGAAATTCAATACAAACACAACTCATAACCTATCAAATCATCCGGCGTGTGATTTCTTCACTAATCATCACAAATATGTCTTCCAACACACACAATGTTATAACATTTAACATTATGGGCAACTAAAAATATTTGTGTTGAAGCATAGATGCTCTATTCTGTGTCACCTGCTCCCATCCTACAAAGGAAACATAACTTAATTTAGACACATGAATATTTGCACATTATTTGAATGTTAGAACACTAGGAGTAGCTACAAATGTATAAAAGGATACCATGCGCATTCCTCAATTAACCTGAAGAGGTTCAGTTCTCCTAAAATCTTAATACATTACCTTGAAGCAAGGAGACTCCTATTGTCAAAAGTAAATATCCATAGCTATTTAACATATATCGGTTTTCTAAACTAATACGAAAATCTACCTAACGTTGCCATATTGATGCACAAGCTAATGACACAAACTGTTTTAAGACATCAAAATCATTCAGGTACATGCAACAACGATTAAATGTTGCAAGTACTTGTATACAATTGAAGATTTTATCCTTCTGTTTCAACAAGCTGAAAATGAACATAAAGACATGAGTGAATACATCTAACCTGCAGATCACATGAAAGAAGATCAGGAACCGCCAATAAGCATGTGGTCTTCACTGAAGGACAAGCATATAACTCGTGATCGGTCCATCATGCATCCTACACACATCATTACAAAAAACTTACTAGCATACATGTAATAGTAGTCATTATAGCACTTGCTATGATATACCTACAATCACAACCTAATAACAATTTAATTGATTGATGATTGACAAAAAGTCTAAAACACATCATAAATATGTTTGCAGCCTTGCAGGTATCCCTAGACCAACCTTGTGTAACATTCAATATGGTTGGTAACATTACCAATTCACCAGGATTTGTTACCTTCGAGAAGGACATATTATGCAAACATAAATGTATGAATCTTGATCATGAAACTATCATAATGCATTTAAGTGAAACTATAGTTTTCTTGCTCTTTTTAGTTTAGAACATTGAAATTAATCAATCAAAATAGGACTCATGTTTTTTAAAAGTAAATGCATCACATGCGTGCTCTAGATAACAATATATTGGCAAAACCGTAATACCAAAATTATATATATATACCTGTTCATACATTGACACATATGTTCAAGTTAAGGCAACATTTGTCCACGTTGGGCCATATCTGTCTATAAAAAGAATTTACAGGTAATGATGGATGCTATAACTTAATCATATTATTGAAAAAGTTATCCTAACTAGAAAAATGGTGGAATTAGTTCATAAAAGAATGAGAGCCTGAAACTAATTTTCTACAACCTCTTTGACAGTGAAGCCGTTACATTAAATTAGAGAACATATAGCACCTTGATTACGGGTTCAATTTACATAAACCAAATATTTATAATAAATAAATATAATACATATGTAAATAAAATGAAGCATTTCTAAAGCTAACCTCAGTTCACGATGTTGGGAGTCAATATAGTGTTCATCACTGGGTCAACCGGCGCTTTATTGAACAAAGCTAAGATTAACTAGAAGGCTGATGTTAACTCTATTTTTTCTAGCACTTCCAGTTTGTTTTTTTCTTTTCCAACCTTTCATTGTGGCTACAAGGTTTATTAGTCCTGTCATTTGGCTTTTTGTGTACTCCTGAAGTGTAATAAACTCCACAAGTTAAGATTAATATTAAGTGAAAATTGATGCAAAGTGTAATTTAGAAATGTATATGGTAAAGAACATATAGTACTGATATCTTACCGGATGAGCACGAGCCCAATGCACATATTCAGTTTCAGGAAGATAAAATGCCTGTTATAGTAAGGACAGATAAAGAGTTACTCGTCAAGTTATTTCACGAATTTTGATAGAGCCAAGTACCCAAGACTGTAAGGTCGGCAATTAAATCAGACTTTGGTTACCTTAATAAAAGTTTCAACTCGTTGTAATTTTGGCTTAACATTAATGGTGAGAAAATGCTGAAGACCAGTAATTAAAACCTGAATAAACCGCACAAACCATCATTTCAGAATACCAAGAACAGGAATACATAAATTAAATCAGTTGAGGTGGCGATTTCGACCCAGTTACTTATGAATGGGTCAATACGGGTAATTTATTTATCTCTATCAGCTCACACATGGAAATCAAAAGATAACTTTAGAATAAATGGATCAGATATAGTGAAAGTCGCCTCAATGAATTTCTATTGGATAAAACATCCTCACTAATTTTAGTCAATAGACTAGATTATCTATAATTAAATAGTTTTTTAATCAGATTGAAACACCAACTGTTTATAAAGAAAAACAGTTTTATTTGTAAAGACGTGTTTCATAAGTCATAAGTCATAACCACCCTCATTCCGTCACAACCCATGTAAAAAATATCCAATTTGACCCGTTACCCAACCCGCCCATTTTGCCACCTCCAACACTTAGTATGCGTCAAACAACATAATCTATGTAGTTGTGATTCATGGGAAACCTGAAAATCTAATGACATTAGAGCTCGACCCTCATCAGTACACCTCTTCACTCTTGATAGGCCTTCAACAACGGTTTCAGAAAGATTTTCAAGTCCATACCCTATTAGTGTCTCTTGAACCTGAGTTTACACATATAATTTAGTAGGGGTGTGCACGGTTCGGTTTGGGTCGGTTTTTGGCTAAAACCGAAACCGAACCACAATGTTCGGTTTTTGTAGAACCCAAAATCGAAACCGTTCGGTTTTTGGCGGTTCGGTTTTTTCGGTTTGTTATCGGTTTCGGTTCGGTTTTTCGGTTTTTTCGGTTTCTAACCGTTAATATTTGGGTATGGCCAAATTATACCAACAAACTTGTTTTACGTACAAAATTAGTTATTTATTTTTTCTTTTTTTCAATCTAAGCATAATAATGTTTGTTGCATAATTCTACAATTATAAACATATAAATGAAATATACACAGTGAACATACATACGTAGTGAACATACACGTAGTAATCATTATCGATACTTATTGATATATTCACACAAAACACGACACCAAACACACACATATAAATATATACGTTAAGATAAATATATTATAAATCAAGTAACAAAATGAATATGAATTTATAAATTTGATTTATTCAGTTATTTAATCATATTATTTTAATTAGATATTATTATATAATAAACCGTTCTGTCGGTTCGGTTTTGCTTGTTTGGTTTTTGGGACTAAAACCGAAACCGAACCGCATTTGTCGGTTTCAAAAGTAAAACCAAACCATCGGTTTTTAGTTTCGGTCGGTTTTTTCGGTTCGGTTTCGGTTTTTTCGGTTCGGTTTCGGTTTTTTCGGTTTGTTTTGCTCACCCCTATAATTTAGAATAGATGTTAGTATTCTTCGACTCCTAGTGTCGTTTATCTTTGATTCGAACGAACAAAAGTCAACAAGGTGTTGGACTTCACCTCCTTTAGCCAATTAGTTTAAGTAGAGATATACATCCAAAGATATTACATCCATAATTGGCGTTCATATGCTCCATCCCAAGTTCTTTAACTTCCCATTTAGCATTGGCAATTCGATCAAGATACCTACCAAGTGATCTCCGGTTAAATATCAAATGATTGGATCGTAGTTTATCTTGTCAACAAGAAAAAACGCATTCAATCAGTTCATATCTTGTGTCTTACCCGCTAATGTGAAGAAGTAATCTTGCAGTTGTTCTATGAATTTGCTCTACGAGATCTGGCACTGGACCGACCTGATAAAAAATTAATGTACTCAATAGTGCCAAAAGTAATCTTTTATTTTTTATAAGTTATTTTTTCAAATGTTTGATATAAAAGTTTTTTTTTTTTTTTTTCTTTTTTTTTACATATTGAAATTTAAAAGTCTATGTTTCAAACAGTATTTTAAAACCCAGTTCAACCGGTCGTACCAGGTCTGGCCAAAAAGACGGGTATAAACGAGGTTTTTAGAAACAAGATAACTAGTTAGACCTGTCGGATTTTAAGTGACTTGAGTCGACCCGGTTCTCAAAACCCGACCAGATTTGGTTTTTTCATCTTTTTTTTTTTATAGAAAACCGGGTTGACCCGGTGGTAGAACCGCTTGAAGAAAATAGTTTTTCAATAAAACCGGATTGACTTGGCGGTCAAACCGGTAACCTGATGACTTGACCAGGTCGATTAAAAAACCCGATTTTCAAAATATTGGTTTCAAATAATATGTTTATGGGAGAATACATCAAAGAAAGTTAAATATGTGCAATGCATATTCTCTAATACAAATTTTATCCGTAACGTTTGACAGTGTTTACAATTTTTGGATTAATATACGAATATACATATCTAAATGCCCTTATATTTAATCATTTTATAGAGTTAGCAATATGTGAAATAGTGACCAAAATTTCGTCACTGATATTTAATGACGAAATTTCTCGTCACCATTCATGTAATTTAGTGACTAAGTAGTGACTACTATAAGTTTCGTCACTCACTTTCTACCGATGACCAAAAATAATGACGAAAAAGTATATCGTCACTATTTTCATCTAAATGGTGACCAAATTTTTTTTTTTGTCACTGAATTCTCGTCACTAAAGCTACTTTTTCTTGTAGTGTATAGCAAAGGATAATGTGCATACAGTTGAGTATATCGATTAATTTTTAACAACCTAAAACAAACACTCATCAAGGTCTTATTAGCCAATAAGCTGCTTATAAACATAAGCTTAAGCCCAAATCATAAGCTTATACGAAACATCCTAACCTATCTCGCAAATAGTAAAAAGATCCCAACTTTGCATTTAAGCTTAAGTTTACAGTCTTATACATACCCCATTTGAAAAGCTTATGCTTAATTGCTTATCCAAAAGAGCTTAATAGCTTTTCGAAAACAGAAAAAGCAATTAATTAAGCTGCCTACCTAAACGCCCCAGAGTGAATCAATCAGCTAAAAATGCAACTATCTCGCAAATAGGAAAAAGATCCAAAATTTGTTGAATTTCTTGTGTCTAGGGTGGGCGATTTCTATCAAACTAATAAAAACCATACATTCCCATTGGAAAGGCTTATGCTTAAATATACAAATAAGCTTATCTAAAGACCTTGTATATTTATTTACCAAATTGAATGAGCCAAACACCCTCTCTAATAAGCTCATTATTGCTTCCTTTAAACCAGGGCTTTCTTAATAGATAAATCAAACAATTTTTATTTACTAAAATAAAGAATAAAAAGACAAACTTTACATCAGTTTTGATAAACAAGAATTAAAAATTTTACCTTGAAACTTAGTAAAGGTTGAAACTATATTGTGTGCGCAATAATTTGGTTAAACCTAAGGTTGGCTACTCTTACGCACTGTTCATGAGTTTGTTTTTGGGAGAAAGGAAATCAAAAGGGAATGTGTGCCGGTCTAGTTAATTTAAGAATTATAAATAAAGTTATGTTATTTAAAGTTTTTATAGAAAAATAAAGTTACTGCTTATTGCTACAACTTATTGTTACTGCTTGCTGTTACGGCTATTTTTGCCATACACATCTTAATTACAATGTAAATCACTAACTTTCTTCACTCTTACTTACTTAACACCCATATATACATAAAAAAAATTACATACACAAATTGACGTTATTATAAATCATCGCCGCTATGCACAGTTAATTGTGCAGTTTTAGTAAACTGATGTTTGAATATGTATCCATAGTTTCATATTTTTGGAAAAAAAAATGTACCAATATAAGTCAACTAATCGAGTCAAAAAATGAATATTTGAATGTGGAACTCCAACAAGTTTAAAAGAAAACTCAAAACTCAACAACATATAAGTCAACTATACCAGTCAAATTATTATCATGGTTCATTAAGGCTGTTCATACTCGTTTAAAGTGTGGAGGGAGATTACACTTTATCGTAATTTTCTCATTTCACTTACAAAGGAGTGAATGGTCAAATAAGGATATGATGAGAAAGTCCCCGGAAAGATTTACAGATTGCTATGTATTATGAAACTAGGCGAGTACTCGCGCCTAGCGGCAACGGTTTTTAAGAGCAGACAATTAACGATATGCGATATTATGTTAAGTGTTGCGTATAACTTTCAAAATAGAACATGAAAAGGTTAAACTATAATTGCAAACAGTTGTAATATGTGACTGTTAGTTTGACCAGCTAACCAATGTAAAATGACATAAATACTACTACCTCCGTCCCGTAATAATTGTCCACTTTTACTATTTATGAGTCTTTCTTGTTTAACTTTGACCATTTATATTTTTATTTGTGTTATATAATACTTGATGAAAATTATACCAAATAAAAATACATTTAAAACCCAATCTATTCATATATTTTTCATCAAGTATTATATTATACAAATAAAAATATTTATGGTCAAAATTGAATAAAAAGACTTGAAAAAGTCAAAGAGGACAATTATTATGGGACGGAGGTAGTATCAATTTCATTATTATTATTATTATTATTATTATATACTAATAAAAAGTGCCACAAATATGAATAATGACAAGAAATTAGTAAAGTTTAAAAATATTCAAACTATATAGCATTTCAAAATGTTGAAAGGCTGTAACCATTTAAACATTAAAAAAATAATAATAATAAAAGAACTTGACATTGTAACCATTTAAACTTAACATTTACAAAATCATAAAGGATGTAACCGTGTACAACAATTAAAAAAATAAAACTTGCCATTTAAACTTGCTTAAAGAACGGTAGTATAGGAATAGCGATTGAACTTGTGGTATTAAAAGAAAGTTTCAAGTCAAGGCTTTCACAAAATGGCTACTAATGTGTGAGGTTTAAAACTTTCTTATATTAGTACTTTTATAGTTCATTTTCAAGTCTTGAAGTGTGAAAACATTCCTAGATTACTACACGAATCAGTCAAAGTTTAATTATTTTTTGGTCATTTAATTTTTATTACACTACTTAGCCCTTCGTAGTTTTGTTTTGTTTTTTTTTTTTTTTTTTTTTTCCTTTAATAGTTTCATACAATTGTGTAATGACTTTAAATAAAAATGAGAAGAATTTATATATCGAAATTGATATTTCAACAAGAACAACCCGAAATTTCTGAATCTTCTTCCATAAATTTTAGCTATTTAATTAATTACCTTAAATAAATTTTAGTTTAAATTTTGTAAATAAAATCAATAAACATAAACCGAGATTTTTGTATCTTCCAATAATATATTTTAAGATTCAATATTTCCATTTATATACATTTTAAGTTTTCAAGATTCTTGAATTTTTAAGAGGATAAACCCTTTATATTATTATATATAGTAAGAAAATATATATAATAAGAACGCAAGTTAATATATATATATATATATATATATATATATATATATATATATATATATATATATATGTAATAATTTTGATGATAATGTGCATTAAATTTCTAACGGTTTTAACTGTTAAGGTAGTAGAAATTTCACTAAGTCGGGTTTAAGCTATCTCTATATTATATATAACAGGAGGCGTTACACGTAGATAATGTCACGTAAACGCCATTCCTTCCCAAGAATTCATTATTAGCCATGTCATCACATTGTTGCCATGTAAGCATTTTTAAAATTTATTTTATTTGTTTTAGGCTATTTTTTTATTTTTTCCGAAATTATTTATGTTTTATTAGATTAAATGTTTAAAAATTGTAATTTAAAAATGTAGTTAGTATGGTTCGAACCTTGGTCACTCTCCAAACTTAACTATCATCTCTACCACTAGAGCAATTCAATTTTTGATAATTATTTTGCATTCTATAATATATAAATTGCTATAATTTTTATTTTTGAATTATATTTTTAGCCATGCTCTGTTTTGGTATTTTTTAATCCCTAATATACAATTCATTCTCTCAATCACGCAAACCCTACTGCACCTACACAAACAAATACAAAACCATTGAAAACTCCTCAATCATCACCAGCAAGTGAATTATACAAATACCATGGAAATTACGATATCTCTGTTCTGCATGTTGATTAAAAACCGTTGCTCTGTTTTGTAAGTTCATAAACTTTGCCCTATTACTCTACTTTGTATCTGATGTTCTATTAACCAGTTATAGATTATCAGTTGTTATTATTATCCGATGTTTGATCATCCTGTTTTTTTTAGCTCTGATTGAAAACCATTTATTTGTGAAACTTTATTTGTTCTTTTCATTATAGTTAGATATTGAATTAATATGGCTATTTTCTTACTTTTTATCGTTCAACACATAGACATACCACAAAAGTTACTGAGATCGAAGTGGATGTCAATAAGGATGAAACTGATGATTATCATCTTGACGTTATGTATAATAACAAACCTGGTCTTTTTTGTTTTTGTTTTTTGTTTAATATATACAGAGTATAAAATCCTTCCGATTCACATGGCGGTATGTTAAACGCATAGTCTTGAAGGCAATGGAACACCTATTTTTCTGCTTGCACACTATAGCCAGGTATATAGCATTGAACCTCCATGGTCACGAGATTACGAAAGTATGGTTACCTTTTGCCTCTTCAAGTTGAATAACTGGTAAGGTTTTTATTTGATACAAAGTCAAGTGTGTATCTGTTTAATATCCGGATCAAACTGTGGTTAAACTTATTTCACATAAAGTTATTCAGGTAATCTTATTTCAGGTTACCTATAGAAAGGTCTCTTTCTTGCCCTATCAATGTTGTTAATTTGTGCTGCACCTATAATCTGTTTACATTGCATACTGAAAACACATAATGTCAATGTTCGTTACAACCATTACAACATCGTCTATAGTACGGTGCAACTACTAACCTCATTTAACAATAACGTCAATATTTCTTTCTAGGAAAAGATTGCAATACTTCTGGAGAAGCTCGCTACTACTGAAGACCTGGTGTAAGTTTACATTTTTTCTTTTCATTATAGTTAGATATTGAATTTATATGGCTATTTTCTTACTTTTTATCGTTCAACATCTTTTTAGCATAAAGCTTGGTCATTTCTTAATGGGTGCAAATTTGTGAAATCACTTGCTAGAGGTTGTTTACGAAATGTGCAGGCACAAGAGTAAACACCAGTGTTCAGTAAAATAAATTTACAAGATGTCATCCTTCTATGCATTTTCGCCTATGTATGTGTTACTATTTTATGAGTCCTTACCACATAATATCTACCCGTTGGATGTAAATGAATGTTGGGGTCCATTTAAACCTCAACGTCTTTGCTTTTTAACATTTGGCAAGTTGTCGCTTTATGCAGTGGTATGTTTGAGGTGAACTTCTCAAAGCATATTCAAATTCAGGGCATTCTTGGTCCATGCGCTTCACTTGAAAAGGTTAATTTACTGTTCTACACAATTATTGACTATACATTCTTTATCTGATATTGTTGACTGATTTTGCAGAAAGGTCCTTTATGTTCCGACACTACTATTGGTCAAGGGGATACAACTGCGTGGAAGATGTGTGAGGTAAGTTTCATAATTAACATATAATTCAAATAGATTAGTTATATTTGATTTAGTGAGGTACTAAATAGTACTTTCTTAAATAGAAGAGGGATATACCTTTGTTATCATTTTTACGCTTCTCAAATCTTAACACATGGGACTGTTCCAATACATGCGAAAATGAAACCTACATTGGACTAAAACTTGAACTTAAAACTCTTATCTCGCTTGAACTTGCCATCGTAATTGTGATTAGGTTTAGGATTTTTTATGTGCTGTATTGTGTTATGAAAACGTCGTGACATCTCTATGTGCGCTTATCAATTGAAAGGCTAGGACTTGGTGATTGTGTTTTATACCAAGTTCTGGTCCGCCGGTTAGCGCACATATAGGTATACAATTTTAAACCCTGGCGTTTATACTTTGGCAAGCTCTAGCGATATGATACAATTTGAGTTCATGATTTGGGTTCGAAGTAGGTTTTTTATTTTGAAAGTATTGGGTCATTCCATTGCATTGGGATTTGAGGAGTGTTACAAGTTGTATCAAAGCCATAACCTTTTGTTGTCTGATGGTCACTCGCCTATCATCTCTTAGGGTGTGGATTATAGTTGTGGTGATGTAACGGGGACCTCATGAATTTAATTGTGGGAGCTTGAATATCTTAAGCTTTGAGGGAGATTAGAGTTGCTGGTAGGTTTTTATCAGAGTACTAAGGCTAGGCTTGATCAGTTGCTTTGTGTTATGTTTTTGCTGGTGAAGTGTGTATTTCCAAAAAGTTATGGTATGCAGTGTATGATTATCCTAGATGCTTTTCTGTATATGTTAAATTGAATGTGTTGAGATTATCTTCCTAAGATTTTAAGTATATTCATTGGTTCAGTTGGACAATTTGCCAGTCTAGATAAAATTATCGAAAGCACTTAAAGTACCTCAAACAGGTATAATCAACAATCGACAATTATCCTTCTGAATTTCAGTATAATATCCGTCTAAATTGACAATAATCTCGCGTTTCATATATTTCTGGATCATGGTTAATTTCATTGGACGAACTAAGATTAAATGGACTTTACTTGAATAATTATACTACCTGGATTAAAACTCTTAATCTAAGAGGTTTTAAAACTGAGATATAAATAGCCTGTATGAAATTGCATATGTTGTAAACTTACTTTCTTGTGGTTTTCCAGGCATATGATGCATCGAGGATTAAGGTTTCTAAATGGATGATGAAGAATCCTACAAGAACAAGATCTATGGTGTTGCAGTGAAAACTGTTCCTGTGAGGATTCAAAAAGTAATTGATCCTGAAGTAGCTGCATTGTTAGATGATAGTCATAATTCGCGCTTTGGTTCAGATGTTGAGGACTTGGAAGAAGATTTTGTTCTTAACGCTAACCTTCCAGACGAGTCAGAAGATTTAGAACTTAATAAGATGCCGAATTTGACAAAATATTCAAATGTGAACAACAATGAAGAGGAACACAATACATATTACTCACAAGATAACATAAATGGAGGCAGAAACAGCAATCTTGCTGGTGCAAATAATTTCATACCGAGCCTCGCTATTCACAGTCATCGTTTGTTCAAGGTAGGTTAATTTATAGATTCAACGATCACTTAAATTGTTTCTTTTGGCTGCTGTGATATCTGTATCAGCTTTTGGCGCTGTTGCTTAACACCATTCAGGTTCTTACTAAGCACCTTTTGTATCTTGGAATATTGATCTGCAAGCTAATTGTCACATGGTGGTTAGGCTGTTGGCTATATGAACTTTAGCTCTTTATTGTCACAATTTAATTTTAGTTTACAAATGCAAAGTATTGATGGAATTTCTCTAATAGTAAGGTTAGCGAAGTTGGATGTAAAAGAAGTTCTTTGTTAGCACTGTCTACTACTTCAGTTTTGCATCCAGAAACTGGTGGGACTATCTTTTGCTTCACTGTTGTCACCTCTTGTGCTCTACTTGAAATTCTCACACCTCCATACAAATAATTTGTAGGCAGAAAGGGTACTTATTACTCTGATTACCCGTACTCCATTTTTTGTAAGTTCATTCTTTTTCTGCAGCACAACATGACAATCTGATACTTAGTTTTAGAGGTGTCAAAATGGATTGGTAGTTGGGTTGCTAGGCTAATGTGGGTTAAAGTCAAACAGCATGGGTCGGTTTGGTCGAACCAACGTTAGACTCTTTGAGCAGTTGAAGTGGAACCATGATGACTTTATCACAATATTTGCCCGTGTTGAGGTTAGTAAAATATCCATCCACTAGCATTATGATTGTCACTATTTTCAGATTATTGAAATAGGAATTACGTTAGTTGTTGGAGATTATTACTTTGTGTCGTGATCTATTAGCGTATTATTGTTTTTCATTTGACGTGGAGTACTATTTGGACATCTCGCTTGATATGGTTGAAATAGTGAAGGAAAAGGTGCAATAAATGTTTAGTTTGTTATTCTTACTCAAATTAGCAGTTTATATGGAGTCTTATTAGTGGTTTTTATGGCTGTTATTCAACAGCTATTTGTGTTTGTATTGCATCTTATAAGCGGCCATTATTGGCTATTACTAGGGGCAGATGGCATCTTATTAGCGGCTATTATTGGTTGTTATTTATCCGTTATTCAACAACCAAAGTACATAATTCAACAGCCATTTGGTTGTTATTAGGGGTTGTTTGGATGACGCCTTATTAGGGGATGTTATTGGTTGTTGTTAGGGGCGGATGGCACCTTATTAGGGGCTATTATTGGCTATTATGTAGCAGCCATTCAACAACCATTTGGTTGTTACTTGCCAAGTTTCAATTTTCAAATAAAATACAGTAAATCAAAAGGCCAAACATGCACCAAACTCAGAAGCAATTATATATATATGGTAATTTTGACCACTTGCATAAAGGCCTAAGCAATCACTGGCACAAGCACACTTTTAATGTAAGGTAACTTTCTGCTCATATCTAAATCCACTTTGTAATCACATTAATTTGTAGAGAATAGTGTATTTCTTACACAATGAGTATGCCCTTGAAACTATTGTCCTATGGACAGAACCATCATTGTTCTCAAATAAAGCGAAATGCAATATTACTATCAGAAAAAATCAATGACATGAGAAGAAAACAAACAAAATCTAATACCTTTTGTAGAATTCATGCTTTACCTTATCCTAAAATTATTGAAAGGTGACATGCTTATAATCTTACATCTACGTTAATAACTCATTTATGTTCTCTCTTTTTGTAGTGGAGGATTAAGGTTCAAACATGACATCGCTGAATATGGGGATTTTGTGCGAAGCTTGAATGCTCCTACAGTTGACGAGAAATTTGAATCATTAAGCATGTAAGTTGCAGCCATTTCTGACCTCCTTCTCTGTGGAAGTTTTGCAACTTACATTCCATGTCTTCTAATTAATGTAAAAAAATAAACATGTGTATAATCGAGATCGAACAAGAGTTTATATCCAATAATTATTATTGGGGTGAGCTAAAATGGTTGGGGTCATACGAGGTTCATGCAGCTCAAAGTAATCTAATAATGAATTCAGCCTTAGTTTTATTCAGAAATCCATATTATCATTGAAGTAATATTGTTTCTCCAATCATGATCAATGATATAATTATTTATTAAAAAAATCAATACTTTGGACTATATAGTTCGTGTGTCACCCAATCTGGCCAAGTGTGTTCCAAAACATACTAATAATGGCCTGATTTGCTTTAATTATTTGTTTCACGATTGAGTCGATATTATATGAAATATTTTTCAAGGAATTTATAATTTATAATGTTTAAAATTTGACAATGTATATAGAAAATTATCACATATCAAATGAAAATCACAAGTCATGCCCGCCACTTGCATGGTTTCACAACTTTTCTGCATATTACCAATAAAGCCACATCACATTATGTTTAATTTATTCAAATTTTAAGTTTGTTAAATTAAACATAATGTTACATTTCATTGATTCATAAAACATTCATAAGAATTAATTATAGGGTAATTACGCACATTGAACAAGGAAAACTATAAAATATGCATACAATTATTTAACACTCTTATTTCGCTATAGAAATATATGCAAACAATATTCATAAGTCATGCCCGCCCATTGGGCGGGCTTCGACATCTAGTATATATATATGCAAACAATATTTATTTTGAGAACCTTCTTAAGTGCGAGAACTACGAGAACCCATCTATGACCGTTAGATGGGTTGATCAATGGTTAAAACTGATTGTGGCAATCTTGTAATTAATTAGAAAACATTGAATTTCTGAGTAGTAGAAAAAGGGTACTTTAGTCTTTCCAAAAACAATTCAATGGAAAATAATTTAAATTCTCCTCTATCACCATATATGTAGGATCTAAGTCAAAATAAAACCTATTCTACATAATCTCTAAGAAAACCGCCGCCCAACTTCTCTCTGTATATTCAACATACAAATTACTGACGATAAAATATGTTTTCGATTAATAATACTAATGATTTTAATGTTTTCAGCCTAATCATGTCGCGATCGCAAAAGATGGATTAGTAAAAGCTTTTGTGGTCACAGGTCGATCTATGCGCGGCGCCTCTATTATTCAATTGTGGGAAAAGGTTAGTTGTTTTTTATTTGATCCATTACATCATAAAAGGAAGTAATAGATTTCATACAAATGTAATGGTTATCACTTTTTATGGCACATGACAAGTGTGTTTCTAATTTGCTTTAAATTTTAGGCACTGCTAATGATATTGAATTTTAGCCATTTAGGTTCTAGATTAATTGTTGTTGTTTGTCGTGTTTTGAGTGTTGACATAACAAGCGAGGGCTGCTCGAAAGAGACACGGGGAATAAGAAAAATTCAACCATATGGGTGTTTGTCTTCATCATTCATGTACCGCGAGACTAGACGGTGTGACAATAACTGCTTTTCAAACAAAGACCAGGTAGCAATTTTTTTTGCACAACTGTTATAATATCTTTCATTAGTTGGATCTAAATGCTACAACTTTAGAAATATAATATGTTGGGAATGGACTTTTCTCCATGTTAATTTGGATCAATGGATGGAACCATTAAAGCACAGTAGCCTATTATAAATTAATTGTTTACAAAGTCATTAGTTGCTATATAAGTTTTCATCAAATATGTAAACATGTCATCAACTATCAAATACCGACATGCGTATGGATATGGAGCACGTTTGTAGAATTACTAGTAAATTACTATACAAGTTGCTAGTAAATTATACAAGTCATCAGTTGCTATTAAAATTCTTTGTTGTTCCTTTATCTCTATCGCAAGTAGTTTAGGATTTATAACTCCTTTTGATATGCTGTTTTACTAATTGTTAATTGTTACAGATCCATCATGTGGGATAGTACATAGGCACCAGGGTCCGCCTCTCCTCACAAAACTTTCGATTTGTAAAATTGTTGCCGGCATTTTTTCAGCCGACGGGATGGGTCTGGTGGTGGTCATGGAGAAAGAAGCACAAGGTAACATCTTATGTATTGGTTTAATTTTTTTTGGGGTTTCGATCTTGAAACGAAATATAGATGTCAAAATGAATTGGTTTTCGATCTGAATTCGTTTCCGATCTGAAATATAATATTTGGGTTTCGATCTTGAAACGAAATATAGATTTCGATATGAATGAACTAATGTGATTTGCGGCTAAAGATTATTTGGGTATATGACTGTGGGGTCAAAAGGGTTTTTATCGTAAAGGTTGTTGCTTGTTTTTATACTATTTGATAGGAGTGCCAAAAGGGTTTTTATGTGGGCATGGATCCAATATAGAAAAGGAGAGCACCGAGGAACACAACCACGAGTGATGATAGGAGTGCCATGCTATTGTTGCGAAGAAGAGTGCAAGAACAACATTTATGGGAGAAGGTAAGTTTCTTAATGTTTTAATCTAAGTTTGAACAGCCATTGGATTACTCGATGTGATATGGGTTAATTCGTGCTCGTAATGAGCATGTATTGGTAAGTTAAATAATTTATGAAATATATCTTCAGAAACATGGATGTTGAAAGCAAACTCTTATAACAAACTATGTTCAACACAAGTATGAGAAAAACTTGTTTAATTTTGAAGTTTATAAATATGAAACAAGTATGTAATGCAAAACATACATGTATTTGTGCAGAAAACATGCATGTTGACATCTAACTTGTTTAACAAAAATATGTTCACAACAAACAAAGTGTGTAATGAAAACCAAACATAACATGAAACAAGTATGTAATGCAAAACATACATGTTAGCTATAATAATTATGTCCATGTCCAGCACTTGTAAAGTTGATTAGCTAGAATCTATCATTATGTCTAGCACTTGTAAAGTTGTCCAGCACTTGTAAAGTTGATTAGCTAGAAGCTATGGTAATGTCCAGCACTTGTAATATGTCCATGTCCAACACTTGTAAAGTTGAACATGTATGTTTTGATAGTTGTTTTATGATTAAATATGTTTGATATACACAAGATTGTTCTCAAAACATTTATGTTTGACAACAAAGTCTGTTCAAAACATACCGTTCTCATGAACATGTATATTTTGATAGTTGTTTATGATTAAATATGTTTGATATACACAAGATTGTGTATATGCGTTATGATAGTTATGATGAATTTTTGTTTTTGTGCATGCTTGTTTTAGATTGATGAAGATACGATATCATTAAAGACTATGGAGTGGATTAATACAAATATACATGAAGACAATTTGCGACTTTTGAAGATATACGATTATTGCATATGTGTTTTTTGTACTTGTAATTAAATGAAATGTAACATTTAAGTATATGAATGTTTTTCTTTTATATGGTTTATGTTTTTTTAATTTATGCTTCAAACTTCAAAAAAATAATAATAATGCTAGCAAAAAAAACATACATGTACTTCACTAAAAACATGCATGCATCTCATTTAAAAACATACATGACGTGCTTTTAAAACAAACATGTATCTCATTAAAAAAATAAAAATCCCAAAATTTAGGAATGCTTAAAATCGGATTTAATAAAAAATAAAATAATATAAAAAATTGTATTTTACTATAATACCCTTTTGTATTAATAATAATTTTTAATATTTAAAAAAATTCATTGGTTTAGAGGTTTCATACTGCGACTTAACAGGTTCTTAAATAAAGGCCCCCTATATATATATATATATATATTCACTACAAAAAACTAGTTGAATTCTTCACATTTTAAAGGCCAAATGGCCACATTTAAAAATGTGTAAAATTATTGAGTCCACACTTTCTCAAGTAATAATAATGTGTGACAAATTTTTCTACACTTATGTGGAGATATTATCCAAATGTATGGTTAAAAGTGGAAATATTTTTGAATGTCCACACCTGTGTGGCAAAATTGCAAAAATGTATATAATAAAAGTGTGGAAACATTTTGTGACATATAAATGTAGTTACATTGTAACACACACTTATATATGCAGATTATTTTTTAAATATTTGTGACACCTATAAATGTAGAAATTATTATCCATATAAAAAAATCCACAGCTTATCATAACGCAGAAAATAAGTGTGGAGAGTAGCACTATTTTTTGTAGTGATTGCACCTTTTTAAATTCAAGGTATTATAAAATTTCACTAAGTTAAGTTTAGGTATCAAACTACATTTTGACCATATATAATAATGAAATTAGTGAACATTTTGGTGACTAGTTCAAGTTTATCTACATTTGACACACATACACCATAAAATTTGGGGAGATGATTTGCGCACTCCACTTTATTATTTGCACACTCAAGAGTACAAACAGATAAAACAGGATATTAGGACTGCATAAAGTAGTTAATGCGCTATTTGGAGTGTCCCAATCAATTGTGAATGTGTGCAAATCAATTCCCTAAAATTTGCCCGGTAAGTTTTTCAAAGAATCAAAACAAAACGAAACAAATTAACCCATGTAAACTTAAACAAAATAGATTGACTTATGGGTTATTTACTTTCTTTTTTTAATTAAGTATATAAATTACTTTCTATAACTTCTATTAAAAACCTTGTGGCCACTTTTTTTTCTGGGTCATGATTCTGACCCACACTACAAAAAAAAGTTGAATTCTCACTTAATTCCTCACGGTATAACCACCATGGCATTTTTTTATATGAATCGAACTTTCTACATTTATAAGTGTCACAAATTTATTAAATAATACCCATTATATAAATGTGACAATTACAACAATGCTACACTTATAATTGAAGTAAAACAAATTCTTAAAAAACCACACTTATAAGTGTAAGAAAACACTTAAAAAATAACTACATTAAAAAGTCACGTTTATAATTGTGGAAATAAAAGCTACAAGTCTCACATACTTATAAATAGTTTTGACAGAATTAAAATAAGTCTCACCTGCTATAAAGCTACCCTTATTCCCTATTTAAAGGGCACAAAATTAAAATAAAGGGTACTTTGTACTGATAATAAATTTCATTTAGCCATTTTTTGTAATCCATGCCTTACATCAGAACACACTTATTTACGGATCCCTACAGAATTATCCATCCCTTACTTTTAATCACTATGTAATCATAAACCCTAACTTTAATCACTATAATCGTCGTAGTTTCATCAATCGTTGCCGTAATCGCCGTGGTTTCGTCAATCGTTTCGGTGGATCTGTGATCGTTGTGGTTTTTCAATCGTCGCCGTGGATCTGTAATCGCCGCCGTACATGATCATCAGGTCAATGTTAGCTAATCGTTTATTAATTTGTTTTGTGTTGTACTATTCGATAACGATTATTATTATGTGTTTTGTGATGGTTAAGTAGTCTAGAGATATAACGATTCGGTCCGGATTGCGTTGGTAGAGTTTTATTAATTGAATGTTATGTTTGGCTGAATTGTATGTATCTGGAACTGAAGGTATTATATTCTATTGATTAGTTAAGTTGTTAATTGTCATAA
Organism: Chrysanthemum makinoi; assembly: GCA_910596185.1. Lineage (NCBI taxonomy): Eukaryota > Viridiplantae > Streptophyta > Magnoliopsida > Asterales > Asteraceae > Chrysanthemum > Chrysanthemum makinoi. Next base: position 219,568,711 of record OU343221.1, on the reverse strand, counting down.
ACACCTAAATTCGTATACATTTTCCGTTGATCGGTTCGGCATTGAATTGATTTCACCACCGGAGGTAGTTTAGTTTGTGAGTTAGAAAATTGAATGTAGTTAACCCTAGGTGGTGAATTTGAGTGTAGATGTTATGAGTGTGATAATTGACTGTGGTGAACGTTAGGTTACTTAATGCGGCATTTTCAAATGACATTGATTGACTGGTCCAAACGCCCTGCCGAAGCTGAATTGCAGTGTATTTCTAACAAATCTATGTGAATTTGTCATGAACGCCTAAATTCGTGTTTCGTGACTGTGAAATTGACTGTGCTTAGTTTATGAGAAAATGTACTGTAGTAATAAACCTTAAGTTACGAATCGCGGTATTCGCAAACGACGTTGATAATGGACAATGTTGACGGGCCTGGCCGCAAGCTGAATTGTAGACTGTAGTGTATATCTAGCAAATTTAAGTGAATTGTTATGCTTTAAGCAAAAAGGATTGATGTTATGAATAAACTCCTGATTTTTGTTTTGTGATTGTACTAGGTCTTATACGTTAATCAAACTTGAGGTGAGACAGTGTTTGATTTACTTATGAAGTTATCTAGTTGACAATCTTTTAATTGAGATTTATACATGCTAATAAAAAACTTAACTAAGATGATTAGCATAAACTATTGGCTTTATCGAAAAATTCAGAATCTGCATACTCTCATATTAGATAAACCGAAATCCAACAAGCTAATATATAATTGATAACTCTTACCGTTGGTTTAATGCCTGACTCGGTGGAGTCCTGATTCCCAGCTTCCTGACTTTTTTGGAGCTATGATCACCATCTAACTGAAAATTTAAACAATTTATTAGTGAACCCTTATGAACAATAAAAAGCTTATCTTGGTACAATGAGATGAGAGTGGGAAAACTTCACCTGATTTCAAACTGCTTTTTTTTTAATTCAATTTGAAATTAAGTTTGCAATTGTACGTAATTTAATTCAATTTGAAATTAAGTTTGCAACTGTTTTTTTGATGTTAAGATTATGAGAATCTTTTGTTAATTCAGGTTAACCGTCAAGGTCATTGTGGCTTGCTCGAGAACTGCACATCAGACATGCTGCATAGAAAGTAAGGTTCTCTGATTTCATTTTTATGGTCCAGGCGAGGCATGGATTGATGGGAAGGTAACGATGATAAGCGGCAGAGGCTGAGATCAAACTTTTGGCCTGAATACTACTAGTTCCTATTGGCCAAAGCCCTTCCATTTCACATGTAGCTGGGAAATTCATTACTTACCTTATCCCTACACTATTTGCTTTTGCAATTCTTCAACCACTTATCCCGGCAGTATGACTATCATCCCAAACACAAATTTAGCTTCTATGCACACAAGCACAAAACAATTATTTTGGCAAACTATAATCAGAAATTGTTGTAGCAGGTAATTGCAACCGAAACCAGGGCTAGAAGATGGTGTTAATCGACAAGATCATCCTGCTTCGATAAACCTTAACGAGCCTCAGGTATGTCTTCTGCATTATCAAGAGTGTTTTGATGGGTCCAAATGTGAATATGAAATGATGATGATTCTCTTTTTTACTATCTGTTGCATTCAGCGTGCTGCATATCTGAAATCATCATTCTTTTTTTTTAGTTTGCATGTCAACAAGTGCAACTGTAATCTTTCTTGTATAACTATACCATGCATACATAAGCTTCTTTTGTGGTGCCTAGAGATTAATCGTCACTATTTCAGCTAGCATGATCATGCCAAAACGACAAGTTTTAGATAACAGTTAATTCTGGTAAATATTGCTGTGATACTGATGACTAAACTTGGAACATTGGGCCCTTGTGTATAAAACTATGAGTGTTGCTATGTGGTCAAATGTTTGTTTTTAGCCACTGTTACAGATGTTGGTTCATGTAGCCACTCACATAAATCTGAATTGGCCATTGATAGCAAAGTTATAGATGTTGATTTTTGTGACAGCATTTAATTTCTCATCTGGAGTTCTTTATTTCAAGGAACGAGAACATCCTTGGTGGTCCTAAATCTTTTATATGTTTGAACTGATAGTTGTCTTATTCCTCTTGTATGTGTAACATTGATCTTATCAAGTTGTTTAAATTTTTTTTTCTCTTCTCACACTTTGTCTTGGATCACACATCTGTTGCGGGTTGTCGGGTTATGATTTTAGGTTGGTTGCAATTGAGTGCCATGAATTCAACCGAAAACATTCACTTTGTTATGTTTATTGGGATTTGCTACTGAATCATATATTAGGGAACCCATTGATCTAGTTTGGATCCCATGTGAACCTATGAAGAGTGATTTCTATGGTATTGTGTAGGCGTCAGGTGTGGCCACTCCACCTGTAATTAGAAACATGCTTTCAAATGGTCCAAGTTCAAGTTCGGCTGGTACTGATGCATCCCCAAAATCAACTGTCAAGTCTACCGCCCCTGTCGAAGAAAGTTTTCGATGAGGGAAGCTATGAAAGGTTGTTCAACTGTTACATTTTTTATATCAAATCTATGTTATAGACCATATTCGGCATAGCAGTAATATACTTGTCATGGTCTATATGGTATCCCAGATCCCAGGAAAGTTGTTTAGTGATTCTGGTCCTAGAAGAAGCACCAGACTTGCTGGAGAAACCGGTCCCATAGCAAGTTTAAGTGGCATCAATGTAGCTGGTAATGGAACTAATCATTCTACTATCCTATTGCCATATGGCATAACTCTGTTTCTAGATTTGTGCATATGCTGTTCACTTGTTCTGTCTCCAATATCGTAGTTTGGTTATAATTATTACAATAAATTAACATGTGATCTCCAATATCGTAGTTTGATCTCCAATATCGTAGTTTGGTCATAATGTTGTTCACTTGTTCTGTCTCCAATATCATAGCTTATATTTTAAATTGAGGGTGATTCTTTACATCTATTTTATCAACCAGAATCAATTGGTTATGAAATATCATCTGATGAGATAGTCTTCTTATGTTTATGATATGTAGGCAATGCTAGTAATCTTCCACCATTGGCACCCGATCAGGTCCTCAAGCTAAAGCAACTCACTGTCCTCACACTAGCTGAGACAAAAAAGGTAAATTCCATCAACTATGTTCTTTTAGTTTCATTTTACTGAAGTACGGGCTTTTCCACTTAGAATTAAGTGCATAGATTTAAACCTCTGCTATTGAAGTTTGTGTCAGTGTGGCTTAGCATATTATGGCGTTGACTGTAAGAGTATCTATGATCAACATGTTTAACAGTCGTTTACTGTTCCAAGTACCAACTACTGTTTAACAGCTTACTTATTCTTAGGTGTTTTAGCTCCACAATATATATGTCTCATGTTGTGACGAACCTGCAAATTTTATTATTTTTTAGCAAAATGATTAGTATTTCTTTTGGACGATTTAGAATTGCATTTCTTTGTAAGCATCAATAAGAACCTGGTCTTTGTTTTTGGTGATGATGTGAGAAAAAGATAATTTTTATTTGCCATATTAGCGTTTTGTCATTGTTGTTCTTGCTGCAATATGGCGAGAAAGACAATAGAATAATAGGACTAGTGCAGGCACTCCCTTTACAAGAGCTGATAAAAAAACAAGAAAAACCTTGTATGATTGGAAGCCTTGTTTTTAACACCCACTTGTCTTGTTTTAAGCCTATTAGTTCTGTTTTTACAATGCATGTTATGTGGATTTTCTGTCCTGTTTTATGAATTTTGTCATGACATTTAAGGGAAAAAAATGTTACTCCTGAATGGCTCGACTACGCTTCCTCTAAAGTAGTATATATATGTCACCAGGCTCAACCACAGTCGTCTCAAGGGCAAGCAACACGACAACAAGGGCTAGCCACACGACAACAACTACAACCAACTCAGTCAGATTCAATGGGGCAGCATGCAAATGCTACAAACACGCAACAAAACCCACTAACTGGACAACAGGTTAGTTACTCGGATATGCTGCAGCAAGATTGATGATATATATCGATCTGCCACTGTAATGAAGAAGACAAGACCGGTAGTAAAAGCCAAGAAAATCAAACTTGTGTTCACTGTTGGTTCTTATCGGGAATTTCAAAGAAATTTTAGTTGTTTTTACATTACTAGAAAAATCTATACTTGTGTTTACTGTTGGCAAAATGAAGCTACATGTATAAATAGGATCCACACTTTTAGGTGTGAATATTTAACAAAGTTTTCACACTTTTAATTGTAGGCATCTTTTGCAATTTTGCCACACTTCAATGCGTGGACATTCATAGAATGTTTCCACACTTTTAACCATAGACATTTAGATAATATCTCCACACTTATATGTGTAGAAAAATTTGTCACACCCAATATTACTACATAATAGTAAGTGTGGCATTTATAATTTTATACATTTTTAACCGTGGCCAATTTTTATAATGTAAATTGAACTTGTTTTTTGTAGTGCCACTTTCTTTGAGGGTTTTCGATTCTTTGGAGTATTGTCAGAATTAATCATTCAGATGATCATGATTAACAATTACTACGTATTTGACTTTCAATTTTCTGTAACCTTCAACCTTGATGTTGATAAAGTACCACACTAGAGCCTGCCCAGTAAGATAGTAAAGAAATATGATTAAGATTTGAAGTCCCAAAATGAACACAATTACACACCCAACATATTATACTAATATCAATTAAACAGACGACAATAAACACATCCAACACTCCTAAAACCAAACACCATTACAAAGATACGCTTAAGCTGGTTCACACAAGACCTCCACAAATGCTGGTTGAACTAATACAGAGACCTTGAAAAGTTGAAAGCCTTTAAAATCTGGTGATAAACACTTGTTGAACTAATACAGAGCCCTTGAAAGCCTTTAAGATCTAGTGATAAACACTTGTTGAGTATTAGTGAATCTTCACCTGATATTGAGATGTCGACATGCAACACGCATGTGAAGTTCGACAATATCTCTATATACTTAAGGTCTCGGATTTGGAGGACCCATATCTCTATATACTTAAGGTTCCGGGATTTGGAGTCGGTCCTCGAGGTTAGGAATTCGTAAGTTTGGATGACTGAAATGAAAATATTTTAGCTTTGGAGTTTCACCAGCCATGTGAAGTTCTACCAGATCATCACATTCTCTGATGCTTAGCATCTCAAGATTCGAGTGAGGTTAAGGTTCTCAACTTTGTATGACAAACGAAGATATTTTCAAGCTTTAAACATTCAACCGGCATGTGAAGCTCTACCAGATCATTACACTCTGATGATTAGCGTCTCAAGATTTGGAATAATCCCGAGATGCAGAGTCGTCAACTTTGAAAGACTGAGGACGACATTTTGGAGCTTTGGATAATCAACGGGCATGCAAAGTTCCGCCAGTTCATCACATTCTCTGAGGCTTAGCGTCTCAAGGTTCGGAGTAATCCCGAGGTTAAGGATCCTCAGTTTTGAATGACCGACATATATTTGAGCTTTAAATGTGCGGCAGGCATTTGAACTTCAACCAAATGAGGACAATACCTGATATGCAATGTCTCAAGATTCGGAGTAATTCTAAGATCAAGGGTTGTCAACCTTGAAATAAAGAGGTTGAGAGATATGAGCTTTAGACTTTCAGGAGGCATGTGAATTTCTACTAAATCATGACAATTATTAAGACTTAGCGTCTTAAGATTCTGTGTTGTCCGAAGATCAAGGATCCTAAACCTTGAAAGAGAGAGGTTGATAGATATGGGGCTTCAGACTATCAGCAGGCATGTGAAGTTCTAAAAGATCATGACAATACCAGACTACTTAACCTCAAGAGTTCAGAGACATTCCTGAGAGCAA
>OU343221.1:219458182-219562780 GCA_910596185.1 Chrysanthemum makinoi | reverse complement strand
GTTTAATTAAGTTGTGATTCATATTATTTTATTTGTAGTAAGTTTTGAATTTATTCTAAGCTTGTGTAATGTTGTTTTATGATAGTTACTAAATCTAGTTTAGTTGTTATAATTTGATTTCCCATTAGTAGTAGTATTAGTTGGTTTTCTTTGTGTTAAAATTTCTTGCATCTCGGTTGGTATTTCTTTTCCATATCGGTTGTATTCTCTTGCTTAACATCACTTCATAGGTTTTATTTGTGATTGATTTCTTGTTCCTTAAATAGCCCCTAGTATTAGGTTAATTTGTTATCCCTTATAAGTAATTATATGCTTAATTGGTTAGCTTATTAGGCTTCATAGTCGTGTCCTTATGATTATGCTACTGTACCATTAGTTGTCCAAAGTACTCATTTCTAGCTGCTTATTTCCTATTTCTGTTAAAATGCTTGTGTGAATTTTGTTTGTTTAGTTAGTTTGTAGCATATATAATATGGGTTTTGCGTTTTGTTTCTATTTAGTAGCTTATTTTAGTCCTTAATTTAGTCCATAGAGTAGCATCGTGCATTTGTTTGCCTGTACAATCAGCATTATCAGCTTAGCAGCTTTAGCTTTTGATTTATAGTTTGCTGAGTTTTAGTCCTAATAACTTGAGGTTTGGCATGGTTTATATTTAGTTGTTTTTCTAGTTATTTAACATTTTTGAAAATTTTAGTTCTAGCTTCTTATCAGCTTTTCATAGGCTTGAAAAGTTCCCACTTAGATCTTTCTTTGTAGTAGTGTTAGATTTGATAGTGCTTATTGGTGTGTTGTATATGCTTATTTGATTGTATTCAGTAGCATTAGGTATACTTTTTGTTGTAGTGGATGTTTTTGAATCTTTTTTTTTTTGTTTTTATAAAATATATATTGACTAATTTATTTTTATCAGGTTTGTAATGGATGTTTCTGATGTAAAATGTTTTACTGTTTTGTTTATTTTGGTTATAGTACTTCTTTTTTTTTTTTTTTTTTTTTTTTTTTTTTTTTTTGTGTAGATGGAACAAAGTCAAATGGTTTTATTGAATTTGTCATTTCGCTTCATGGTCAATTTGAGTATGATTTGGTAAGTTTGTGTTATATTTTTTTTGTTTTGTGTTTTTGTTTTTTTATTTTACTTTTATGTTTTATTGGTTAAGGGTTTTAATTTAGAAATTGCTGCGGGTACATTTGCCGTCTAATGTTGTTGAAGGTACTGATGTCTTGGAGGTTACTGATGCTCGTGGTGTAGTTTGGTTGATTAAAATGGAGTGGAATGATAAATGTTATGCGTGGTCTTTGTGTGGTACTAAATGGGCATACTTAATTTCAAGTGTGATTAACCCGGATCCAAAGTATGTTCATTTAGGTCAGATTCGTTTGAAAAAGTTTTTGGTTAACTTCTATACCGTTTGTGGTGACGAAGTTGATTATGGGGTTACCACTGGTCATGTTACGAAGTGTCTTGTTTTAGGCTGTAAGGATCCTCGTTTGTATCAGGTATGTGCATTCACATTTGTTTGTGTGTTATCTATTTTTTTTTTTGCTTGTTTTTTAAAGTTTTGTTTTTTTAATTTGTAGCCAATTTCTTGTAAGATGATACTTAAATCAGAGATTAACCGTAATTTTAAGTCTGTTCTGATTGAGGTGAAAGGTCATGTTGGGAAGATTGGGATTACTTTTCATTCTTTAGTGAAAGAAAAAAAAATAGTTGGTGTTGCCTTTACTGGTGCTGTTTGGGAACGTTTATGTGAGCTTTGCAAGTTCTATGACTCTAAGTTGTTGGTGTTATCGTCATCAGAGACTAGTTGGCATTTTTCTGTTAAGTTAATGGATGGGTTTCTCGCTGATCCAGTTAAGAAGTTTGGCTCTGAACCTCGACCCGCAGGTTTGTTTTTTGTATTCCATTTGTGTTTTCTTTTGGTTTTATGTGTTTGTTATTTTGTTTGGGTACTGTTTGTTGTCGAATATTATTTTTTACGTTGTTTTTGTTTGTTTTGATTGTGTTTGTCAATTTAGGTGTATTTTCAAGCGAGGGATGGTTTGTGTATACTTCATTTGTTGTTGAGTATACTGGTTGCATTGAAAAGCGAGGATATCTGGTTTGTTATTTTTTTTTTATTTTTTTTTATATTTATTTTCATGTGTAATTTTATCTTTAAATTTATAGTGGTATGTTGTTTTTTAATATTGGTTTTAGAACATTCCAAAGTCATTTCATAATCATCAGATCAAAGTGGGTCACCGCGAAGGGTGGGTAAAGGCAGGCGGTTTTTCGTTTTATATGGCGATTAAAATTCATTCTGATAAACGCCGGAAAGATGACAGAAATTTAAATGCATTTAACACATTTAACACAACCCATATTATATTTAACACATTTAACAACTAATATAAACAACTGAGATAGGAGTCACATTTTACACAGAATTGGAGATTAGAGGTGTCATCCAAGTCGCCATTTCTTAGCATTGCCTTTGCTGCCATGTGTGGGAGTAGAGGAAATGCATTGAACAAAGCTCGAGCAACTGAGATAGGAATCACAATTAACGTGGATTGGAGATTAGAAGTGTCATCCAAGTCGCCACCAAAAGCAACACAATGGAGATCAGAAATCCATACCTACTAAAATAATAGGAAAACAATATCACATGAGCTACGATATAAGTAGTAAGGATATTTGAAGGCCAACGACAACATGTTAGTCTATTTATTTCTTTGTTTGTGCATCATGATTCTATTAAAAACTCTAAATAGATGAAAGTTTATAATTCACCTTGTGACTTCTTGTGGGCCCCATCATTCTCCACATTTTCCTATTGCTGATCTTCTTCTTCAACAAACCCTACATTTTGTTCCTCATCTTCTTCTTTATCATATCGTTTGGTCTTATTTTTCTTTCTTTTACTCCTTTGATATAAGGTGTCACCATTTTCTATAGTTCAATAACAGCAACAACGAATTACCCTTTTAGCAAATACGCATTGAAGTTTTTAGAATTTTATCAGTATATTATATAAAAAAATTAGACTTTAGCAAACCCATATGCATACTTCTACGCTCCTTAGGGAGTGTTTAGAATTGCTTATTCATCGCCACCATTTGCTTGGCTACAATCCGGTGCCTTTAAAAAAACAAAAAATCTGATGATTGCAACTCGATACATCAGAATCGAATTCAAACTAAACAGTACCAAGTCAACCCAACCAGCCTGACCCATTTTGACCCAAATAAAATTATTTATATATTTTTTAATTTGCCTAATTTGACCCAAACAAATTTTACATTTCACGACCCAACCGATCTTGTTAACGGTATTTGTATTTTCTTACTTGTTTTCAACCCAATCCGATCTTGTGAGCAGAACCGTCCGAATTTACCAATGGAACCATGTTGCTTGCTATATGTATGTAGTAGAAAAGGATATAAATATCTAGATATAATATATTAGGAATAAAATTGTGTACCATATGTTGATTTGGATCTTGACTTATTAGTATTGCCACTGTAAACATGTTTTTGTGAGCAAACTCATTCCATTAGAGGAGGAGTTGTAAAATATAAATGATTCACTACGAATTTTTATGTTCATAGTTAGAGTTAACTTCGTATGTAAATGGTTTTACCATGTAGCCCAGACCTACCGCGCTAATCTCAATATTGATGTATACTTGTGTCCCTGGCGTTCACTGAAAGGCTGCATATGCTTCGAGAACGAATACAGATTACTATCGAATGACTAAGATGTATATTCTTTTGGTAAAGGAATAGTTAATACAAAGTGCATGAACCTCGATAATGAATGACTTTCATTGAAGTCATGGCGATAAGAACCGGTTGAGGTAAGTCATGACGGCCTGTTTGTTAAAGGTTTTACCCATGTTTTCCCTTGATGTCGATTTGATTATGTTAGCGCTAGCCCAAAAGAAAATTGAAAAGATTGCCAACGTGATGTAATTACAATTAGTAATTTATCTCATGAAGTAGGAAAAGATTAAATACCCTGAGTCTTGAAGTCTGATCATTCTCATAGTAAAGTTTCTTTATGATCAAAACAACTTATTACATTAGCAAATAATTTGATAAGCAGTCAGATTAATCGATCCCAAACACCCTCAAAACTACTTATCAGCTATACCAACAGACAAGCAGGCAAGCAATTCATAAACAATCCCAACGACCCTAAAACAATCAGTCTCGCATCTGCATAAATTTACGCCATGTAAATCTGTATAGGATGTTATACCTCCATCAGTTTGAAATACATACGTTGTTTTATATTATGTAATTTTATTAAATAAAAATGATGACTTATTGATCAACAATAGAACATGATATGTACCTTCATCATTTGCAACTATTTAGAATATCTAATAAATTTCTTCGTCATCCATTATCATTATCCAGTCCGTCATACACAAGAACGAGCTTACCAGATTGAAGTCGTCAATTGACTTCTTTGGAGATGCGTCCTGCGAACTTGGGGACTCGACTTCTTTATCGGCATTGTTCAATATAAATTGCTACAAGTGTGTTCAGAGAACCTCAGCATTCTAATTAACTTGATAAGTTCAGAATTTGTAAAATAAACAACAAGGTGGGATTGCAATCAAACCACAATCATCTATTCCGTAGACAAAAACACTCTGAGGGTTAGCGATCACGACCAACTCTACCAGATTCTTGATAAAAAGATACCATTGACTTGGGAATATTGAAATGGCAAACCGTCCTAACATCCTTCTGATCTATACCCTAATATTATTTTGTAAGACTCATTAGCCAAGACATACCCTTGGACAAAAACTGAATAACATCACCAAGAGAGTTCCTAACTGTGCCATCATACTTCACCATGATATCTTCCATAGCTTTTACGAGCCGCCTCTGAACATATCCAGTTTCAGATGTTTTCAATGTTGTGATCAAACCTTCTCTACCACCCCATGGCATGAAAAAGAACTCTTGTGGTGTCAATCCTGCGTAGATAGAGTTCTCCACAAACCAATCTTCGGGCCCATAATCATCTTTGTGAAATGAGGAAGAGTCCGATCTATGAAACCATACGGAATTCGTTTAACCTCAACGTTCTGCTGTCCCACAAGCAGGTCATTTGGGATATATTAATAAAACTTCCTTTTGAACCGTTTGTGACCATGGCCTTAAGATTGTTGCTTTCGATAAACTTTTCTGGCACTACTTCCAGCATCATCACGAGCCTTGTTCAAGACCTAAAAAAACAGCATGTCAATGGACTTATCATATATGAGTGGTGTCAAGATGGGTAGATCGGGTAACAGGTTAAAATATCGAAATGGGATGGTCGGTTAACCCAAAACACCTTTCCCGCTTCTATTAAATCAGTATGCGCTAATCATGATAACAACATACAATGATGATCTGATCTTATTTTAACCGATTTAGAAGGTTTTATAAACTAAATAACATTTAGCTGACTTGCAACTCATTTGACCATTCCGGATCCCGCTTTTAGCTAAACATTATTTGACCCGTTTGAGGTAGAACACAGCCCAAACAGACCCATTAACACATAAATCATTTAAAATTGCTACATCTACAATATATGAGCCTTTCTTGAACTTAAAAGAATAACCGCGTACCTAATTGACTCTGTTTTCAAAGGATTTCATCATCGTTCGACTGGGCTCTGGCTCCAATTGTTTATCTTGAGCAGCCCTAATAAGTTCTTTTACCTCATTCTTGGCTTTGGAAATAGTGTCATTAATTGTTTCCATAGTCGATGCATCAGCAATTGTGTCCCCAATGCCAATGCTGAAACCTTGTTGCAAAAGCCAGTAATTAACAAGCCATTGGGTATGTCCAAGAAATTTGGGAGCAGCATCTGGACCAACCACCTCCCTGAAAAATTATAACCATTAGATTACAGGAAATCTAGGCCAATTATCATATAGAACATGATAGCAATCCATAAACAAACCAGGATGACATGTATAAGACTCCGTAGAGGCACCAAGAGTTTTTACAAAGAGTACCAGTGATAACCTCTCCTTTCTCTATTGAACTTGAGTGTCACCAGTTAAAAAGTCCGCTTTCGTTTCTGAATGCCAATTTTGTTGTTCTAATAAGATTAATCTACTTTGGAATAATGAGGTTGAACACCTTTTTTCCGTCCATAAAGGTCATCTTGAAGGCCTAGTTTTAGAAATAATCCTTCACTGTAAGGCCGATCTATGAGAACCCCTTAAAGTCGTGTTTCTGAGAAATACTTGTCACCATTGATGGCAATAGATTATGCAACACCGCCCTTAGTCTTCCCGCAGCAAGCACATGAATCCTCTTCCATCGTAATAATGGTACCTAGATAAACACTCGACCAATATACAAATTAGAAGGGTGTTACCAAGTCAAATAACTTACGATCATAATTAATTATGTTTGAAATACACTAATTATATGAATCACATCAAGAGAGTATACATCTCCAAAAGCATACCAAAAGAACAAACCCATCTTCAGGCCAAATTAACACTCCATCCTAAGCGAATCCCTAAGAAGCATATCGACACATGTACCATTAGTATAAAAGTTTGGTCAAAATTTTAGATGTGATAGTTATTTATATGACGAAGATTTTATTTAACCCATGGTCTGGTTGTGGGCAAAATCCCTAAGAAGCATATCACGAATTTACACACCTAAATATTCTTTATTCATTGATCACAAACCCATGGTCTGGTTGTGGGCATGTAAGATAACGTATGGATCATGACACACCTGTTGAACTAATCTACATTTAAAAATAAAATGTACAAAAAAAACAAACATAAACAATGAACTATGTATTACATCTAATAAGATATACATAAATCTAATAAAAACAGACTTACATCAAAAGCTGCCATTCTTGATTTCGAACGTTCCCAGTTTAAGAATCTCTTACGTTCCTGTATTACAACCAGTTCCATCATCTTAGCTATGTAAATTTATATTTAAAAAAAACATCATGCGTACATTAATAATACACTTACTTCAAGAGTTGATGCATGTACTGGTATTGGTGCAGAAGGTGTCTTTGATGGGGTAGAAGGTGTGATTATGTCATTATGTTAATAAACAAATTTGTCTTTGTTTCCTGAACAATGAGACGGAAGTGAGTTGGAAACAAGGTTTTGTTAACGTGAATTTACAGGGATTAGGTTAAAGTTTATAATTTAAGGAACTAATATAACTTTTTTTTTTTAGATAAATACATTCCTTTTCAAATTAATAAAAATGGCCAATAATTAGTTGCGTAGGTTTATATATTTGGTTTTGCAAGATATAATCAAAAAATATGTTGGTCTAGTGGTTATCAAGCTTGTTAATGATACAAAGACCCAAGGTTCAATCCTTGCAAGTGGCAAAATTTTTAAAAAAAGTGTCATTAAAAAATTAAAAAAAAATGCCACATAAATACAATGATGATATGGAAATATGAGATGACATTATGGGATGCCAAGTGGCATTATGACGTGGCATGCCTCCTCTTATATATAATGTATAGATATATATATATATATATATATATATATATGTGTGTATATATATATATACTACATTCAAAGCCGTAATGGTAGGACATGACTTATAATTATTGTTATATTTTTATTTATTGTAAGAAGGTTGTTAAGAAATGTTTTGAAAGTGGGCTATTTTATGAAACGGTAATTGTTAAATTCCTTTACTAAGTAGAGTCATACTTTGTTTTTAGAACAATTTCATCTACAATTTCTATGAAAATAAGACTACATTGCTTGAAAAATATTGTTTTTCTATATACATGCTTTAAAATGGAAAGATTATTAGTTAGATAAAGTGTTAATAATAGTGTCTATATATAAGAGCTTTGCATCAATACTCCATGTTACGTGATAATGTCCCCTACCAAATACTCCATGTTAAATAAAGTGTTAATCATTTGTTTTTTCACTTTGTATGTCTATATTGTGTATTGCACATTCTTCCTTGATTGAAAAATATTGTTTTTCTATATACATGCTTTAAAATGGGAAGATTATTAGTTAGATAAAGTGATAATAATAGTGTCTATATATAAGAGGCTTTGTACAAAATAGGTTTGTTTTTAAGTCGTGTTATAAGCATGTGAGATGAATTTAGTGAGATCAACTTGTGTGGTTTATATATTGTGAGATAGTTAGTTATCGTTCTAAAAGAATAAGATAAATAACAATGTCTATAAACAATTAACATGATCGATGTATTTGTCATATTTAATTGGAGAATCCAATTCAATCAATGAAGGCTCATGTCATTTAATAAACATAATTCCAAGATTACAGCTATTTAAGATTAAATTTGCATCACTAAAAAGATAATAGAAATTGCCTATAGGCTGATTTAGGTGAACAAAATCGGTTGAGCGGGCTATAGTGATCAATAGCATTCCCCGCATTGACTAGATCTTTAAGATGGTTGTAGTTTACCTCCAACAGAGACTGCGAGTGAAAGAAAGCTATGCAACAAACATTGATCCAACAAAAACAATTAGAATTATCACCAGTTATAAGAGAAACATTCTACCCAATCATTTTGAAAAACAAAATTACATGTAATATTGGTGTTAGGAATTGGAAATTCCATGTTAAAGTGTCGGTCACCCCAATTATGGTCTAACATATGTTAGCTCGTAGACGTGTCATTATTTACGTTATTCAGTAGTTAAATAGTTAGTTAGTAGCGTAGATTAGTTTAGTGTAACACCGTGGAGGAAGGACGGGTCTTTACCCACTGTATGCCTGATCCACAGTCCGTCAGGAGGACGTATTTGTTTGTAACTATAAATACCCTTCCCTCTAAGGGAAGGGTGGTGCTTCTCATAATCTAACATTTACATTTTGTTAAGCAAGTCTCTACCAAGAACACCCTTTCATCTCTTTCTCTCTCTAAATGGCTAACATGTATTTCCATCATCCAAGGCCACCCGAATCATCAAACACAATAATATTTATGATCCTACAAATGGTATCAGAGCCATGGTTTTTGTGTTTTGATGATTTTTTGTGGTTTCGATACATATTTTTATGCTGTTTTTTTTTATACTTTTTCCTGGTCAGAATTTTTCTTTCCAAGTATTGAGGAAAAATAGTTTTAAAAACACACTTTTTATGTGTCCTTTTATTGGTAAAAAAATGTCCTTTGTTCTAATTCTGTGAAGATATCTGTCTTGTATCATTTTTTTTTGTCCAAGTCAGTTATTGTTATCATATCTTGTATGTGACTTTTTTGGTACCAACATATGTGAAAAAATGTGGTCATCTGGTTAATTTTTGAGGTCTAAATGGGTAAAAAATGATGCATTTTTTATGCTTTTTCTGGGTAACTTTGATGCTGAACGGTTTTTATGGTCGGAAAACTCATCAGAAAAAGTCAAAAATCTTGCTAGCGACTTGTCAGTATTCAGTCCAGATTCATTGTATTCATAGCGACTTGACTATTGAGTCAACTGTCGAAGCGACTTGTCGTAGCGACTTGTGACAAATAGCAACTTAACAGAAAAGGAAAGAGAAGAAGAAGATGAATCATCATTTGACCATGACTTAACTCAAAACATACCATATACCAACAACTCAAGACCTCAGTTATACTCATACATCATCAGTCCATATCAAAATGAAATAAACCGAGCAAAAGACGAACAACCTTACATCGATTCAAAACCAAAATCAAAACATTCATCCTAATCTAGACTCAACCCAAGACCCTCACATCTCTCCCCAACTCTCATCATTCAAACAATATTCAATTAATCAAGAACAACAAGTTTGATCTCAGTTACCGATTGCTTTAGTTGAACCATGAATCATCATAGATCAATTTCGAAGGCAACGCTTCTTTATTTATCCGAACAATAAGTGAAGTATTATAACAATAATGTTATCTACTTTATTGGTTCGATTATTGAACACACAAAGGACGATAACAACAAATCCAAATGTATACAACCCTACCTGAGACCATATAATGATCTTGAAGACTTCAACAGGCCCTCTCGATTCATATTTTTGGTGAAACGAAATCGGTTTAGGTTAGGTTGTAATTGGGTTTTTGTTTGAGTATCTCTGATTGAATGATGGTTGATTAGGATTATGATATTCATTTGATGATTGAGAAGAGATGGTGGGAGAGAAAGCGTATGAGGGGGGCGGAGTATTTCCAAGGATGTGTTTTTAGGGTTTGTATCATCAAATGAGAGTAGGGTTAAAATGTTACATTTATACAACCGTGTATTAGTAGTAGTCTTTGGACCTGATATATTGTGGTTGGATCGGGTTTGTTAATTCACGGGCTTCACATTAAGAATTGGTATTAGGCTATCATGGATGGGCTGTATTCAAAGGATGAACCGCGCTGATGGTAATACTTGGATCTTACATGGGCTTCTGTGAATTACGCTTATAATGATTTGGACTGATGGATCAGGTAAATTAAAACTATCAAGATATATCATCTAAATTTAATGTTAGGTATAACATTATTGATAACATTTGATGAATGAGGTATTTTGGTCATGTAAAATTTCACGGAGGATACATCGTTCACGGCTTGAAAGAATATTAGATGAAAAATAATCACGGGGTTTTTGTACGGTATTATTGATGCGAAATTGAAGTAACATTTCATGGGTGATCTTCTTTATCTTTGAGACGATGGTTGGTTGGATGCATGTCTCAAGATAACTTGTTGGAGCATAACTATCACTTAAGGAAGTTGTTGTACTCAGTATCACACGCTGTTGTGGATTGATCAAGAATATAGAACAAGCAGCAAGTCACAAAGTTGGGATGTTTACTTCCTATTCAAGTTAGTCGTATCGGGTTTTCTCCATATGTGGTCATTACTATTAGCCGATGAATCAATGGAGGTTCAATTTCAGCAATTCTACTTCACAGTCTAAGCAAAATCTTTCAAGAATCTTCAACGTCAGGCATGATTTTTCAAGATGTTTGCTTATGACAAGAACTTTTCGTGCAGATGGTCGTACACATTAATGATGCTTAGAAGTTGAAACCATCATGGGGAGAAGCGTGTACTTTGATGTTTTACGGTTAACCTCAGGGAAAGAGTTTATACTACTTGACTTAGTATGGTTTGTGAAGTTGTCTATTTGGGTAAAAATTGTTGATGAACATTTGCATGTTCCCCTAAAAAGCGATATTCACGAAACCAAAGTTGTCATAACTTCAACCGACATTGTTTTACGGTTTTGTCTTGATTTTGTAAAATCCCGCGAAAGAACTTATTTCTCGGTTTAAATCATGAACTTGTAAAATCCGTGACAATGGAAACATCCTGTAAAAAGTAATGTGCATTTCGGATCTATCTTGCGGTTTATTCTTGGTTTTGTAAAATCCCGCAAAAGAAACTATTTCTCCGTTTAGACCATAGAATTGTAAAATCCCGTGATCATGGAACCATCCTGGAGATAGGAAAGTGTATTTTGGGATCTTTTACGTCTTTGGTGCTTTCTGGTGTCTACTTCGAAGGAGGGATAAAAGGGTGTACTTCATGAATTGGATGTGTGTTTGGATATTCGTCATGGCAGTTTGGTTATTACATGGTTTTACGGGGTTATGTGCTTTTAACCATGGTCGGGATGAAA
Source organism: Chrysanthemum makinoi (assembly GCA_910596185.1). Taxonomy (NCBI): domain Eukaryota; kingdom Viridiplantae; phylum Streptophyta; class Magnoliopsida; order Asterales; family Asteraceae; genus Chrysanthemum; species Chrysanthemum makinoi. The sequence continues at coordinate 219,551,142 of OU343221.1, read as the reverse complement.
CCATTATCATAGTTCATTTAAAACGTCAAAGGAGGCTAGATTTGAGCTTTTAATCAGAAGATGTGACAATGGCGTTAATTCATTATTATTTATTTGAGGTTGAAGTGAAATATCACGGGCGAGTGTACTTAGTATCTGAAGGTATCGGGGATGGTTGGATGAAGATTCTTCGAGATCCTTGTTTGAGATTTTACAAAAATGAAGACTTGGAAATCTAGTTATTTTTGGGTGACTTTTTCCTTTCCTTTTACCACTTGGGGGAATTGGGCTCTTACCACCACAAAATAACTATCACTTTAAGGAGTTACGTTGTAGAATGCTCGATTATCATTCAATTGTGGATTTTCAAGAGGTGATGTACGTCTATTACTTGATGGTTGGTTGGATGAAGAGTATAGAGTATTTAAAGATTCAATGGAGGATGAAGTCTCGGCACCGCTCTTTGTTACATATGTGTGCAAGTTTAAGTCCGCGAGTTAGGGTTAGTTTACTTGGGTCAAATTCATCATATTGGGTTTTCTCCATTAAATTCACTACAAAGAGCCTCTTGAATGATAATGGTGTTGATTACGTTTTGCCAAGAGAGCTAAAAGAGATTATGACGTTTGAACACAACGGTTCAAGCCTCGTACTCTAAAGAAAAGAAATTATGCGTTCGATTATGCTTTATCTTCTAAAGAAGAGAAATCTTCTTATGACGTTTGAACACAACGGTTCAACCTCGTTTTATAAAGAAAAGTATGCGTCTCATGCGCTTTATCTTAAAAAGAAGATAAATCTTCTTATGACGTTTGAACACAACAATTCAAGCCTCGTTCTCTAAAGAAAAGAAAAGTGTACGGCGCTTAAGCTTTATCTTACGAAGAAGAGAAATCTTCTGAAGAAGAGAAATCTTCTCACTAATGACCATTCTCATCAATATGCTTCATGCTTTTTCCATGCGCTTTCAAACATCAAGTGAACCGGGCTACCGTTGGTTGTTTCCTTATTCCACTTGCTCAATTATAATGACGATGGCGACATCATATGCTACCTTAGAAGGGGAGAAGTGTGAATAGACTACATTTGAATGATATTCACTTGTTTAATCAAGAATGGCATCTCCATATGCAATTCTTGAGGGGGAGAAGAAGTGTGATACTTTTGCATGTTAAGTTACATATGAGATTATATGGTCATACGGCTCCAAACTCATGTAAGAACCGAGCTTCTTCTTATCGGGTCATCTTCACATGGAGTTTCTTCTAAGAGCCGTTGCTTGACATCTTCACACGGGTTGATTTGATTTATGACAAAGTGCTTCTAGTTGCTGGGCTGATTTCCTTGATGAACATCTTTCTGTTCTTGTTTGATTAGGAGGGATTTGAGTTAAGGGGATTTGCTATATAAAAGTTAACGGGAATGCATTTGGTGAGTTGAAGATGTTAACTTTCTATTCCCCAATTGGACAATTTTGAAGAAGGTTGAGTCTACAGTCGGTTCTACATTCTCTGCTGCATGTTAGAAGACTAAAGACGAGTTGCATTTGATTATCTAAAGACTTCTTCTTAATCTGGGCATTTATTTAAAGATTGTCGGTTTAGGGGAGAGCACTAATTGGGGGAGTGTGAAATGTCGAATTTAATCCCCAATTAGACTTTCTCACATTCTTCAGCAAGTTGATCCTCACATAGGTTCAAGTGTTCTTCTCAACAGATTTCTAGTACATGTGCTTACAATGTGTTGCTGATTCTGAAGTGTCAAAACCAGCAAGGGGGAAGGAGACACACATCTAAATACAAAGCAAGTAAAATTGATGAACTTAATTCTTCTAAGTGATGAAGATATCCGGAAGACAAATGTCATGACCGCAGAGAAACTCAAGGTTTTACTCATCAAGGCTTTTAGTGTTATTATTCCAACGACGTGGGGAAAGTGATGTAAGAGAAAGTTTAGAAGATAAAAGAGGTACACAGTGTGTGATGATTTCGATGTTATCGAAATCATCGAGAAGAGAATTATGTACATTGGGGGCTCATCGGTCTCGGAGAGCTTAATCAATGATTGAGATATAATCACTTATTCGGAGTTGACTTCCGCAGAGATAGTCATTCGCGGAGAATGTCGGTGATTCGGCTGCTTCTTCAATGTTATCGGTTATTCTCTCTTTGGGCAATGGTACTTGGGTTCTTGAGCTTCATTCACTTTCTTTAGGGGAGAGAAAAGTATACTTGAGGGTTATTCTTTGGCTATGGACTTAATCTCGCTGCTTCATGGTATAAGTTTCTCTGTCTTGAGTATATGTGTATTGGGTTCGTAAGCTCTAGTCTAAGAGACCGGCTGCATCAATTCATCTACTTGGGGAAGTGGTCTCTTGACCTTTTGGTATGGATCGCGGACTTGAGTGGAAAAGGAATTTGAGAAGATTACTCAAGTGTGGGATGATTATTTGCTGTTCTATTGGATGATATAACCTCGAACGGAGACTTACGATGAGCATTCTTATATGGAGCAGCAAGATCGATGATATGGTGTGTGTCTTTGTGCATCTGGCTAAGGCAAGCTTGAAAGATAGCTTAGAATCGCTTGATAAGAAGATTGACGGTTTTGGGGGAAAATGCCAAAGTCTCACTTTCAAATGGCTCAATTTCTCTCTTGATTCAAGAGCGGAAGCTTTGGTGGTGAATGTTTAGAGATGATGACTTCTATCTTCAACGTGGTCGCTCGATATCCTTATCTCGGTACTCGTATCATCATCTTCCTAAATCTATATCATCTATACTATCTTTGTATATAGTTATCAAAAACAAAATACAAAAATATAAAACCAACAAAAAAAACTAGAAAAATTTAAAATCAACAAAAACTCATAAAAGTTATAGTGCAAAAGAGTCTGCATATATGTTTTGTAGTTGATATAAAATCAATAAATGTGTGTGCATATGTGTTTATAGGTTAATATAAAATTAAGAAAATATGTATGCATATATGTGTTAATTTGTGCATATATGTTTATGTTTGCTAGTTATTTATAAAGAATTAATAATAATTATTTGTAATTTCAGGTATCGAAACGACACAAGCGTCGATCATGATAAAGATGTCAAGACACAAGTGTAGAATGAGATCTGGCGATACACATGTTCTTGAAGAGTCTTTATGTTTTGAATAGTACATCTATATTTAACAAGATACATTTGTATTTAAATTGTATTTCATTTGATATCAAATTTTATGTATACTATTTTATGTTTTTGGTTGGTTATAAATTTAGAGGTGACATGTATATGTTTATGTTTTTGGTTATAAATTTTAAAGATTAAAGAATCTACACTATAAACTTATGTGAAAATAAAACAAATTTAAAGTCTAAACAATTGTACATAAGAAACATATGTAAATTTATAATATTTAAAAAAAAAAACATATATGTACCTCATTATTGTGAAAAATGTATACTGAGAAAAAAATCCTAAAAATTAAAGGAATTAAAAAAACGTTTTTTAATAAAAAATATAAAAAGAAAGTAAAAATGTTTTTAACTATTTTACCCTTTTGAATTAATTAAAAAAATTTAATAATATAAAATTATTATTGATTTAAATGAGTATTGTAAAGTATTGCAACTAATATGGGTATTACATAGAACACACCTATATATATATATATATATATATATATATATATATATATATATATATATATATATATATATATATATATATATATATACTAGCTTCATAGGCCACCCGAGTGGGCGGGCTAGCTATATGAGTTTACGTGATAATAATCACAATGAATAACAACATAAGATTAAGGAACTAAAGAAAATCAAATGTGAATATGATATGTTAAAGATTGTAGCAAAAATAAAATACAGTGAACCATATTCATTAAAAACCTATAAAGACCTTCTTTGTAAATCACGTTAGTAGCGCAGTTTGTGTAGTTTTCATCTTTGTCGTTGCATAGAAGTATAGAACCTTTAATAATTTCTTCCTTTTCGAATTTATACGGAAGCTGGACAAACAAATGTACAGAAAATTACATAACTTTCTTCATATATAGAACATACAATCTAATGACTCGTTTGAAAGAAAAAAAATACCTTTCCAATTAGTAATCCTCGTAACACAACGCCAAAAATGAAAACATTAGCCTTGTGATGATCAGGCTTGTGTTTAATAACCTTAATCACAAAAGAAATAACCTTAGCGATAAAGAGCGACAAACATGCAAGCATTGGTCATAACTGAACCCTTCTAACAAACTAATTTTGAAATTGGACAAATATTGGTTAGAACTATAACCGATCAGACTATGCCATTATCATATTACTAATCATTCAAAAAGCTTATTTATTTGACAGACTTAGTGTTAGACCTGAACATTATATAATTCCATTATATTAACTAAATTGGTATATGATTTCATTTATTACCTCATTACTTGCTTTTTCCAAACTGTGATCTATGAAAATTTAGGCTTTATGACTCTATTTGAACTTACATGAAAAGTAATAGCCTGTGTATCATAATAAAAACATAATAGCATACACATAGACAAATTAAATATTGTTAAATATTATAAATTTTGAATTACACAGAAAAAATGACATTTAAAAGCTACCTATCGAGTGATCCATCGGCATGTCCCTATTTTTTGTTGTACTCGGATATGAGACTTCACTCTTGCAACATAAAAATCAGCTTTTCCTTAAACTACCTAAAAATAGTTTAAAATAAGATTTCAGGTCAGTATTATGGTAAAGTATACAAAATCCATATAAACCATGTGAATTTCAAAGGTATTTTTCAGGCCAGTATTATGATAAACAGTCAAAGACTATTAACTTTGGACAAATTTTATATGCCTTGGCATCTGTGATCATCAAATATATATGCTCATCATGGTAATTACTATTAGAAATCATGTATATGATCATCGAAGTAGCAGGGCATAATAAGAGATCACATGTATAATTACTATTAGAAACTCAAATATATACAATCATCATGTTAGAAAAAAAAGGTATAAAACCTGAAGCATGGTAAAAGCGCTTTATGACACCTTAAAATTCAAGCTTGAAGACAGTGCCATGTATAAACACAGAAATAGTTGATACTCGAGATCCCATAACATTCGGTTTTTCAATGTGAACAACTTACCTATTTGCTTTGGTTGGAATTCCCAAAGTATATCTTTGTCAAGAGCTGGGACAGATACACCACGGGGAATGTACACATCTTGTCGTATTCTTGTGATAGTCTTCAAAGGACTCTGAATAGAAAGAACAACATTTATTAGCTCCTAAATAAGAAATAAAAAATACATAGAATAAAGTTGTAACAAAGAGTAGAACTAAAAGTAGCCTACGAACCTGGATACCATAAAGTTGTAACAAAGATTAAAGTCATAATAAGAGATCTATGAACAATTCCAATGACTCCACGGATAGAGGCTGCAAATTCACAACAAAATTACGGCAAGTAAATTCCAAACAGAAGTAATCGCAAATGGAGTGCTTATAATACTTGTGTGTTCGGAAAACTCGATCATTCACCACCAGCCCAATAGTTTCTTCATATGAAATACAACAATAATTTTATCTATATTGAGAGACTGAATAAATGACTCAAAAACTCACAAATTGTTCAAGTTTTCCTCCAGATCAACTTATGTGTTAATTAATTTATAAACGCATGTATACCAAGATAAAATAGCACTAACGAATTATCTTTGGACGGATTTTATATGCCTTGGTACAACTCCAATGTTCTTGTTGTCTCTTGATGCATTTCGAGCCAATTCAAGAACTTGCATATTTAAAACATAAACATCAAATGAACACTTAAGCTAGAAATACAAGATCTAATTTATTCTAAATCAAACAAAGTGAATCTCATAATCATAATTCCCCCTAAAATGTAATCAAAATCCTGAGAGTAACGCGTGAACTTAACCTAGAATAACATTACACCACTCAAATTGATAATAGTATATCAAATTCATCTTCGTAATTTTATTATATTTTTTGGAACGGCGAATTAATCTTAGTAAATTAACCCATAAAAAAATAATTACATGAATTTAATTATCTTAACTTCACCTAACATGAGTTTTGACAGAAATAAAAATCGAACCCTTAGAAATCAATACCTTCGCGGCTATGTAATCAGTCTATGAGAGATTAGGTTCTTGAGATATGATTAAAGTACGGTTAGTAATATAACTAAATAATTTCTTCACATGATGTGATCCTACACGCTATTCATTGGAAGATGTCCTCTACATGATCGATGAAGTCTTCCGTGTTACTCTTGCAAAGCACAATCGTTAATATTTCATAAATAGTTAGGACTAAATACAACAACAATGAATTACATAAATATACAAAATGATGCAAGATTCAAAATATATGAACTTTAATGTTGAGATCAGTAGTCTTCTTTTTGATATGCTAACACCTCTGACATTGGTGATTTGTAAACACTATTGTACAAAACATGATAAATCATGAATGCACACTTTTACTATCTATTTGTATTAGAATTATATACATACCAAAAGGCTCCTAAATAATCATAAACTAAATATATTGCTATATATCACCTAAACATGTGTCAGCTTAACTACACATCCAAACAACCAAAATCATAGAACGAACGCATAACTCTACCCTGTAAGTAACTTAAACCAAAGATAAGCATTTGAAATCATTGTTGGAACTCTAAACATACTCGCCATTAAGATTGATAACTCTTTCACTCTTTTTTCTACCATCATATTCATATTCAAAACTTCAAAACAAACTTCCATTAGCAAACGCTTGTTGTTCAATCACTTTTCGAGTCAACTTTAAACTTTTTAGAACTTTAACAAAAACAACAAACAAATTCTTTGTATGCTCAAACTAACAACAACTTGTAAAAGTAAATACATACATATTAAATCAAACACTTGCTGCTCATTGAGGCATTTTTAATAATTAAAATTCACTAAGACATTTCATCAAGACTTTCTATTCATAAAAATAAAAAATAAAAAATAAAAATTGTATAAGAATTATTGAATTCCATGTACCAATCCAAGAAGATGATCGATTTTGTCGAATTTCATGAAACGGTCATTTTTTAGGTTATTGATTGATCAAGAATTCTTTGATGAAGATTAGGGCTTGTTGCCGTGATTTTTGGTGTAGATGTTGATTTTGAAAATCATTGAATCACACCAAAAAGAAAATAGATTTAAACATGGTATAGATTAGGTGAATATGTTTTTGCATTAAATTATGCGTTTTGTTATTTGCATAGATTTGAATTTGGAAAATGTCGAGTGAAATAGGGGGAGGATGAGATATTGTTGACTGTCATTGATGAAAAAATTAATGTTGGATCCGAATGAGTAGGGAGTCGGTTATGTTTGTTTGATAAAATGGAAGATGGTAAAGTTTTTGAATGAATACCATATTGGGATAAAGATTTTGTACCACAATTTGTTAAGTGGTCCACTGGTAGAGAAGCGGATGAGTGGACTGCCAGACCTGAGTTCGATCCTGGCTAGCTACAAATTTTTTACATATTTTACCGGAAATAGTGCCATGTCATTAGTTCTACCTCATTGTATGATGCTCCATGTCATTATTAATGTGCCTAGTAAGCATTAGTGATGTGTCAAATGTAGTCCCATATATATGTATATATAATATATATATATATATATATATATATATATATATATATATATATATATATATATATATATATATATATATATATATATATATATATATATATATATATATATAACAGGAGGCATGACACGTAGATTATTCCACAAATGTCCACCTCATTGCGTAATTCTTTTGAATGCCATGTAATCATAAGTTGTCCACCTAAGCAATATTTTTTTAATTTAATTAGCTATTATTTAATTTTCGGAATTTATGTAGTTTTTTTCGAAATTTGATTATAAAAAAGAAGGCTTGCAAGGATTGAACCTTGGTTATTTGGTTGAATAACATGTGTGTTTACCACTTAGGCAACAAGTTTTTTTTAATATTATGTTGCATATTATAATCTATAAATGCCTAAAATTATATTGGATTCCTAAACTAAATACAATTATTAAAAAAAACATACGTATATTTTTTTCACAAAGAAAAACCCTAATCATCAAATCTCTCTCCAATAAGAAAACTCCATCACTAGGGTTTTAACGATTTTTAATGTGTTTTGTGCGTTTTTCTTGGAGCTTTGATAATGTATCAAAATTAGGGTTTTTATTTTTTCTTTAGCTTTGTTATTGTCATGCATAAATTGTAATTGAGCTTAATAGGTCCTTTATTTTCGTCACAGGAACCTTACTCTTTACCCAAGTAATTAGAACTCTCCATGGAGAAAACTCCATCAATTTTAGGGTTGTAATGATTTTTAATGTGTTTTGTGCAGGTTACTATGCAGCCGAGGAAAGATTACTCAATTTATTTAAAATGATTTTTACAAAACCAGGAAACAAATTATGCTATATCATTTGAGGTACGTATTCAAATATATTGAGTTCAACATCACATCAGCAATTAAATGGTTCCAGAACTTCATGTGCAAGAGGAAGTGGTTAAGAAGCATATAGTGTCAAAAGGTAATTGATGATGCCACTATGGTACCTGAAACAACAGGACGTAACCCGGAAACAGTGAGTATTTCCTGTATGGAAACAAGGGAAACCTAATTACTGTAAAGAGCGATAAGGATGTAAAAAGAATGATTGATTTTTATGGGGATGCACTAACATCACAAGTGTTTGTTTCTGGAATGCCATGCACTAATTTATTAGCTTATTTCCTCACCATATAGGTTACAATCCTTTTGCATTACGTCACAAATTATTACATCTCCCTTACTTGGACCAAGTATCTCACACATTATTACACCTCTATTTAGAAATTTATCAGCTTAAATATGTTCATAAGGTTCATGTGCTCTAGCAGTCCTCAGTCTAGCTAAAACTTATACAAACATTGATGGATTTGTCACTTTCTTTCATACTTATTCCTCTGCTCAAACTCAATTAATGTGGTCAATTTATATGAAGGCAGGGTGCACAACTTAATAAACACATTGATGTGACTATAGTGGAAATTTGAGGGAAGTCGTGCGCCTACCCCCTGGAGAAGATCTTAACAAGTAGCTGGCCATAAATGGTAATAATTTTGTACTGATCGTTGATGGTTATAATCTGGAAATTAGCATATGAAAGCCATTTTGTCGAGTTTTAGTATCTTAGTGAGTTGAAGTAGAATATTGTTCTGTTGATCTTTTTAAATGTTGTTGATCAGAAGTCATCATCTTGCTTATGCGTTGTGTTTTAAAGAATATATTAGAAACTTTGAATATTTTTATTGTAATCTATCTAACTAGCAAATTGCTCATAATGTGATGATTTAGATATTGTAGTGATAAGTTAACTCTTAGTTTTTAAATAAAGGTTAAAAGGTTAATATCTCCATGCACGTAGGGTGTGTTTGTCTCATGTGTGTTTGTTTATATGCTATTTGTTAGATATTTGTACCTCAAAAGTCAAAACACCGATGTATCACAGATTCTTCAGAACAACTTTAGTTTTATTACTAGTCATTTTGTATGTAATACCGTGTATCATGATAAATTACATTGTGTACCTATCTTTATGCATCTTATAAATATTAAAGCTTTTTTACGGTTTGTGTTTGTTTGGATATCAAATATGTCGTCTTACTTGAGCATTAGTCATTTATATCGTTCGTAGTAATATTGAATCAATGCTATGAATGTCTTTTAAAATCTGGTTTATAGGTCTAGCTAAGTGGAAGACCGGTGTGGCAATGGTTCTTTTCCCGTGGGATAGAAGGTATCCAAGCGGAGCAAGAGCTATGAGGGCAACTATGCATGGCTATTGGAAGGCACTGAAAGACCGTATCATTACTTGCAACTCACGCCGCGGTCGGGTCAAAGAAACTCTCTCATATTACCTAGGCCGCATGCCTCACGTGGCCTTGCGGATTGGGTGATGCATGAGTATACTCTCGACGAAGAGGAGCTTAGGAGATGCAATTATGTAAACAATTACTACAATGTGTGCAAATTTTTTAAAGAAGCGGCCTGCCCAAGAATGGTAGGCAATGTGGTGCTCCCTTTGTTGAAGAAGGGTGATGATGATGGAAATGTAAACGTTGATGCGCTTTTGGTGCAGAACACTAGCATGTTTGTGAATGAGCCTAACCCAACAAGTGCCATCACAGCTGAGCCATCAATTGTTCCACCAATGGCTCAGATTAATCCGGTCAACGGTGAGAGTTTTGACCAGAGGGTAGCAAATGAACCGTTTGTGGAGGAGCAGCAGCCTTTCGCTGTGAATGAATATTTTCTCGAATTAGATGATCTAATCAGTCCACAAACCACTCTCCCTAACTCTAAACAACCCGTAGTGGATGATCTACCGTTTGATGATGTGGACGAGTTTTGTGCATTTGATTTTTGTAATGATCCAACCACACTCAACGAGACAAATCCAGTTATAAGTCAACACATTCAACATCCGTTCTATCCAACTAATCTTGAATATGGAATGGAAAATTTTGATTTTCATTCATATTATAACACCAACGTTGAAACAGTGCAACATCCAGAAGTGACGGCAACGTAACCTCCAGATCCACATCACAGGCGTTATAATAGTTTTTTTAGAAGTGATGGTCATTCACATTTAGGAACTTTGTAACGTGTGTTAGATATAGTGATAGAATAGTCAACGGGCTCATGGATTGGGCCAAGCTAAATGGCTAATAGTTGAGACTTGCTAACCGTTTTATAAGCTTAAGCGTGTCAAAGGCCAATCCCAATCGACCAAACCCAAGCAAAGCCGGGCATCAAGTCCTTGGACTATAAATACCCCTCAAATGGTCATTTGAGGGGTGTGCTTGTGTGTGTGTGTGTGTTTTTCCTTGAAGCAATATACAACTTATTGTTTTCATCTTTCTTTTCTCTACCTCTCTAAACATACATACGAATTCATATTCAAGTCACCAAGTTCTTCATCTTAATCTTTCTCTTTATTCGCATAGTTTGGGTTTAACGTGGTATTCTTGTGTTCATAACGTGGGTATTTGATAAGGTTGGTATATTAGGTCTTAACAATTGGTATCAATCCTTTAATGGTTTAGGAGTGTTTGTGTTTGTTTGAAGGTTGGTACTATCAAGCGTGAGTAACTTTTACTCGTGTCACGCTTAAAGCTTTAATTTTGCACTCAAAAATTCAAGATTCTTGTTGTAGTTTAAGGTTTATTGGTGCTAAAGTTTTGAGTTTTGCAAAAGTTGAAAGCTTCGTTTTGGTTAAGTTTTAAACTCGTATTTGGTTATTGGTCATTTCTACTCGTAACTTTTCTAAGCACTTTGGGTGAAAAGGTCAACATGTTTGGGTTATTCGAGGTGTTTAAGGCTATCTGGGCAAAAGAAATCATTTGAATCGTTGGAAATTTCTTACGAGTAGAAGTCAAAAAGTCAAAACCCTAGTTTTCTACTCGTAACTTTTCTATGCACTTTGGGTGAAAAAGGTCAACATTTTTGGGTTATTAGAGTGTTTTTAAGGCTATCAGGGTAAAAGAAATCATTTGAATCGTTGGAAATTTCTTACGAGTAGAAGTCAAAAAGTCAAAACCCTAGTTTTCTACTCGTAACTTTTTGTGAAGAATCTTCGTGCTATAACATTACTCGCTTCCTCACTTGGATAAGTGTGTGGAACACTTCGACTTGTGGATATCTCTTCTGTTGTGAGTGTAAAGGATTTTTGGTTCTTAACCATAGTTTACGCATAAGCTAAAAGCTTACCAGTAACTCTACGCATAACTTCAAAATTACGCGTAAGGTTTACGAGTAACTTTTTGTCTACATAAGCTTAAGTTACGCTTAAGCTTCCTCGCATATAAGGTTTCTCGCTTAAGGTTTCTAAGCAAGGTTTCTACGCTTAAGGTTTCTCGCTTAAGGTTTCTACATAAGGTTTCTCGCGCATAAGCTTCCTACGCATAAGATCCTCACGCGCAAGCACGGATCCTACGCTTAAGCCTCGGTCTACACTGTAACTTCAGTGTTTTTGGCGGAAAACTTGAGTAAAATTTAAATTTTCGAGGAGACTAAACGTTCAATTTTTACGCGAGATTCAAATTTTGTTTAATGAAAATTTTGGTCAAAAATTCAAATTTTTGGGCCTAAATTCAAATTTTTCGGGTCAAATTTGGCGTCAAAATTGTCATAACTCAAATTTTCATACGTCCTTAGAATTGATTTTTATAGTGAAATTCAAATTTTGGTAAATTTTTTTGAACCAAGGTTACGAGTGCGACTTTGAAACACCTCAACGGGCTTAATCTTCATCAACCACAACTCCTTTATCGTTGAATCGATCCTACATCAACTTTATCATATCATACCTTCATCAATGGCAATTCAACAAGACATTCATCACGTAGGTCTGCAGAAAATCGACCTCTATGTTGGCAAAAGTGGTTATCTTCAATGGACAAGTCGAATGCTCGCTACATCAAGACCAAACCTAATGGAAACTCATGATTAAATCCATTCAGGATGGACCCTTCAAGCCTCGACAAGTTAATGTCCACGGAAATGCAGATGCAACACCTCCCATCCCACCATCCTCTCATCTTCAAAGCGATGAATACACTCAGAGGATCGAACAAGTCGATCACGAGATGACATGGCAATTCATATTGTCCAACTGGGTTTATCAATAGACATTTTTTGCGTCGGCGGTTGTGAAGCGCTTTCGATATGTGGGAACGTGTTAGCGACTATGTTATGGACGAAATGGTAAACAAGACATGGAGAACAAAACGCTAACTGAATGGGAAAAGTTTACATCTACACCGGGAGAATCCATTGAATCCTACTATGGAAGGTTTTGCACTTTGATGAATGAGCTTATCAGAAACAAGTTGGCACCGAACAATCGTTCAAAACATCAAGTTCTGAATAATCTTCCGAGAAGAATGGGAGCGATATGTCACTATTGTCAACCAAACAAAAGACTTACATTAGGTGAACTTTGATCAACTGAATGATTTCGAAACTAAACCAAGGCGAAGTTAAAAGTCAAGCAAGAAAGATTAGCAAAGAATCATGATTCATTGGCACTCATTGCAAAGACTCAAACTACAGTGAATACACAACAACAAGCTTCATCATCTTCCAACAACAACAACTTGCAGCAATACATTCCACAACCACAACAACAATTCTATCCTGATCAACAATACCAGAACAAGGAATCACGATCATGAAAGCTGACCATGTAGAAGCGACCTTGCAACATATATTTTCTTTATTGGATAAAGCATTTAACATCGCATGGTAATCATGCGGTTCCGTATCGAGGGTAATCGGTCGAATTGACATGTTGGAAATCGAGATGGAACGGAATGTTGGGAATAAAGCAGTGGGTAATCGAATGGAAATGTTGTAGCTCGATCGTTGGGAATTATGGAAATGTGAATCGGGGAATCGATGCAATATGCGAGCGGTTTGATGGACATCAAGTCGGTGTGAGATCGAGAATATGGGATATCAAAATGGGAATAATCGTTTTATGACTTCGTTGAGTGCTACCTCCGAACCTCAAAGACAAGATCAGGGATCTAGTGTCAACCGACTTAAAGCTTGAAAAGATCCAGTACATGTTGATGTTAGCGGAAAAGAAGAGTTGGGAATTGAGTTGACTGGCGAGGAAATCAAATTCAGTACCCAAAATGGGAAGATACAAAGACGATAATGCAACCTCGGTCATACAATCAATCAGCAGGACACAACATCAAGCGGTACTTATGACACAACTCACTCTCGACACATATTCACTCAATGAGGTACCAAATTAGTTTACTCATGAGAAGCCACATTCGTGTCTCCGAAACCTTATTATGACACATATGTGGGAGAGCAAGTTAATAGCAATGTTAACTCAGAAACTCCATATATGGATCCTAATGGAGGTCAAGTGATACAGAATGGTGCTAATGATGAGGAAACACGTGCTTATTTTGAATCATTAATTAATCAATGTGGCATTGAAGTTGAGAAAGTAAGAACGGTCAATCGCGAGGTTAAGGCCGCGAATAAAATTGACGCTTGAGCTTGAGAGTTACAAGAAGCACGCCAAAGCCTATGAATTTCATACAAACAAAATGTCAGAATTAGAAATTGGTTATCGAGATTCCGTTTTAAGAGAAAAAGATTTGCAACTCAAGTATGACACACTTGATGTGAATCTGAATTTGAAAATCAAATCTTTAAACAAGGAAATTTATGATCTAAATGACCAACTTTCAAACAAAAAGCTTTGTTTTTCGATCTTGAAAAAGAGAAGTTAATTAACGATTTTGCAAAGCGAGAAGATTCTCTTCTTGATGAAATTCTTGATAAAACGGGAAAAATCAAAACTTTGGACAATTTGCTTCTTACAACGGGTCATTCAGCTAAATCAAACAAGATGCTTTCTAACCAAGTAAATCCACGTTTTCATACTTCACATAAGATGGCACTTGGTAACGACCCTTCTTCTTTTCTCAAGAAAGCTCGAAATCTCGAATGTGTTGAACAATGGAAAACCTTTGCATGAACCCATAATTGTTAAGTGATTCTCTTGAAGCGTTGGAACTATCGAGGAGAGTAGATCAAAATGAAACAAAACATCCGGAAATCAAACCTATTGATTATAATAAATGGAACCAAATTAATGGTATTTACGTTTTGTTTCTCAATCAACGTTTCCACCAAACCAAGTGTTTCAAACAAAGTGTCAACACCGGTTCAAAATCGGTTCAAAACCGGTTGTTGTCTCCAAATCTCTTTGAACATTGAACAAATGTCTTCAAACAATCTTTTTAACACAAGTGATGCGAGAAGTATTTTGGAAAATGTGAAAACTAGAATTGCAGATCTTCAAGAGACCGTTAAAACTAAAACCAATATTAGAACAAACATCTGGTTTAATAGTTTTGATAATGAACAGAAAAAGTTTTTTGAAACTCAAATTGCCCCTCAGTTGAATAACATCAACTCAAGGGTAATTCATTTTGAACAAGCCTTTTGAAAGACAGTGACTTTGTCAAGGACCATAAATCCCTGGTAAAGCAAGCTAATGAACGTGTTGAACACATCAATGTTTTGGAAAATTTAAATGATTCTCTCTTGAAGATGTTATGACTCCGATATTATGTCCATCATTTTGCAAACATATTACATTGAAGATCATGAAAGACTCCGATGCGAGACCTCCGTAATTGTTTCAAAATATGAAAATGCTCTTGCAAAACTTGAAAAAGAAAACGTGACTTATTTTAAACAACTTGATGAAAATCGAGGAATGCAAGTATGACAATGTCGTATGGCGTGCCTACAAGGACATGAAAGAGCAAAATGATTTTTGAGAGCTTCGGGCGGTCTAAAAGGAAAGGTTGTGGATACTAAGTTTCAAAACCATTGGTGAGGAGAAAACAAATGTTCTCAAACGGTTTCCAAACCAAAAATGTCTATTTCAGTTTCTCAAAAGTCAATGAGAAAAATGATTTGTCAAAAAAAATCACTCCACGATCCACGCCTTATTAAAAGAGAATTATCAAAGCTTTTGAAAAACACATTTTGAGAATGAAAAAGTGTTTACACGGCATCTCTAGGAATATTACAGGAATGTGACCAAAAATCCGGTTTAAAGACGAGTTCTAACGACATGGTCAACAATCACTATCTAGAAGAAGCTAGGAAAAAGGCACAGACTTCGAAAAGACGAATTCTAGGTGCAACATCTAGGGTGATGAATTCTACAAGATTTCAAGGCATTGCTAGTAGTAGTAAACCATTACCTAGGAACACTCTACATAAGACTAGGATTGGCTTGCATCTAAGAGTAGTTGCGCAAAAGAAAATGCTATGCCCTTAGAAAACAACACTAGGAATTCTAAGTCTTTTTCGAACAATAATCAATTTTCAAAATCAGTAGTGACAAAGTTAAAAGGCTGTTTGTTTTAAACAAGAATATTGAATTTATGCGTACTACATGTAAAAATGTGTCTTTTATTAATCATGATGCATGTGCCTTACAATATCTCAAGAAAGATAATTCTGTGTGAGGCACAATCCACTAAGACACCAAATAGAAACAAACCCGGTGACAAGATGAACATCAAAAAGAAACCTAATAGGTGGATCTCTTGGGGCGTAGTTTTATAAAAAGAGTCTTCAATTTGCATCGATAAGAAAACAACTTCTAGATCTTACCTTAGGTGGAAACCCACGGGAAAGTTTTCAACAATAGGTCTTAGATGGATTCCCACAGGAAAGATTTTTGATACTTGCACCAACACGGATAATAGTGAAACTCATCATGTTAAGGAAGTTGAATCCACTACAACCGTTGATAGTGATCACCCTCCGAGTGAGGAAACATGTACTAACACTTTGTTATTTGTGAAAGCTCTTCTTCTTTGGTTGCGGTGATTCAAATATCTCTGAACCCACTCATCGAGGGTTCCAATTGTAAAATCTTCTTCTCACATTCTCTCATCTTCTATTTTTGATTTTCCATTTCTTTTATAAAACCAAAAAAAGCAAAATATAAAAATATAAAACTTTCAAAAATTCAAAAACAATAGAAAATCAAAAATCCAAAAATATTCTTCTCACGACATGTCTATCATTATAATCGATATTAAATGCGTTTCTAGAAATGTCATTCAACAATGATCTGGTATGTCACAGGATGCTTGGCGAGAGTTCTTTAAATGTTTTCTAAAACATGTCGTTTCTCAAAATTTCTTCAAATTATGGCTTTCGTATACTTGATGCGAACCCGGACTTCAAATTAATGGCTTACGGACACATCGATTCGGGACCAACTTCAAAGAAAGGAAAGTGCTTAACCAAAATTAAAGGTTTTAAATATTTTTCAAGCACTATTCCTAAAAACATAATGGCTTGTAAGTATTTCAGCTTGCAACCCGATCTTTAAAGAAATGAATGTGCTACGCAAAATCGATTTTCATAAATATCGAGCACTTATCCTAAAACAAATGAAGATAATTTTTCTCTAAATATCTTCAATAGATTTTCAAAATCTTCATCTTGCGTACCATTTATTCGAAATTTTTCAAAAAGAGTTTTTCAAAATCTCTCACATTTGGTACCAAGATAACTCCCTCTAAACCCTTAATTGATTCTAAATTTTCTGTATGAAAAATATGCTTTCGTTAAGGGGGAGTATAAAACCAAAGTTGTTTCAAAATTCATGCTAAATGGTTTCTCTCCAAATGCTTTCGAAAAACATATCTTTTAATCATTTTGTTTCAAAAACATCATGGATATGCTATTTTTGAGGGGGAGAAACGTGATTAAAATGTGATCAAAATGTTTTATGATCGTTGTTTGAATCTCAAAAGAGCTCGACTCAGACGGAACCAATGAATTGACGAGTAATCAAAGTCAGTAAATGTACCATTTCGAAAACTTTCTATGGACTTGACCGGGGCGGGTAATAATTTCAAGCTAGTTCTCTAGTGATGTAAGCGTGTCTCGAATCGGTCTAGTTCATTTAAAGTCGATCAATTCAAAAGTTGAACTACGCCTCTATGTGCATATTTACTGTCAAAACTTATAAGCACATGTGAAGGGAGTGTTTAAAATATAAAACTCGAAGTGTTCCAAACATGTTTTCTATCAAAAACACTCACGAGATTTTCAAGAAAAATGGTTTTATGGCAACAATAGGACGATCATGGGGTTATAAGGTGACTATGGATAGGAAACTCGATCCTATGATCCGCCGAGTAGGAGGATCTACCCAAGGACATCTCAAATAGTTAGTATTAGAAGTCCTTAGGTATGATTGAAAAAGGAGTAATGTGAGAAAGGAGAAAGAAGGGGTTGAAGAATTAAAAGAAATGTAAAAGAAAGGGTGAAAAGAAATAGCCCTCCATATTCAACCTTAGAGTGAAAAGGGTTCAATACATATGCTCTTGGTTGTCACTAGATGACAGGTATTGAAGACAAAGCGTCATGGACCCGTGGCCGACTTGCACTAAACCTTCTAGCCACTCAATTCCTCTTAAAAGGATTTGTTTCATTCTCATTGGGAACCCTACATAATCTATCGACCTTCTCTTAGAGATCGTTGATATTGAAGAAGGAGACCCTCTCCCTAGTCTCCGCTTAGGAAAACCATAATGCACTTATTGAGTCTAGAGCCATGAGATTCATCAAAAGATCTCATAGGAACACTTGACATGACATCGCTTGTTGTTCATCTATAAGGACACAAGTGATATATTCTAGAGTCCTACGCAGATCTTAGCAATCTGCCTGAACATTTATGAGAAGTTTCACATCGTGATCTTCGTGATTGAATGGAAACTCTGCCGGGGTCAACATCAAAGCGACCACGACGGTGTGCACTTCGGTAATTCTCGGTGGATTACGCAGTGTGTCTCGAAGCGGTCTACGATGGAGTGGTGATGCTTGGTGACCTCGACTCATCGAACTTGTAGGTGTATTTGGTTTATCGCGTTATCTCACTTGTGGGACCCGGTTCGAGCGGCCTGCAGTGAATTAGAGAGATGTGTTTTCACATCTTTGTTAACACCCTCAAATTCAAACTTGTAAGTGCCGGAATCCGCTTATTACTAACTTGTTTTATGTTTACTTCTTATGGAAGCTCCGGGCGGATTGATCGTCTGAGACTATACATGCTCATACCAAAACACATGAAAGTTCTCATCATAATCAAAGGCTACACAAAGTTTAAAGACTCAAGAACTACATCATTGGTAACCAAAAGTCAAATAGAAGTGTGAGCATCTTTGGAGAAATGGAGAATGGCGTGGGAACAACCAACAAAGTTGACAACGGCAAACAACCACATTATCGATCACAAAGCATGAAGGAACAAAGAATCAAGACTATTCTATATCTACGTACAAAGTTCGAGCTCAAGAAATGTAAAGACCTAATCAAGTGGAGCATCATTTGAATGACCACCCCTTAGGGGAGATTGTTAGCCTTAATAGTTTTTATTAGAAGTGATGGTCATTCACATTTAGGAACTTTGTAACGTGTTAGATATCGTGATAGAATAGTCATCGGGCTCGTGGATAGGCCAAGCTAAATGGCTAATAGTTGAGACTTGCTAACCGTTTATAAGCTGGCGTGTCATCAAACCCAATCCGGTCGACAAAAGCCCAAGCAAAGCCTTTAGGGCATCAAGTCCCTTGGACTATAAATACCCCTCAAATGGTCATTTGAGGGGTGTGGTTGAGTGTGTGTGTGTGTGTGTTTTTCCTTGAAGCAATATACAACTTATTGTTTTCATCTTTCTTTTCTCTACCTCTCTAAACATACATACGAATTCATATTCAAGTCACCAAGTTCTTATCTTATCTTAATCTTTCTCTTTATTTACGCATAACAGTTTGGGTTTAACGTGGTATTCTTGTGTTCATAACGTGGGTATTTGATAAGGTTGGTATATCTTAGGTCTTAACATGAACACCCCTTCTCCGCTCCCTCAGGTACTGATTTGCTACTATATCTAAACGTGTCACAGTAATATTAAGTGTAAAGACTTCGCGATGATGACTCTCTTCTTTTCTTTTCTTTTTTAAAACTTAATGCTTTTTTTCCTACTTTTTCACTGTAGAGAAAAATCCGAGTTTGTATATGATATTAAATCTAAGCTAGCCGAGAACACGACTGTTTTAGATTCACGATGATCAGAACAAAGAAAAGGAAATGTTGTTTATTCTTACATCCGGATAAGAAAGCTGGGCATTGCAAAGATGCCAGCAGAGGCAATCATTACACCGACCCTCACTCTGTTAGACAAGTATCAGAGTATCCTTTCGTTGATGAGCATTCAAATGGCTCATTTTTATTATGCTTATTTTCTATAATGTTTTAAATCTTTAGTGCACTTGAAAATATCGCTACTATGCGGCTTTAATTCTTAACTCAAATCTAGACCTCTCAAGATTCATGGTGTTTCTGATGGTGAGGTATTAGTCTAAACCTCAAAACCTATGTATTATGATATTCAACTTCATATCTCAAATAAACTTAAATAATTTCAGATATGTGTCATTGCAAATATCTGCATTGAAACTTGTTGGTGAAGCTTAGGTCTCATGCCATCATTGAAGGTATTTTATATCTTTCTGTTAGTGCTTAAGTTAGAGGCATCAATTTACAAGTTTGTTGACCGTATCATTTAAGAAATATATGTTATTGTTCTGCTGCGTGTGATGACATCTTATGGATATGCTGTATAGTTTGTGATAACAAACATCAAATTTATTCCTAAAATAAACAAACCCTCATGGGATTCACACAATGTAAAATGAAGCATTCTTTACTTTCCATATAGGTTAATATACAGTTCTTTGATCTATATCATAGATTCTGTCTATGGTGTTTCTGTAATCTTACCATCTTTGCGAAACATGGTATAAGAGTAATGTGACATTGGATCTCTTAATCAGAATCCAATATTTTAAAGACACTGTCATTCTTAAGGAGAGGCGAGTTTTAGTTATGAGTTTACCATGAGCTGCTCCATTTAAAGTTCTTTCTTTGTATTTCAAAGCTAACAAAAGCAAGTTAAAGGAACCCTTGAAAGCTGCGTGGTGAGCTGTGAAGGTCAAAAATGTCACTGAGAGCACCAAAAAGCCTATAGTGCTTGACTGAAGGAACAAGTATTTTACTTTGTAATCTGATATTGGTTGATGTTAGGAGTTAGGAATGTAGTAAACTTGTCACTAATTTAAGGATTTAAGCAAAAACGATGAGGCAATATTGTATAGATGCAAATTCTACTCTTCCGATGCTTAAATGGCGTTTTCAATATCTTAAGTATTGCTTTTAACATAACATGCGGGTTCAGGTCTTCTAAAAATAAGTTGAGCAGTGATGGATCTAACCAAGCGCATTTATGGTCTTTGGTTCCAACCGACTTTTCACATGAGACACCTCATCCATGGGAATGTAAGCATGGTTTCCGTTTATGGGACCCGTTACCACCTGTAGCCTGCCATAATCCCATGGATAGCCAACTGCCAGAGAGTGTGCGGTATAAGTTACCGGTAGCATTGGTCAGAATCGCATCGTATCATGTAGGATCTATATACCAAGTGACAACTCTAATCAGTTCACCTTTATGGTCTCTCCCGCCACCACTTGAGCTCTGAATTCAACCATGCCCAGTCAAGCTCCATCTGCCACCACAATAACTGCATCCCATTCTCTTTAAAAAGAATATTAAGAACTCAAATGACTCCTTTGCCTTCCAGATTGAAGTGCTTTTCAGGTATCAGTGTTTATCAATTATTTTCGGCGACTTTTGCAAATTAAACCAGACCATTGTCTTCCCACCCGTTTTCAGACCAAAACCTTTCACCTTGGAGCTTGTAGGGCGCGTGTTCCCAAGCCAAAAGCCCATAAACACACCCCTTTCAGTGAATCTTTCACTGTAAGAACCCATATATTATATAGTGTTAATAACATGTTTTATTATCAAGTGTAGGTCATTTCATTTGTAATAGGTCGTTAACAATTATGGTTTATAAATGTTTGTATTTAGATTTACAGCTCATGTAGTAAGCCAATGAGCTGTGATAGAAGGTTCTTCTAGAACCAAGGGGAAACACCTCTACTTATGTAAACACTATAAATACCCCTCCCCCTTAAGGAGAGGGTGTTGGTTCTAATTGCAATTATCATTTTCATTAATACTTCATTAGTTCCTTCCACTTTCTCTCTCTAAAACTTTCTGTCTCTAGAAATACATATTGATGTGATAGAATAGTGACCTAACTAGTGGTATCAAGAGCCAAGGGATAGTTTAGGTTAATATTGATTAGATCTAATAGAAATCCGTGCTTAAAAACGTGTTTTAGATTGAAATTTATAGATTTATTGGACTGAAATACGTATTTGTTGGGAATTATACGTTTGAGTTGATAAGACAAAAAGAATGAAACAAGAGGGACTTAATACGACAAGAAGGAAACCTACAAAAAGATGGAAGGACTTGCTTGCAAAAGAAGTTTTATTTATTAGTCCTTAGTAGAGATTTGTAAACCCTAATCCTCTAGTATATAAAGAGGACATAGGTGTAGGTTTAATACACATGTCTTCCAAGATGTAGTCGACTTAAAGGTGTGTGTGTGTCCTAGGCGTATAGTCTTGTAAATGCCTAGGTTATTAGTTTAGTTATCTAGATGTGTTCCTATAAACGTCTTAGATTAGTTAGTGTTAGTGATTGAAAATCTAGTGTCAATAACAATTATATTTTGATTTATCCGCTGCGTATTGTCATTGTTATTGTTAAACCCTAAGGCTCAAAACGATCTAAATGAGTTCTATCAAACTTCTCAATTGGTATCGAGCTTGGGAGCTCGTTACCTAGGATTCACAAGGTTTCTTGGCGAAAAAGAATGAAGAAAATCGATTTTTTGCAAAATTCGCAACTTTTCTGCAACATAGTTTTCAAGAGGGTATAGCTTTTTAATGAACTGTTGGATCGGGCTAAAATTCGAATTGGCGCTTCTTGGTATATCTATCTTCAATCTCACCAAAGGGATTGTTGATCTGCGCTCTCAATCAAAAGTTATAAGCTGTCAAAGTCTGCTGCTGAAACTGAAATTTTTTTCGTAAGGTTACTACAGCATTGTTTTGAAACGATCATAACTTTTTCGTTAACCGTTGGATCGTAATGAAATTTTAGGTGGACGTTCTCTATATGATAATCTAACTTTTCACTAGAGGGATTGTCGATTTGAGCTATTATGTGAAAGATATATGCTATCGAAGTTGGCTGCAAAGAGCGTTTTCAAAGTACTGCTGTGTGTTTCAAAGTAGTGTTAGGATTTAGTCAAAGTAAAGCTCTTTGATCAAAGTACTGTTGTTTATGTTCAAAGTACTTCTCTTTTGGTCAAAGTACTACTGATTTCACAAATAACTGTTCGAGGTTTCAAGTGCGCAGGTATAGGTTGAGAATCTTGCTTCGTTGTTTTAAAGTGCTGCTAGTTTTGATCAATATCGGATAGAACGAATTGTTTTTGGTTCTATTATGGTTCTGAATTTGAGGGGAAGTTCAGATGGTTTGAAGTATATCGTATGACACACACAAGATTATTGGTTCACACACACAAGATTGGAATTTGTACTTAAAGATTTTAAAAAAGCTCGTATTTGGATTTATTGGACTAGTTGATTACGAAGACGGTTGAATATCATTTATTTGATGTTGTAGTTGAGTTTCACAGGTTTGTGTTCTTATCATATCTCAAAGTGGGTGTTACAATTTGTAGATAACTTGTTCGTACTTTATAGAGATGTGACAAAGACTTGATGAATCTAGCAAAATTGTGTGATCTACAAACTGATGGTGCTTAATACTCACTTTTGCTATCACTTTAAGGAGTTACGTTATTGTGCTCAGTGTCTCATATAGTTGAGGATTTGTCAAGAGGTTGTTGTCTACTTATACTTTCTGTAGGAGTATGAGTTTCGGAGTCACGTGGATAGTACAAGACATAAGACGCAAGTTTTAGAAATTTTACTTCTTCATCAAATTTATTATACTCAGTTTTCTTCACCAGTGATCATTACAAGGGAGCTTGTGATTGGAAGAATCATTGATGTTCATGCATTACTCAAGGGAAGTGTTTGATTTTACTACTATTGATTAGTATTACTACTTTTGGTTTAGATTTCTACTGTTTCAAGTTCATTTTTAGTTGCGGAAAACTTCATGGAGGGTAATTTGAGACATTGGAATGATGAATTGGATGTGTGGTATTGGTTCGTGGTGGTCAAGATCATTATTTGCATACGTTCCCTATTTGGATAATAACAAAAAGGGGAAGAGATGTTTGAGTGGCATGGCATGGATTAAGGGGAAGACAAAGGAAGACATACTTGTTTCATTCATGGTGAGATCCCTGATCTCAATTTCTCTACTTCGTCTAGGGAAGTTCGTTCAAGAATGGTTTTGTCATTATCAACTAGGGGAAGATTGTTGGGAATTATACGTTTGAGTTGATAAGACAAAAAGAATGAAACAAGAGGGACTTAATACGACAAGAAGGAAACCTACAAAAAGATGGAAGGACTTGCTTGCAAAAGAAGTTTTATTTATTAGTCCTTAGTAGAGATTTGTAAACCCTAATCCTCTAGTATAAAAAGAGGACATAGGTGTAGGTTTAATACACATGTCTTCCAAGATGTAGTCGACTTAAAGGTGTGTGTGTCCTAGGCGTATAGTCTTGTAAACACCTAGGTTATTAGTTTAGTTATCTAGACGTGTTCCTATAAACGTCTTAGATTAGTTAGTGTTAGAGATTGAAAACCTTGTGTCAATAACAATTATGTTTTGATTTATCCGTTGTGTATTGTCATTGTTATTGTTAAACCCTAAGGCTCAAAACGATCTAAAGGAGTTCTAACAAACTCCTCAATTAGTATCAGAGCTTATGTGGAAACTCTGACTAAGAAGAAACCTTAAAACCTAGTTAACAACAAAACCTAAAGATGTCGACTGAAGCTGTTCCACCCCCATCCATCACCTCACTAAGAATACCAATCATTAAGAAGGGAGAATACGACCTTTGGAGCATGAAGATGAGGCAGTACATTGCTATTACAGACCATGCATTTTGGAATGTAACTGTCAATTGTAATGAAGTAGTTCTAGATCCTATAGAGATTCCTGGACAACCTAAACCACCTAAAGTAGTCTTACCAGCAGCAACAATAAGGAATCAAGAAAAGGCTCTCAACATATTGTTGTCTTCTATTCCAGATGGACATCTACTCAAGTTCCATGATGCTAAAGATGCAAACCAACTCTGGGCTGCTCTCAAGACAAGGTTTGGAGGTAATGATGCTTCCAAGAAGATGCACAGAAATCTGTTGAAGCAGCAGTTTGAAACATTCACTGTTGGAGAAAGAGAAAGCCTTAATGCTGCCTATGACAGATTCCAAACTCTTCTCAGCATGCTTGGATGTAGCCCGCAAAGCAGAGGTTTCGCTGAAGATGCTAATCTAAAGTTCTTAAGGAGTTTGCCATCGATATGGCATGTGATTACTACTATGATCAGAGGACAATCAGGTTTGGATGTTATGGACTTTGATGATCTCTATAATCACTTGAAGGTATATGAGCATGAGATGAATGGTCAAACTAGCTCAAAGTCTCAAGATAGCTTTTGTGTCTTCTCGAAGAGAGGCAGTACTTCCACTAAAAGTACTGCTTCTCCTACTCAAAGTACTATTGCTCAAAGTACTGTTGCCTACACTACCCCCACCTTTGCTCAGCAACCTGCACCAACAAATACCATCCACTCAGATGAAGTCGTATGCTCTTTCTTTGCACAGTAAGCTACCCTACCTGTTACTTATGAAGAAGATCTATCACAGATTGAAGAGGATGCTCTTGAAGAAATTGATATCAGGTGGCAAGTTTCTATGATCACTGCAAGGATTAGGGGTGTTAGCGATCCGAGCCGAGTCGAGTTTTAGGATATTCGAGCCCAAATCGATTAACTATTACTCGGCTCGAGCTCGAATAAAGTTTCCAAATTTTGCTCGAACTCGAGCTCGAGTAACTATTTAGTGTTCGAGCTCGAGCTCGAAGCTCGTTTACTTATTCAAAAAATTTATTTGACTACTCAAGCTTAAGTTTATCGCTTGTAAGCTTGAACACAAGGTCTTTTATTTCATAAGCTCGACAAGCTTGTTT
Organism: Chrysanthemum makinoi; assembly: GCA_910596185.1. Taxonomy (NCBI): domain Eukaryota; kingdom Viridiplantae; phylum Streptophyta; class Magnoliopsida; order Asterales; family Asteraceae; genus Chrysanthemum; species Chrysanthemum makinoi. Next base: position 219,525,336 of record OU343221.1, on the reverse strand, counting down.
AGAAACACACAATGTTTAATAACATCTAAAGTTTGACTAACTTTTAAAATTGGATGGGGGCTTTGCTTATATAGAATTATTTTCTTTCAAAGTTTCCCTCTTCTAGCAATGTAGGATAAATTTACTAGTATGATATCCCTCTTATATTTTAATTTCTTTTGTTCTATAATTCTCTTCAAACTTATTTTCTTATTTTTGTCTAACTATATAGTTACTAGAAATTGTCAAGAAATGTTTCACGCACAACATGGGAAACAAAACTCTTCGAAGATTTCATTGACCTGGATATTATATGTAGTCGATTTAGACTTTTAGACAAAAGCACATTAAATTATGCCCCGCTAGACAATATAGATATAAGCCTTTTAACTTTCTATGCAAATATTCATCAAGAGTTCAATATTCAACTTTAGCACAAAAATAAAAGAAATACGACATTACAAAAATAAAAGAAATACAATTTGGTACAAGTAATTCAGCTCAAATTTGTAAGGGTGATAACGAATCAAATCTATTCATTTTATTAGACCCGGTTTCCTCACAAGACTTATGGATTTGGCATGCGTTCTTAGATGTTTCTGGGACGAACAACGACGTGAACGTTATAAGTCAATCGCCTATTTTCAACAGTCTCAAATAGGGGGAAGCATCATAAGTTCCATATGTGGCTAACGACGTGACTTATAAAAAGGGGATATTATCTTACTTACGTGATGTATCCGTAAGGGTCTGTTCTTGTTAAGTCCATTTCACAGCCAGGCTCGAATAACACAAAGTGAATAAGGTATAAGGACGTGCACGAAGCAACAAGGAAAGATGTGTGATGAGTGCTTATTCACTCATCATTTTTACCCATCTAAACCCACAAAAATGTCTAAAAACACGGAAATATGACCAAATATACGACAGATATCCTTGGACTGTGTTTTTATGTATTTCAGGTACAAAGGATCGAAAACAGGGCAAAAACGGACAGAATTGAGCTCGGATTGGAAAACGTGCTTTGTAGATGGAGCCGGAAGCGGATTTTCTGCATTTTCAGAGCCGGATTACACATTTGGGAGTGAGCTTGGGGAATCAGACGAAAAACCTATCCCTAAATCCAAATTACCAATTTACCCTTCACCCGAACCCAAAATTACTATTCTACCCTTTTTCACAAAAATCCTAAAATATCATTTCTTTCTAAATCCTTATTTTTATTTAACACCAATTATTTTTCAAAAACCAATTTTTAGTTTTCTTTCAAAAAAAAATACTTTTACTTTAAAAGCAATTTTTACTAAAGACTTTAAAAAAAAAAAAAAACCCATTTAAAACTACTTAAACCTTTTAATCCCTTGAACCCCATCCCCCATTTTGGACCTCTTCTCCTTATGTCCCAAAACAGAACACATAAACAAACCCAAACCCAGTACCAATCTTTACCCGCCAAAACTACAACTCATCCTCCTTGTCTTCTTCTACCTCCTGTCCCTCTCAAACCCTCTGGTCCCCAAGCTCACCTTTACCCCACAACCCACATGGGACTCATTGCCATGTTGGCAATCTCCAACACCCACATTGGACAATACAAAAGGACGGCTAAGATTGTACCCTTGGTGCCCAAGATCATATGAATGGCTAGGATTGAAGCAAACAAGCACAAAGTGTCCATCTCTCACTTCTGTCTCACATCAAAAGCACACAAGCTCAAGTCTTGAAGACCCATTACAGTAGTATAAATAGATGTGCTTTGTAGCCAAGTTTGGCAGTAGGGAGTTTAGTTTTAAAATAGTTTTCATTTTTCAGTATTGTAATTTTACTTTTAGTTTAATGCAAAAGTTGTTTTAAGTTTATTCCAGTTACATTTTTACAAGATAAGCACTTATTCAAAAGTGCTTATCCTATTGTCCATTCTATTTTTTTTACACTCAGTTAACTATCAAGAAAGTTTTTTAACAAGAAACTCCTAATCTTGGTCTACATGGTCAGTTTTCTAAGTATTTCACCCTGTTAAGGGGTGTTTGGCTCAAGCTTATTCAAGGTCCATAAAACTGATTTTTAACCGTTTGACTTGTTTAGTCAAAGTGCTTTTAATATTTTAGGTAGTTTTTTTTTAGTTAGTTGAATTGGATTCAAAAGGTTTTGTAAAAGTTGGAGTAAAAAAAAAGTGGAAAAAGTTTTCTTCACGTCTGCATAACAAGCGGCATGTTCTTTGGCTCCTTCATTATTTTTAAGCAATTTTTTTTCCAAAACTGCTTTTATTACCTCCTTACATACCCACCTCATTATGCCTTTAACTTATTTGCCCTTAGGTTAGCTTTAGGTTGGCTTAATTTTCCTCCCAAATCTGTCCAAAACCCATTTCAGTTTCTGTGACATACAACCAAATTGTCCAAATCCCCTCACATTCTTAGATTTTTAACTTGCTCATTACTTGACCTTAGATTCTAAAAATTGGTATGCATAATATTCAGTAGGTGGGCTAGTCAAAAGTGATTTTTGTTGAATTTTACAAGAGCTTATTATAGCTTATTTATAAGCTCAAAACTGCCCCATTAGGCATGTTTGCTGTTCCATTACAGTAGCAATTGCAGCCCATTTTTTAGCTTTTTTAGGTATCTCATTTTAGCTTATTTAGTGTACCTTAGTGCTTATTAGGTGCCATAGATTAGGAGTGTTAGTCTTAGTTTAACTTTTGCTTATTAGTGCTTATTTAAGTGACTTTAGATTAGCTTAGTATCCATTGTAGCTTGTTGTACCTTTATGCTCCTTTTCCATTGTTACTTTAGGAACTCCTAACTGCTATCTTTTCCTTTTTTATGTTCCTTTAACTCATCTCAGCTTATTGTAAATGCATGCTAGCTTGTTGATTAAACTTTGCTTATAAACTGCTTCTTTTTGTGTTAAAAATCTGTCAAAAGGGGTGTTTGTTTTGCTTCTGTCACGATCTGTTGGAAATAAGCAGTCTTGATACTGCTTATTTCAAAAGTTTGGATAAAAAGTTTTTACAAAAAAGTCTTTGATATTGTCTTATAATTAAGTTGCAAAAAGAAAAAGTTAAAAAAAAAAAAATTGTTTTGCAAAAAGGTTCCACAGTTCGAACACAGACCTTTAGCTCAAACCGCAACACAACCACCATTCACCAACTGCCCTAGGGTCTTTGTTCATTCATATCTTGCAACATTAATTCTTTAAACACAAATTCAGTTTCTAACTAAGTAGCTTATTTAGCTTTTAACTGCTTATTTCGTAAAGCGTACCACCTTTATAATTTTCCTAGAACCATGAGCCTAAAGTATTTTCCATAAAATGTTTAGAATTTTTCAAATTAGTTTAGTATTTTTAATTATTAAATTAGATTAAATTAGTTTTTAAATCATAATAAATATTTTAAAAGTCGAAAAATACGGTTTTTCCTAAAATTATTTTTAGTCGTTTAGAACGTAGGAAAATTAGTTTCACATCCTTAGGCCTTAAATTGTATCATTTTCACTTTTGGTCCGGGATTAGCAGTTTTCACGTTTTTGCATATTATCACTCTAGGACTTAGTGTAACTTAATTTTATTATTGCTTAGTAGTAGTTAGATCATTATTTACTTTGTTCCCGTAGCCTTAATTACTTTCCCTTTAGTTAATTTGTAGAAAACGTAATCAAAAACAAAAACCCGTAACATCGAGCATTTTAATAACAAACCTCAAACGAAATTCTCAATTCACACCTCGTTGGGAAGCGACTGGATATCCTTATCCGTATCACATATCTCACTCACGGATTTGATTGACTAACCTTTTCCTAAAAGGTTTTCGATTCGATTCTGCGTTTATTTTGATATTGATATTATTATATATTCATCCATACACACCACTTAAACCTTCATTATCGGCCGAATCACGAACCGTTTAAGTTTCTTACGGTTAGTCATTCACAAGTGGCTAGCTTGTGTGAGATAACACTGAGGTTGTTCTTGGATCAATTTTTGGCCCGCTGCGGTGAGGTTGTGTGCGACAATATCGTGAAGGTTTGACGATTAGTGACTCGAGATCCTTCCTTCGTGAAGTTATTGTTTTTATAAAAATCAAAAAGTAAAAATATTTTTCCTTTTCTTTGTATATATATATAAAAGATAAAAATACCAAAAGATTTTCCCTTTTGTTTTAAATAAAATAGAAGACACAATCAATATAACATTCTCAACTTGAGTGTTATCATTATAAGTTCCCGAACAAAAGATTAAAACTTGCCTTTGTGTCGCTCGTGATTTGGTTTACTTCTATCGGTTTAACAAACTGTGTGAGGGTATAAGGACGGCCTGACATTAAATTGCGGTGAAAAGAGACGGGTTTTAATAAGCTTCGCTGACCTACTAAGTCTCCCCGCTCCTTTGTGCGTTTTACTTATAAAAGTGATCATTTCACGTGGGATTATTGGTTTAAGTTCACTGTGTTTTGCCTCGGTCTTGTTTTAAGTGAAAGTGTTGTTTTGGAAGTATGCGCTTCGTTCTTCTAATTCTTCTACCCTTCTTGAACCTACCAATTCCGCGAAGACGAAATAGACGTTCCCCGCCAATAGTCGAACCCGAGATTCGTACTAATCCCGACCCCATTCCTGAAATGGCGGATACCCGAACCATGTCTGAGTTACTTCAAGCTCCGTGAGACGGCTACGGTGATGCTATCGTCGTACCACCAATTGACACCGAAAACTTTGAACTTAAGACTAATTTGATTCAATTGGTTTCATCTAAACCTTTTTGTGGTCTTGATAGGGATGAGCCCCATGCCCATATCCGTTGGTTTAATCAAGTGGCTTACACTATTAACTTTCGGGCTCCCTCATGAGTCGATCAAGTTGATGTTATTCCCTTTTCCCTCGAGGGCAGCCGGTTTGGCTTGAGAAAGAACCCCCTCGTTCAATCACAACATGGGAAGACCTCTCTAAAAAATTCGTTAACCAATTCTTCCCTCCGTCGAAAACTACAATGTTAAGAAATGAAATAACCAATTTCGACAAAGATTACGAGAGTTTCGGTGAAGCGTGGGATAGATTCAAAGAACTTCTACGGAAATGCCCACACCATGGCCTCTCGACCTTCATCGATCGATCGTTCTACAATGCTTTAACCCATCCGACCAAGATTAAACAACGCGGCCCGGTGGTAATATCTTGAGTCGTATGCCCGGAGATATTAGAACGATTATCGAGAACAAATCAAAGGTTCCAACCTCCGAACAGAGCGATTGTTGCTAAAGTCACTACCAATTCTTCTTCATCCGTTGTGGAGTCAAAATTGGAAGGACTTACCGACGCTATTCATAGCATGATTAAAGAGTTAAAAATTCAGAAAACGGAACCCGTAAAAGCCGTTACCAAAACTTGTGTTATTTGCGGTGGTCCCCATCCGTATTACAATTGTCAAGCCACGATGGTGACGTCGAGAAATGCCGCGTGGCAGCTGCTAATCACAATCACAATCCTAATCCGAATCAAGGATACCTTGTTAATCAAATGGGACCACCGGTTTTCCTCAACCTAACAATCAAAATAGGTTCAATCAAAATCAAGTGAAAGGGCAAAATATTCCATATCAAGCCCCGATGAACCAATACCCTCCCCAAGGGAGTAATCTCAATCATGGTTATCAAGCTTCTAATTACCAAACCCCGTTGGCCTCTATTGAACTTTCCACTACATTAAGTCTAATGAGGTTACAATTAGGGTTTTAAAGCCAAATCACTACTTTGAGAAATGATTTCCAAACTTCAATGTCAAAACAAGGTAATGAGTTAAAAAATGAATTGAACAAAACAAACAACAAAATTGATCAAAATCAATACAAAATTGAAAATATGTTCAATAGTATCATGTGTCAAATGAATCAAGCTTCAAATTCTAAAACCCTTCCTTTAATACAATTCCTAACCGAGAATTAAATGCTATTGCCACCCGAAGTGGTAAGTCATATGATGGACCCTCGATGCCTACACCCTCTCCGGTGAGGGAAGTAGAACGAGAGACCGAGGTGACCAAGGACAAGGTGCATTCTACAAGCCCACAAAGTACCGCGCCGTCCAACCTCGGTAGTCCACATCCCCATTCGGAGCCGATGTTCGAAGATTAAGCCTTCAATTCCTTATCCTTCAAGGCTTAATGATCAAAAGGCCCGCGACAAAACTAATCAACAAATGGAAAAGCTTATCCAAATCTTTCAAGATACGCACCGAGATTAGTTTGCGGAGGCTCTCCTTCTAATGCCCAAGTTTGGTCCTACGATCAAAAGCTTGTTAAGCAACAAAGAAAAAATTTCCGAGTTGGCTAAAACTTCCTTGAACGAGAATTGTTCGGTTATCCTTAAAAACTTCGAAAAGTTAGGAGACCCCGGAAAATTCCTCATCCCATGTGATTTTCAAGGATTAGTTCAATGCTCCGCTTTGGCCGATCTTGGCGCAAGCATTAACTTGATGCCACACTCCGTGTGGAAAAAGCTTTCGTTACCCCTACTCACACCTACATGTATGATCCTCGAGCTTGCCGACCCGGCAATTCTCATCCGTTAGGTATAGCCGAGGATGTTTGTGTGAAAGTAGGAAAATTTCATTTCCCCGCCGACTTTGTTGTCGTCGATTTCGATGCCGATCCCAAGTGCCCCTCATCCTTGGGAGGTGCTTCTTAAAAGCGATTGATGCATTGATCGATGATGAAGGAAATCATCACTTTGAGGGTAAACAAAGAAGCCGTAATTTTCAATGTTAACCAAGATTTGAAATCTATGCCTACCATTTGTGGTATTGATAAAGTTGAAAGCCGTGAAACCAAGGTGACAAAGGACCCGGTGCTTCCTACTAATAACGGAAGTACCGAAAACGTCCAACCTACGGTTATCCAAAATTCTCCATCTAGGATCGATCAAAGTCTTTCACGATTTACGGTTAAGAGATCTTGAGGTAAACGTGTTGAGCTTAAACGACTACCAAGCGGAGACCATAACGGAAGTGGTGGAAATTGCTAGCTAGAAGCACACCACTTGTCCCACCTCGCATTGGTTAATCGAATCGATCTTGTTGAACCTTCTTCGAGTGGCAATCCCACTCCTACTTCCGACCTCATTATTTCCGACTTTTCCCCTTCCCTCACTCCGCGGGGAAGTAACTTGAATTTGGAAGAGATCGAAGCTTATTATTTTTCGTGGGGAATTGATGACGATGAATCGACCCGGGAGACCGTGTTGTGAACAATTACTTAGTGAAAAGACCCGTTGTCTTCTTCACTCCCTCGGGAAGAAATTGAAATTAAAGAAGTTGAGCTTTTGACCAAAAATCCTTGAAGCCCGAGCCGAGGATTCAGCTATTGATTTACTTCTCGAGGAGTTCGCCGATGAACTCGCTCGCCTTGGTCCTCTCCCACCGAGAATTGACAATGAAGTCTTTGACTTTGAAGCCGACTTACGTGAACTTGAGTATTTGTTGTATGGAGATCCGTCACTTGATCCTTCAATTGATAAGGAGTTCTCCGATAAACTTGCTCTCACGGACTCGATTCCATCTAAGAATGAAAATTTGAATGATGATCCTTTGGAAAATTTTGATGATCCATTCTTTCCCAAAAAAGAGAAGAACTTGAAAGTTTCAATTGATGAACTTGTTGATCAAGATGTTCTTCATTCTTTTTTAACCGAGAGTGACTCCCTTCTCGAGAGTTTTACCGTGGTTGACACTTTCAATTCATGCCTCTCCGAGGATAAAGTATTCAAACCCGGTATAATACCTTCCAAGGGAGTTCACTCTAAGAGAACTCAAAATTTTGAAATGGGTACTTTACCGGTGATGTTTCAAACTCTTCGACCTAACCATGAACTCCTCTTCTCTATGGAGTTATTTGTGACTAAGATTGTGCTTCTTGATGATCCATCATTCCTCGTCTTCCGCTAAAAACGGGATGATGGATTCATCTTTGATTTTGAACCAATACGGGTTTTTGATCTCTAAGGCGGTGGGCAAAGATTTTGAACACTATGTTCTCATGCCTAAAATTTTGCCCACCCAACCCACCCGTGCTACCTCATTCGGAAATGAGGATTTCATTTTCGACCTCGGCATCTCCATTCATCATTCTTTTGAGCCGGATATATCTCATCGGTGGAACTTTCAGCACATTCAATGTTTATCCAAACCATTTGAATGAAAGTCCGATGGAGATTTTCTCTTCCACTTGCTTCCCCATGGACCAATGAATTCGGGGTCGAGTCAAGCTAGCGATTCGGTTAACAAAAACAGTAGCATTTCATGGGTGTCCACCCATGTTTCTATCTTCTTTCTATTTTCTAACACTAAGTGTGGAATTCCCCATTGTTCTTGTTGTTGTGTTTGCTCTCGTTTTAGGATTCCCGTGATTGTGATGATTGATGCGCTTGTTTTCGATTCACCGTAATATCCGATCTTTTGCTAACGATTATCTAGGGATATCTTTATTAACCCTTTTGTGAAAAAGATTTCGCTTCCACTTGGCTAGTAGTATTACCTTTTCCGTTCTATAGTTTCATTTCGGCCGATACTTTGAATATTGAGGGCAATATTCAATTCTAAGTGTGGGGGGAAATTCTAGCGAATTTTGATCACATTATGTACCTTCTAGTACCCTAGCACCCCCGTTTTGACCAAAAATTTTAAAATTTTTATCGCTTTAAGTCAAGTATTTGCATTTACAAGAAGTGCTTTGCACAAAAATAATGCGTTAATACTTCGGTATTAATGGTAGTTTAGTCTTGATTCAGCTAGAACAAGGGGAATCCCGACTCTGCTAGAGTGTTGATCTAGCTGCTCTCTTAACATATAGGCTAAGGTTTTACGGCGTTGACAAATGAAAATGCTAAGCGTGGAGTAGTTGGTTCTCTTTAGAGCTTATATAAGTAATCTGTGGCTTTTTCTCCCAGAAGCTAACTAATTGGACTTAAATACGTGCTCATTGTCAAACTTTTGAACATTCAAATAGTCTTGTTACAATAAAAAGTGTTTAAGCAAAATTGATTTAGAGTCCGAGTTCAACTTTTTATTTAAATTTCCGAGAAAGCATACTTTCTTTAAATCTGAATAATGTTGCAAAATGAAAGTATCGAAAGTTGCTTGAATGATGCAAAAAGTTGCAAGTTTAAAGTTTAAAGTCAAAAAAAAAAAAAAAAAAAAAAAAAAAGATATGAGTTGCGTGAATAAAAGTACTATGTTTCTTGTGAATAAATGTGCTAAACTTGCTTTTCTTAAATTTAAATCGAAGTTGAACTATTAGATCAAAGTTGTCTAAAAGTTTGATGGTAATTTGGAAATCCTTGATTTCAAAGATCTAAAGCTCGATACTATTCTCGAGGGTGAAAACCTAGCCTCCTTAAAAGGACAAGCTGAGAAGAAAGTCGCAACATGGAGTGATCTCACCTTTGAATATCTAATTTCTAAATTGTCGTCGGTTGTAATCCATTTAGGTTTAGTTTTAACTTAACGGTAGCCGTCAAATCTTTGGAATCGAATTCCGCTAATTCGGTACTATTCTCGTGAGGTGTCAAAAGCCGGTCACTTAAAACTAATGTTTGGGATGTCGAGAAAAGCGCTACATGGAAAAGGCTCTTTCGATCCTTAGACTTTCATCGTTTCCGGTGAGTTAGTACTTTAGTTAAGTGGATTACAACCATAACAAATGTCGATTTCAATGGTCAAACTTTTGAAAATGAGCACACTCACTTAAATTGTATAAATTGCGGGAGTAAATAGTTAAGTCTCGACTTACATAGATTATTTTATATAAGTAGTGTTAGCATTTTACAAAAATGTTTGCACAATAAGTTTAAGCTTAGTTTGAGAGTATAAAAAAGAGGATGACGATTACAATTCCCCGGAGACACCCATTTTGTGTGAATCCCGTTCCGTGATGCCATGTTTTGATAATCAAGCATGTTATTTATTTACGTTCAAGTTTAAATTTCTCGTAGTTGAATAAAAAGTAAAACGGGTATTCTTGGTATTTTGATCCTTTCATTACTTCATGATCGGATTGCTGGGACTAGCAATTGATAGTGTGGGGGATTTGATGAGTGCTTATTCACACATCATTTTTACCCATCTAAGCCCACAAAATGTCTAAAAACACGGAAATATGACCAAATATACGGCAGATATCCTTGGACTATGTTTTTATGTATTTCGGGTACAAAGGATCAAAAAAAAAGCGGGCGGTCAATTTCCGGATTGGAAAACGTGCTTTGTAGATGGAGCCGGAAGCGGATTTTCTGCATTTTCAGAGCCGGATTACACATTTGGGAGTGAGCTTCGGGGCGAAAAACCTATCCCTAAATCCAAATTACCAATTTACCCTTCACCCGAACCCAAAATTACTATTCTACCCTTTTTCACAAAAATCCTAAAATATCATTTCTTTCTAAATCATTATTTTTATTTAACACCAATTATTTTTCAAAAACCAATTTTTAGTTTTCTTTCAAAAAAAAAAAAATGTTTAAAACAAAAAAAAAAAAAAAATACTTTTACTTTAAAAGCAATTTTTACTAAAGATTTTTTTAAAAAAAAACCCATTTAAAACTACTTAAACCTTTTAATCCCTTGAACCCACCCCCCATTTTGGACCTCTTCTCCTTATGTCCCAAAACAGAACACATAAACAAACCCAAACCCAGTAATCTTTACCATAAAACTACAACTCATCCTCCTTGTCTTCTTCTACCTCCGCCCTTCTCAAACCCTCTGGTCCCCAAGCTCACCTTTACCCCACAACCCACATGGGACTCATTGCCATGTTGGCAATCTCCAACACCCACATTGGACAATACAAAGGGCGGCTAAGATTGTACCCTGCAGTGTGAATCATATGAATGGCTAGGATTGAAGCAAACAAGCACAAAGTGTCCATCTCTCACTTCTGTCTCACATCAAAAGCACACAAGCTCAAGTCTTGAAGACCCATTACAGTAGTATAAATAGATGTGCTTTGTAGCCAAGTTTGGCAGTAGGGAGTTTAGTTTTAAAATAGTTTTCATTTTTCAGTATTGTAATTTTACTTTTAGTTTAATGCAAAAGTTGTTTTAAGTTTATTCCAGTTACATTTTTACAAGATAAGCACTTATTCAAAAGTGCTTATCCTATTGTCCATTCTATTTTTTTTACACTCAGTTAACTATCAAGAAAGTTTTTTAACAAGAAACTCCTAATCTTGGTCTACATGGTCGATTTCTAAGTATTTCACCCTGTTAAGGGGTGTTTGGCTCAAGCTTATTCAAGGTCCATAAAACTGATTTTTAACCGTTTGACTTGTTTAGTCAAAGTGCTTTTAATATTTTAGGTAGTTTTTTTTTAGTTAGTTGAATTGGATTCAAAAGGTTTTGTAAAAGTTGGAGTAAAAAAAAAGTGGAAAAAGTTTTCTTTCGTCTGCGCAAAAGGCTGTATTGTTGGCAGCTTTCCTTACATTTATTTTTAAGCAATTTTTTTTCCAAAACTGCTTTTATTACCTCCTTACATACCCACCTCATTATGCCTTTAACTTATTTGCCCTTAGGTTAGCTTTAGGTTGGCTTAATTTTCCTCCCAAATCTGTCCAAAACCCATTTCAGTTTCTGTGACATACAACCAAATTGTCCAAATCCCCTCACATTCTTAGATTTTTAACTTGCTCATTACTTGACCTTAGATTCTAAAAATTGGTATGCATAATATTCAGTAGGTGGGCTAGTCAAAAGTGATTTTTGTTGAATTTTACAAGAGCTTATTATAGCTTATTTATAAGCTCAAAACTGCCCCATTAGGCATGTTTGCTGTTCCATTACAGTAGCAATTGCAGCCCATTTTTTAGCTTATTTAGGTATCTCATTTTAGCTTATTTAGTGTACCTTAGTGGTGCCATAGATTAGGAGTGTTAGTCTTAGTTTAACTTTTGCTTATTAGTGCTTATTTAAGTGACTTTAGATTAGCTTAGTATCCATTGTAGCTTAGTTGTACCTTTTATGCTCCTTTTCCATTGTTACTTTAGGAACTCCCATAACTGCTTATCTTTCCCTTTTTTTATGTTCCCTTTAACTCATCTCAGCTTATTGTAAATGCATGCTAGCTTGTTGATTAAACTTTGCTTATAAACTGCTTCTTTTTGTGTTAAAAATCTGTCAAAAGGGGTGTTTGTTTTGCTTCTGTCACGATCTGTTGGAAATAAGCAGTCTTGATACTGCTTATTTCAAAAGTTTGGATAAAAAGTTTTTACAAAAAAGTCTTTGATATTGTCTTATAATTAAGTTGCAAAAAGAAAAAGTTAAAAAAAAAAATTTTGTTTTGCAAAAAGGTTCCACAGGATTCGAACCTGGGACCTTTAGCTCAAACACCCAACACAACCACCATTCACCAACTGCCCTAGGGTCTTTGTTCATTCATATCTTGCAACATTAATTCTTTAAACAAATTCAGTTTCTAGCCTAAGTAGCTTATTTAGCTTTTTAACTGCTTATTTCGTAAAGCAGTACCACCTTTTTATAATTTTCCTAGAACCAGTAGGCCTTAAAGTATTTTCCATAAAATTTTCAGAATTTTTCAAATTAGTTTAGTATTTTTAATTATTAAATTAGATTAAATTAGTTTTTAAATCATAATAAATAATTTAAAAGTCGAAAAAATACCCGGCTTTTTCCTAAAATTATTTTTAGTCGTTTAGAACGTAGGAAAATTAGTTTCACATCCTTAGGCCTTAAATTGCATCATTTTCACTTTTAGAGGCTCGGGATTAGCCCGGTTTTCACGTTTTTGCATATTATCACTCTAGGACTTAGTGTAACTTAATTTTATTATTCCGTATGCTTAGTAGTAGTTAGATCATTATTTACTTTGTTCCCGTAGCCTTAATTACTTTCCCTTTAGTTAATTTGTAGAACGTAATCAAAACAAAACCCGTAACATCGAGCATTTTAATAACAAACCTCAAACGAAATTCTCAATTCACACTCGTTGGGAACGACTGGATATCCTTATCCGGTATCACATATCTCACTCACAGGATTTGATTGACTAACCTTTTTCCTAAAAGGTTTTCGATTCGATTCTCGCGTTTATTTTGATATTGATATTATTATACTATTTCATCCACGCACCACCTTTAAGCCTTCATTATCAATCGATTAATGCGAACCGTTTTAAGTTTCTTACGGTTAGTCATTCACAAGTGGCTAGCTTGTGTGAGATAACTTGACGGGTTGTTCTCACTGGATCAATGTGGAATGAGCGTTTGGCGTCCTGAAGAAAAAGTGAGCTATAATAAATACTCTCGCACAGCCAATGAAGCTAAGTAAAAAAAGGGATATGATGTACACATGCATCATATTACATAATATGATTATAAAAGACGAATGTAGGGCAATCGCTCCCAACTTTTATCCAGAGGAGTAACATCGCGATGATAATCCTATACGAACGCATATAGGGCTGTGAGTCGTAGTTGGTGTGTCGAATGAGAACATGTTTTGTTGTGGGTATTGGGTAAATATGTTTTGTTGTGGGTATTGTGGGTTTCGGTATGGTTGGTTTTGGTAAGGTTGGTTTCCATTAAAAACGATTGTGGTCGGAAGTTGATTTGTTGGTTTGACGGTGGAGTATTTTCAAGAATGAATGTTCCTTCCGATGTTGGGGGAGTGTTTCGAGTAGTGTTTCGTTGTTGATATTTTGTATTTTTTGGAGTGTTTTGTTGAGACATTTTGTAATGTGAAGTTGAGAGTATACAATATAGAATAAATAGTATATAATGTGAAGTTTTGTTTAAAAATGTTAAAGTTTATGGGATATTTATAGGTAATAAAATAATAGTGAGTAATTTTATTTTATGAGGTATATTTTTTTGATATCTACAATTAATTAAAAGAACATTAAACAATTAATTAACATTAACAATTTAAGTGATACTTAGCTCAAATGAAATAAAAAGCGAAAAAAAGAAAGAGATTTCACTTCTGATCCCACATCAATAAGAAAGAGATGATAGGGGTATATAAACAAAGGACCAAGTTTCTTAGTGAATATTAACTTAAGTGTAGATCTTCTTGAAATTATTGAAGGTTAACTTATTATTAGTTTTAACTTTTTTTTTGAACTATAATACTAATATTTATAAAAAATTTACAATAAAATATTTTGAAATTACATATTTAGCTCGTTTAGCTTGTTCGACTCGTTTAGCTCGTTTGCTCATTCGACTCGAATAACTAAACAAGTTTTCAAACGAGCCGAGCTAAATATTAAATTTTAAAGCTCGGCTCGTGAAGATATTCGAGCTCTACATCTTGTTTGAGCTTGACTCGAGTTCGAAAATAATCAAGCTCGACTCGAGATAAACGAGCTTGAGCTCGAGTAGCTCGTTAACACCCCTAGCAAGGATCAAGAAGTTTATGAAGAAAACAGGAAGAGGCATTGACTTCAAACCAAAACAAGGAATCACTTTTGACAAATCCAAGATTGAATGCTTTAACTGTCAAAAGACTGGACATTTTGCAAGGGAATGCAGGTTTGCTAAATATCAAGCAAACAGGATGACTGAGAAACCAAAGCTTGAGTTAAAAGAAATTCCTATCACTGAAACAAAATCTTTGGTTGCTCAAGAGAATTTATCGAGGTTAACGAGTCTGAGTTTGATGATGAACCTATAACCTATTGTATGGTAGCTATGGAGGATTCAGGTGGAAGAGTTTGATGGAGCCAACTTTTGATGAGGAACCTGGACATGCTGCTATGGAGTCTAGAGATGGTTATGGAAGCTTTGACTGGAGCATGGAGTGTGAAGATGAACCTGTTTTGCTTGCTATGGTAGCTACTTCACCAAGTTCACCCCCTATTTCTGAGGTATGCTTTAAGTGTCATAATTTTTACAAAAGTGCTAAATGATTATGTTGAAAAGAGATAATTATCAAAGGGCTAGGTGAGGTAGTGATTATCAAATTACTTTAGAGTCTATGGAAGCCAAAATTATAACACTTGAAAATAATGAAATGGCTTGGGTAGAAAAGTATGAACAAAGTTATCAATTAAAATTAAGTGAATGGAAGTTAAATTGTAAGATCTCTAAAATTGAGAAACTAACTAAGGAGAGAGATGAATTGCTAGAAAAGTTCTTGCTTGGGGACAATCTGGTCTTTCTCATGTCACTTATGTTGAAAAACTGAGAAGAGCTTACATTAAAACCGCCTAGGTTTTGGTATGGACTTTAATAGCATAGAAAACCCACCTAGTGATCAGGATGAATGTGATTTTGAGGATATAACCAATAGTGATGATGAACTCATTAATTATGTAGACACATCTAGTAATGAGGACTCAGTTAGTGAAACACCTCCTGAATATAAGAAAGACAAAGGTTATCATGATGTCCTCATCCCACTGGTAGTTTTCAACCTCTTAGACCAGATGTTTCTCGTTTTGGAGTAGACAACCTAGAGTTTAGGAAAAAGATTACTGGTCAATCTAGGTCTGAAACCTCAAAAGAAATAGTTGAGATACCTAAGGTAGATGATGTTAAAGTCAAGCGTACTTTCAACTCAAAATGTACTCCTTCAGCATACCTTTAAGAAAACCTTTTCAAAATATTGCTAAACCTTTTTGGGATAATTTTGGTCAAAACAGTTTTAATCATTCACCTAGAAGACAGAATAGTTTTGGTCATAGACATAGAGGAAGCAATTTTGGGAGTTTGGGTCAAAAATTATGTTTTGTTTGTTATAGTCCTGATCATCGATTAAGCACGTGACTTTCACTTAGAGTACTAAGCAAATTCCCAAAGAACAGATCTACCAACCATAGACCTAGAGAGAATAAACCAGTTTGGAACCATTCACATAGGGTTAACCATAGAAACTTCTCTCAAGACTATAGGTACCCCACCGAGAAGACCTTTTTCAAAACCCCAGTACCTTCAAACACTTTCCAAGGTCTTGTTAAAATACAATACTTTCTCAAAGTATCTGCTCAGTTCACAAACACCTTTTGGAATAGGAACCCAAGGAGATCTAATTACTATCAATCTAGAAGGCATTACAACTCAAAGAAAGTAGCTAGATCTAGAGACTCTACACGTAGTTAAAACTAAATAGGTTAAGAAAGAAAGTACGATGAGGAACAAATAGTATTTCAACAAGTGTAGGTGAAACACAGATTTTGATAAAGATGATTTTATGGAAAATAAAAGGAGATTTTTGTTGAAAAAGAAAGTTTTGCTGAAAATCCACCATAAGTTTTGAAACAAAAGATAATTCTTGATTCTGTCTACAAAAGCGTGAAGATTGCATACTCAAGAATTTGAGTATGTTACTCTAAGGGGAACACAAGTCGGTAATGGCTTGGGTTCCTAAAAGACACTAACTCTTTTATCTTTGTGCAGGGCAACCTAGAAGAGGAGCTTAAAGATCATCTTATTGTGGATAGTGGTTGTTCGGAAGCATGACGAGGAGACAAGGAGATTATGTCAGATTTTAGATCTTATTGTGGAGGAAGAGTTGCATTTGGGAATGACCCTAATGGAGGAAGAATCACTGGAAAAGGAACCATCAAGGCAGGGCGTATAGATTTTGAGAATGTTAGATATGTGAAGGAGCTCAGTTCAACCTTTGTCAGTCTTTCAAATGTGATAAAAAGCACTCTGTTATTCGACGAATGTCTCATTCTTTCACATGAATTCAAGCTTCTTGATGACTTTGTGGAGAAAGTACCAAGAACCAATGATGTGTATAGTTTAGATATGAAGAGTCTTCACTCTCTGAAAGAGCTACATGTTTAGTAGCAAAGGCATCACTTGAAGAAGCACATCAATGGCATAGAAGATTGGGCCATGTAAATTTCAAGAATATCAACAAATTGGTTAAAGGAAATTTAGTAAGAGGTTAACCTTCCAAAACATACAAGAATGATCACTCCTATTTGGCGTGCAAGAAGGGTAAACAACACAAAGCTTCATGCAAGAAGCTTGAGGAAAGAACTGTTAGAGAACCTTTGGAGCTGCTATACATGGATCTATTTGGTCTGTTGTTACAAGTCTAAACAAGAAAAATTACTGCTTGGTTGTGACAGAAGATTACAGTAGATTCAGTTGGGTATTTTTCTTGGGATTTAAAGATGATACTTTTGATGCTATTCATGATCTTATAATAGCACTTGAAAATCAATTGAGACTCAAAGTTAGAGGTATTAGATGTGACAATGGGACTGAATTCAAGAATAAGCTTATGGATGAATTGTGTGCCAACAAAGGGATCAAGAGGGAGTTCAGCATTGCAAGAACACCAATGAATAATGGTGTTGCAGAGAGAGAAAGAATAGAACTTTGATTGAAGCAACCCGAGAACAATGCTTGCAGTTCACAATTACCTATTCAATTATGGGATGAAGCGTAATCTTGCTTGCTATGTGCTTAATAGAGTATCAATCACCAAACCTCAGATGAAGACACCTTATGAGTTGTTGATGGGAAACAAACCCAACATTCGATTTATGAAGCCTTTTGGATGCCCTCTAACTATTCTCAACACAATTGATAATTTGGACAAATTTGATGGCAAGTCAGAAGAAGGATACTTATTGGGGTATTGCACCAACAACAAAGGATTTAGAGTGTACAACAGAGTCACAAAGAAAGTTCAAGATTGTCTTCATGTTGAATTTTTAGAAGATCAAGAAAATCGGAAGGTTCTCGATGGATGTTTGATCTTGAAGTTTTGACTCCTTCTATGAACTATGTACTTGTTTAGAAGAAAATCAATCGTATATAATGGAGAAGATTTACAGTATGTTGTTTATGGAGTCCATATTAGATAATGCGTTCATGATGAAGAACCTAAAGCTGTGAAGGAGAAAAGTCTTGATGAGCCAAAATCCTCATTGTCTACTGAGGATCAAGCTATTCAAGATGAACTTAATCAGATGCTTTTTCAAGATGTTTTAGCACATTCTTATAATGATGATCAAAGAAGAGCTTATGAAGAAGCAAAGAAAAAGAACAAGACTGCAGAAACTTCTCACAGTACTTTAGATCACATTACTTTGGATGCCAGTACTTTTGACCAAAGTATGCTTTGCACTGTTGACAGCACTTTGGATGATTTGGATGATCCTACTATGCCTGGATTGGAAGATACTGATGATGAGTTTGAAGATGAAGGTATTTTCTCCGATTCCAATGAAGATGCTGATTTCACTAATTTAGGTGATAATTATGAAGTTCCATAGACTCCTATCTTAAGAATTCATAAGAATCATCCTACTGATCAAATCATTGGACCTTCTAACTCTGGAGTGCTTACAAGACACAAAGCTAAGAGTTTTTCTAAACCTCATAATGCTTTACTTAACTTTGTCTATAAACAGAACAGGCTGAACCATAAGGACCATCAAACATGCTTGTTTACTTGTTTTATCTCTCAAGAAGAACCCAAGAATATTGCTCAAGCATTAACTAAAGAGAGTTAGGTTGAAGCTATGCAAGAAGAACTTCTTCAATTCAAGCTTCAAGAAGTTTTGGTACTATGTGATCTACGGATGAAAGTAATTGGTACAAGATGGGTTTTGAGTTAAGAGAGATGAAAGAGGAATGTTATCAAGAACAAGGCAAGGTTAGTAGCACAAGGCTCTGAGACAAGAAGAAGAGTAGATTATGATGAAGTATTTGCTCCTGTAGCAAGGATTGAAGCCATTCGAATCTTCCTTGCTTTTGCATCATATATGGGATTTCAGGTTTATCAAATGGATGTCAAGAGTGCTTTTTTATATGGCAAGATTAGGAGGAGGTGTATGTTAAACAACCTCCGGTTTTGAAGATCACATCCAAACAAAGTCTATAAAGTGGTTAAGGCTCTTTATGGCTTACATCAAGCACCTAGAGCTTGGTATGAAAGGCTCTCTACTTTCCTATTCCAACATGGTTACAGAAGAGGAGCAATTGACAAAACTTTGTTCATCAAGAGAGATAATAAGGATATCATGTTGGTTCAAGTGTATGTAGATGATATCATAATTGGAGATACAAAACAATCTATGGTCAAGGAGTTTGAGAAGCTGATGTAGAATGAATTTCAAATGAGTTCAATGGGTGAGTTAACTTTCTTTTTAGGACTTCAAGTTAAGCAGTCAAAGGAAGGAATTTTCATAAGTCAAGACAAGTATGTATCTGACATACTTAAGAATTTCAATTTTGATGCTATGAAACCAGTCACTACACCTATCAAGTCTATCAACTCATTGGGAAAGGATGAAGATGGTCAACCAGTTGAAGTCAAGTTGTACAGATCAATGATTGGTTGTCTTATGTACCTAACGCATCAAGGCCGATATCATGTTTGTTTGTTTATGTGCAAGATATCAAGTCTCACCTAAGGTCTCCCATATGAATGCGATTGAAACAAATTTTTAGTTATCTGAAACAACAACCTAAGTTGGGGTTGTGGTATCCAAAGGATTCTCCTTTTCACTTGGAAGCTTTTTCAGCGATTATTATGGGTGATAACTATGAGAAGATCAACGGAGGATGCCAATATCTTGAAGAAGATTAGTCTCATGGCAATGTAAGAACAGAACAATTGCACAACATAATCAAGCTGGCGAAATATGTGGTATGTAATTATTGGACAAGTTTTGTGGATGTAGAATCAACTCTTGGATTATGGGTTCAACTTCAAGAATACTCTATCAACATTGATAATGAGAGTACAATTTGCATTGTGAAGAATCCAGTTTATCATTCCAAGCCAAAGCACATTCAGATTAGGCATCATTTTATCAAAGATTGTTATGAGCATAGGCTCATTAATGTTGTTAAGATTCACATGAGATGATAATGTAGTGATCTACTCACCAAAGGATTTGATGTTTCAAGATTCAATCACTTGGTGGTGAGCATTGGTATGATAAATTATTAAGCTACATTTAAGGGGAGGACTGGTTGATCAGTTATAGTCCTATGTATTGCTTGAGGGGAGGCAATCTCATGTTTATTTGAAGTGTTTGCTATTGTAAAGAGGAGAAAAGTACGCTTTGGTTTTATGAAATACTTGCTTTGAAAGTACTGCTTTGGAAAGTACGCACATGGAAAGAACTGTTTGTCTTATTAAAATCGCGTTCCAACGGTAATATTGAGGGGTAAAATACACTAACGGTAAATTTGTTATTATGGGCTGTGATTTTCAAATCTCCCTATAAATAACCACCTTCGATTTCCCCCTCATCTTTATTCTTCTCAATCTTTTCCATATCTTTCTCTCTCATATTTACTATTCACCAAATCACTTCCTTTGTAAAGAAATAACCAATGGCAAATCGTAATACAGTTTTGAAACACAACATGGTGGCGAATTTAGATAAAACAGAGGCCAATGTCATCTTCCATGACATCATTGATTTCTTAACCGGTTCCCCAATCGCTTATGCCTTTGGTGGAACCCGATATAGTGAGCCCGGATACGGCGGTTTTGGGCAACTGAGGACATATGGAGAATGATGAATCTTATATTCAAGCTAAAGTTGCTAGAAGGCTTATAAAGATTAATGAAGCATCAATTCGTGAATATTTATTGTTTGATGATGCAGAAGGAGCTATTAGGTTTGATAAACAGCTTCTTTGGGATACATTGAGAGATATTGGATATGAAGGGTCTTTGGTTGACACAACAACATTCAAGAAGCCCTTGTTCAGTCCACATTGGAAGTACTTAGTACATGTTCTTCTTCATTGTATCAGCTCTAAAAGTACTTGGGAGCAATTTGGTTCAAACATTGCATCTGACCGGTAGAATTGGCTACAAACCGTATGTTCAACTTTTCAAGGCTAATCTTAGATGGAATGCTCTCACCATCTCATGGATCAAGATGGTTAATGTATTCGAGATTTATTCAAGTCTTCTTGAATAAACAACTTTCAGATGTACCAAAGCCATCAAGTCTTTTACCTATTGTGGTACAACCAAAAGATTTTCATATTTATGGCTAGGAAAAGTGATCTGTTTTCCGTAGGAACACTCCATTAACCACTTCAATGATGGAGGTTGTTCAAGCAATACGCGATGAGGCGAGGCTGATGACGAGAATTGCTTCACCACAAGGTACTCCTTTCTCAAAGTGCTGCATCTCAAGAAACTGCATCACAAGGTACTGCTTCACAAGGTACTGATGATTATGAAGGTATTGTAGTTTCTCCCACCTTATCACACCATTCTACTCCTCCTATTGCATCACTAGAACAAGATGTTCCTATTCCCTCATTATCCTCTGGAGGAGATACAACTACTACCTCACGAAGGTTTAGTGTTGAATAATTATGTTCGACAAGAGAGTTAGTCGATTGAAGAAAACCACGAGGCTCAAGTACACGGATAACTGATTGAAGATCAAGTTTAGAAAATTCAAGAAGTCTCGTTTGGCCCTGGTTATCATATCATGGGGTATGGGTCACGGTGAAAAGAAAAGCGAAGGCATTTTAAGAAGACTTCTTAGCAAAAGGTTCAAAAGCAATCTTCATTCCAATTGGGGAAGAAATTGGAAGATAAGAATTTGAATGAAGATGCTCCATCATATACGAGATAAAGCTAAACCTCAAGGTACGATGTTCAACTTCAAGGTCTTGAAGTGCAAGTCAATATTGAAAGTACTGAGGAAGAAAGCATTAGAGTTCAAAGTAATCTGATGCTCAAGGTCTCTGATCAAAATCTTGGGTCTTCAAGGAACATCTCGACAAGAACTAATTACACCAAGGGTGTTATATTTTGATGAAGAAGCCGTCCTTCAACAATTCCACAGAAGAAGTTGATACACATATGGTTGAACATACTTGTAAGTGATGAAATTGCAATTTGGGTATTACAAAATTTATCAAGACCAAGATGTGTGAGTATTCCGGGATTCTTTGAAGAACAACCTCAAGTTTCTCAATCTCAACCTGTGTTAGATCCAAAAGATAAAGGGAAAGGTAAAATGGTTGAAACAAAGAAGAAAAAGAAACTCACTTTACCACAAATAAGGGCTGCTCAAGTTGCTATGAATGAGGAAGCAAATAGAAAATTACAAGTCGAATTGAATCTGAAGGCGATATTGAAGAACTAAGGATAAAGCGACTAATTGCAAGAATTGAATCTTGAAGTTGTTGTACCATTAAAGTCACCTATTCTGTTTCGCTCTTCCAAGAAGACCAAATCGTGCTAAGGAAAGAAATGCAATGATGGCTTATTTAAAAGGTCAAGGATATATTGGATTGCAAAAGTTGAATTATGTTGAGATGAAACAGTTATATGAAGTTAGAGAGCTTATCGAAGAAGAATGTTGATAGTATCAAAGACGTTAAAGATGATGATGCTCAGAAAGATGATAGAAAAAGCTTAAAAGAAAAAACAAGTGAAGTTGAAGATAAACAGCCATCAAAGAAGGTTGAGTTAAGATCTGATACTAATGATGAACTAAGGAATTACTTAAGAATTGTAGAATTTTAGTATTCTAAAGAAGATGCAGAAAAGAAGAAGAAAAAATCACCAATAACTACTTTTGAAGTTGTAGAATCTAAAGATGTTGGGATATGAAAGTGCTGAAGAATGAAAGAAGTCAAAGTACTGCTAAGTAAAAAGTCAAAGTACTGCTGTCGAAGTCAAAGTACTGCAAAGCTAAGAACTGCTATATTCGTTTATGGAAAGCTTTGTTATTCTAGAATATTCTGTAGATAACTTGTCGTACAAGGTTATAAATTGTAAACCGACTAGGGTTATACTTAAGCCTATAAAAGGACCCCTAGATTGGCATTAGAGATATATGTTTTAGAATCCTAAAGTACGTGCATTATTAGAGTTTTAGAGAAGTTCGTTATTAGAATTTTAGAGTTGTTTAAGAATCTGTATAACAAGCAAATTCAAAGTTATTAATAAAATCGTTGAAAGTTAAAGTTAATTCTTCTTAGCTTTGTTAAGTAAATTCCGCATACTTAATAGAGTTTGCTCAGTGTTTCATTATTAATAACTTAGGATTTATCTGAGGTTATTAAATCCTTAACAAGCTATATAAGTTAGTTTGGTTAGATTACATCGATCCAATAATATTTCTGCGAGTTTGGCGAGTTAGCCTTGAATTCTTGCGAGTTTCACTTGAATTCTTGCGAGTTTCACTTGAATTCTTGCGAGTTTTACTTGAATTCTTGCGAGTTTTTTGAACATTGGCGAGTTAGCCTTGAATTTCTGCGAGTTTGGATTTAAAGTTCTACGAGTTTGCAATTTTCTTGAATTTCTGCGAGTTTGCAGAGTTGAAGTTCTGCGAGTTTGTTTTTTGAATTTCTGCGAGTTTGCAAAGTTGAAGTTCTGCGAGTTTGTTTTTGAATTTCTGCGAGTTTGTAGAGTTGAAATTAGGATTTCATGAAGTTGAGTTGAGTTTGCGAGTTCAATTGCAGTTTGGTTCTCTTCGAGTTTGGATTCCTGCGAGTTTGATTCTTGCGAGTTTGGATTCCTGCGAGTTTGGATTCCTGCGAGTTTGGATTCTTGCGAGTTTGTTTCCTGTGAGTTTGTTTCCTGCGAGTTTGTTTCCTGCGAGTTTGGATTCCTGCGAGTTTGGTTCCTGCGAGTTTGGATTCTGCAAGTTAGGATTCCCGCGAGTTTGGATTCTGCGAGTTTGGTTCCTGCGAGTTTGGATTTCCACTACTAACTACCTAAACCTAAACAACACCAACCTTAATTATCCTTAAAGATCCACAACACATCTACACAAGTTCCTGCGAGTTTTTTGGCGGGAAAATTTGAGTAAAATTTAATTTTTAGGGGAGACTAAACATTCAATTTTTACGTGAAATTCAAATTTTGGTTTAACTGTGAAAATTTTGGTCAAAAATCCAAATTTTTGGGCCCAAATTCGAATTTTTCGGGTCAAATTTGGCGTCAAAATTGTCATACCTCAAATTTTTCTTACAACCTTAGAATTGCATTTTATAATGAATTTCAAATTTTGGGAGAGAAAATTTTTTCATAATTATTTTTGGAGGGAAAATTAAAATTCACTATATCAATCAACAACAATTATGTCTCAACCACCGTATCCTTATCCTCATCAACACATCGCCCTCAACAAGCTCCTCCACAACCTCCTCAACAAGTTCAACAACGAATGTCAATGGTTCCACAAATCCCTCAACAACAAACTTGGCTTTCTCAAATGTGTGAAGTGTTTACAAGTCACAATCGATTCATGAAGCTGGTTCGGATACTCGTCCTCCAATGCTTACATCAGGAAATTATGTGCAATGGTCAAGTCGATTTCTAAGGTATATGGAACTCAAGAAACCTCATGGTAAGTATCTAAAGAAGGTGATACTAGAAGGACCATTTCAAATGCCAACTGAAATTCTGGAGATCCTATTGTTCCACCAAGACCGATACTATCTCAATTGTTCCAAGCGTTTAACACCAGAACAACTACTTCATCTTGAAGCCGATGAGCTTGATATGCAACAAATACTTCTTGGAATTCCTAATCCGATTTACAAAAGTATTGATGCACGGACATTACAAAAGCTATGTGGGAACAAATTCATCTTTGATGGAAGGCAATCTGACAATAAGATCGACATGGAGTCTAAGCTGTATCACAACTTTGATGTGTTTACCATTGATCCTGGGGAATCACTTGAATCATATTATCATCGTTTTACAAATGTGGTCAATGATTTGCATCGACATAAGATTGAACTTCCAACCATTGCTATTAACACAAAGTTTCTGAACTCATTAGGACCAGATTGGCATAAGTATGTTACTTTTGTTCGACAAGTCAAGGATCTTCATGATGTCAAGTATGGGTTATTGTATGATTATCTGAAACATCATCAATATGAGGTTCTCAAAGATAAAGAAGCTCGTGGCACACACGGTTTCCCTCCACCACCGATTGTGATCGATTGCTCTCATGGCACATGGTTATCCAACTCCTTACCTAAAGTCAAATCATGCTTTTGATCAACAACAACGTCACTTTGCTTATGCTCCACCCACACCTTCTCATCAACTCAAACTCGAAGGTGATTCTAACAATGCATACTATGCTCAAACCAATAATGATCAAGATGATGCTTTTGAAGCATTAAATCATGGAATGGCCTTTATTGCTAAAGCCTTCTCCAAATTCTCTACTCAGTCAAACAATCGTCTTCGTTCATCATCAAATCCCACAAGTCACGCAGTTATACAAGGTGGCAAAGTTGAAGTTCAGAAAAGAACTAGTGGTCGTCGAATGATTACAAGTGGGTATTCTGGTAATTCTGGGAATGGTCAAACATCGGCAGGGGGATTGGATAGTAATAACTTCAAGAGAAATGTTTAAGTTGTGGAAACAAGGAATTCACCGGATTCAGGGACTACTATTCACTATTATAATTGCAAAAAGCAAGGAAATCTTGCTAATGCTTGTCCTGAACCACGAACCGTAGGGGTGATTGTTACAAACAAGTCATGCTTGATGGCATACAAGGATGAAGCGGGGAGAACTCGCTGAAACTCGACAAGGTTTTATGGCGAGATACTCTCTCAGATGATGAATATGAAGATTTGGAAGCAAATGATATAGTTGTTTTGATGGCAAATATGCAAGAACATCACATCATCAAAAGATAATGGACCATCTATGACAACGACGGTCTATCTCATGTACGACAACGATATATGCCTCATAAATGCAATGATAATGCATTCGCACTGATGAGCGGCAATGTTCAACATGAATCATTATTTAATCATCTCGAAGTTGATCAAATTAACCCTGGTTACATTTGATGAACTAAGTGATGACGAAAATGAGCATATTGAACAGTGAAACAATCACGGTCCGATTCGAATATCTTACTTCATTACTTCGCCATTGCAAGCCCAAACGCAAAATGTAATGAGATAAACCAAAACCTTAGAGATTACCTCCTTGACTCACTGAACTTGAGAGTTGTCGAAAACGGATAAATGATTTTGAAACTAAAACCACCCGAGAAACAAGTTTTGAAGTGGCCTTTCAAAAATCTTACGTTAACGAACAAAATCTTCAACATCAAATGCATGAAATTGTTACGTCAAATAATGAAAAGATTTCTAAAATTGAACAAGAAAAGTCTGAACTTCAGAAAAACATTGAAAATCTTCAAACGGAACTTTCAAATACTAACCAAGATTTTTCAAAAAGACGGTCAAATTTTTCTGAATTCAAGAAGAAATCTAAGAAATGCATTGATGATCAAATCGATGAAATTCTTCGATTGGAAAGACGGTTAAAAGATTTTGGTATTGTTGTATATAAGATTGGCCACTCAGTAGAACAAATTGAAATGTCAACCTTACTTCTGAGTCCTGATGACTCAAAACGTTTTGCTCTTGGGTATAATCACCCACGTTTTCTTCACACGGCTCTCAAGGAAATGCCCAAATTGTATAGTGCTCAATGTATTTTAGATCCATGCATGCAACTTGTTATATTTGATTGTGAGGAACAATGGGCACAAGATGATCGAAGTCGCTTAAACATGCGACAAAATGGAATTTTACCATATGATTACACAAGAGAAAATGCTTCTTACAAACCGAATGTCATTTCAACACCATCGTATAACCTTTCTGAATTAACGAGGTATCTATGTGGAAGGTCCCGTTCACAGTGTTGCACAAATAAATGGTCCTTTACCGTCCTATTGCAAAAGCAACTCGTCCTAAACCTTGTTTAGTATTACGGTACTTTCAAACGTTTATGGAAGATATTTCATTTTTAGAAATGGCAATTAAGAAAAATTCTGAGTAAAACGCATCTAATTTTCAATCTGCTTGCAAAGAGCAAAGCAAATGTTTCAAACCCAAATTTTACCTCATGTCGCACATTTGCGTCTGCAGTGTGCAACACTAGGAAAGGAACTTCTACAAGAGGTGACTTCAATGATTGAAGCTTTTAATACACTTAAAAACTCAGTTTCACACGAACAATGCAAAAACCAAGATCTTTAAAATGCCTTTGATCAATTGTTAGAAGATGCTCTCTCTGCTAATATTGCTTCTATCGTTATATATTGTGAAATTGCTTCTGTGAATGATACTGTGTTAACTGCTGAGAATCTCAATATGGTTCAAACATTGGAAATGGACAATCAGATGTTAAGGCATGAAATTAAGAAATTAAAAGAGGAAAATGAAAAAATGTTTTCACAAAATGATGATGTCTAATCTAAACTTTCAATGGAGATTTATGAACTTAAACGACGACTTCAATGGTGTCAGTCTCAAACAATTGAATCTGAAATTGCTTTTTAAAATCAAAAGGAAAAGTTTTCTTTGGACTAGTCGCGACTATCAAAAGTCGAATTTCTTGATGATGAAAATGCGTCGTTAAAATGTCAAGTTTTCAAATATGAACAAGAGATTGCACAATTCAAAAAGGAATATCAAACGATTTTTGATTCTCTTAAAATTGTTCGTTCTGAAGCGTCAAAAGAACTTGATCACCATGTTGAATACAATCGACAAATGTTGGGTGAACAAGGAAGATTAAATTCCATAATTCAATAGTTCTTGGAGACAATAATTTGCAAATCCATCATATCATAACTTCTCGCTGATTGAGTGATTCGGTTCAAGTCTTTGCACTCTCTAATTATGAAGAAAAGGAAGAACAGTTTAAAGAGCAAGTACATTAGAGTGTTAAACACGTCTATTTTATTTTGTATTATATGGTTTTTTAGTAGTGTATATTTTTTTAAACCTAATCACTTTGGGTGGAGTCATATATCCGCTCTTCTAAAGGGTGTTTGATTGATTTGCTGACTATGAATATTAATAATGATGTTGAGATATTAGATATTAAAAAAGCGAGACTGTTGCTGAAGTCTGTTATTCAGACTAAACTGAAACATGCACCTGTTGGATTAAATTGAAGGGTGGTCGCTTCTGTTTCTTGGCCATTTAGTTTTGTCAGCTTAATATTCGTTTAACTGTGGCATAAAGTTATACATAACAGGCAAATGGAGCTAGCGGTCCCGTCTTTGAGGATGAATCTAGCTTTGAATTGCCTCTGTCTGATAAAGATTCCGAAAATACAAAAGTTGAACATGTATATTAAAAAAAACACTCACATTGGTCTTTTGCAGGATGTTTTGATTGACTACCTTAAAATTGCAACCTATATATCACAATTGCAGGCTTCTTCATCTCAAGCACCAGTACCTACAGCAATGGTTGTGTGACACCGTAGATGGTAAAATTGGACTTGGTGTTAGATCGTTCCTTGATCTCTGAAGTTGGTTTCATAACAATGAAGTTCCTCCATGTAATGTCTACAATGGTGGAATTAAGGTTCTATCTTCATTTTTTATTTTCTAAACTCTTTGTAAATCGAGATTCTTCATCCCCGTAGCCTTTTTATATGCATCAATGACTGCATTTTGAAACGCATGAAGTTTGTTGATCACGTGTAATTTCGGTGCATCTTTTAGCTTGAGACCGTTAATTTCTTGAAAAGTAGTATGTGGCATGAGAAGGGGTACATATGCCTAAAGATATGTCTAATGCCACTTGGTATCCATACATAAGTCCAAGGAAAGGGCCCAGTTTCTACACCATCATGGATGGACGTCAACAGGCATTAGGTATATCTTACAACCCTGATTTAGTTGCAAGCTCTTAACTTTCCTTTTGACACATATTACCAAATTTTTACTATAACTCTTTAATTGGAATAAAATTAACACGTGCTGTTGTAGGTACTTTATTATTGTCTTTTATTTGTCCCACAAAGGTTTAAGTTAATGTATGTGGGCCTCTAACACTACTCCAACATAAAATTTGACAGGCAGAAGTTATGTCTTCGGTAGACCACCTGTTAAGTAGTGGTGACGTACAGGTATATGAACAGTTCAGAAAATTTCATCCTATGCTTTATTTTCAAGGTGGTGTTTGGATGTGCAATTTGAAACTGATTTTCTGATTATTGTTACATGAAGTCAGAATCGGCGTTTTTTAGTGTGTAGCTAAAGTTATTCTGATTCTGATTATCATATTGTTTAGTATCAAATAATTAGCATCCTACTATCTGTATAAAAGTAAGTTATTTGCGAGAAAACTAAAATTGCTAATTTATCCTTTTCACCCAATTTAAGTACTTCATATTTATAAATTATAATTAAATAATATAATGGGGATGCCCGTGTTCAACCTTTTCGTATTAGGTACCTAAAATAATCTGAACTATCAACGACCCATACAACTGATTATATCGCAGATATAATTATCTGATTATGAACCATTTAATAATAGATAGTAATTTTTAATTTGCACATCCAGACAAGCCCATGCTGTAGAGTGTGAGCCATATAATGTGTAGTTGGAAAGAATGATGGCTCTTATACCAACTTGAAACGCCCAATTATTATAATTATTATTTTTAACTATGGCTGATGCGGCTCATCAACAATTAGTGATGCGCCGAATTTGTTTTATACATTTCCTATCAATGCAAGTGTACAGATAATGTTGTAGCGGGTAGAGATGGCATAATGAGCTGGTTGGGTAGTGGGTCAAAGACGTAACCTTATGGTATCGGTTGAAACTGTATTACAAGAATTATATTATTACAGCAATAAAAAAACTTTTTGTACATTGAGGTTTATGTATTAGAAATACACGTTTGACGACTTCGATCTATTTGACCTATTCATTTTTAGTTATTTTTATTCAGCCATTAGAGGTGAAACAAAATTACTTGATCAATTTATTAGTAAATGGATCAAAATCTCCCTATGTTACGTGGTATAACACCCTTTGCTCACATGTGTTATCTTGCTTATCTTAAATTGAAACTACAGAAGGTGCTATTTCTTCACACTGCTGAAGGGGTGCTGTTAGCCTTAATAGTTTTTATTAGAAGTGATGGTCATTCACTATTAGGAACTTTATAACGTGTGTTAGATATCGTGATAGAATAGTCAACGGGCTCGTGGACTAGGCTAAGCTAAATGGCTAATAGTTATGTTAAGCTAGCCTTCTATTACATATAATCCAATCCAAGTCCAAGCAAGCCAAGCCCATGGAAAGCCTTTAGGGCAACATGTGTCTTGTACTATAAATACCTCTCAAATGGTCATTTGAGGGTGTGAAAATGTGTGTGTGTTTTCCTTTGAAGTAATACAACATATTGTGTTTATCTTATCCTCTCACATACACGAATTTATATCATTCAAGTCACCATCTTCCTTTCTTTATTTCATCTTCTTATACGTGTTTGTGTTTGGTTTAACGTGTTTTTAAGCATAACGTGGGTATTGGTTTGTGATAAGGTTGATATATCTTTGGTCCTACAATTGGTATCAATCGCCTAACAATGGTTTAGGAGTGTTTGTGTTTGTTTTGAAGGGTTACGCGTAAAGGCTCTCGTTATACGTTTTTTGTCAAGCTTAAAGCTTTAATTTTTTGCACTTTAAAATTCAAGATTCTTGTGGTTTAAGGTTTATTTGGTGCTAAAGTTTCAGCTTTTTGCAAAAAGTTCGTAGCTTTAGTGTTTTTCTTCATTTTTAAGCTGTTTGGTTTTTGGTCATTTCTACTCGTAACTTTTCTAAGCACTTTGGGTGTAAAAGGTCAACATTTTTGGGTTATTCGAGTGTTTTTAAGGCTATCCGGGCAAAGAAATCATTTGAATCGTTGGAAATTTCTTATATGAGAAGTCAAAAGTCAAAACCCTAGTTTTCTACTCGTAACTTTTGGTGAAAATCTTCGTTATATAATTGTTACTCCGTGCTTCCTCACTTGGATAAGTGTGTGAACACTTCGACTTTTGGATATCCCTACGTGACAGTTGTAAGGATTTTTGGTTCTTAACCATAGTTTCGCATAAGCTAAACTACGAGTAACTACGCATAACTTCAAAATTACGCGTAAGGTTTACGAGTAACTTTTTGTCTACGTATAAGCTTAAGGTTACGCTTAAGGTTTCTACGCAAGGTTCCTACACTTAAGGTTCCTACGCAAGGTTTCTACGCTTAAGTTCCTACGCAAGGTTCCTACGCTTAAGGTTTCTACGCTTAAGGTTCCTACGCTTAAGGTTTCTACGCATAAGGTTTCTACGCTTAAGGTTTCTACGCTTAAGGTTTCTACGCTTAAGGTTTATACGCATAAGCTTCCAAGATCGCATAAGCACGGATCCTACGCCAAGCCTCGTAACTCGTATGGTGTTTCTACGCCTAAGCTCTTCATTTTCAAAAAAAAAAAAAAGGTCAACATTTTGGGTTATTAGAGTTTTTAAGGCTTTAAAGAGTAGAAATTTTGAATCGTTGGAAATTCGCTACGATAGAAGTCAAAAGTCAAAACCCTAGTTTTCTAAGTAACTTTTGGTGAGAATCTTCGTGCCGCGTTACTCGTGCTTCTCTCTTGGATAAGTGTGGGAACACCGACTTGTGGATATCTCTTTTGTGGCAGTGTAAAGGATTTTTGGTTCTTAACCATAGTTTACGCATAAGCTAAAGCTTCGAGTAACTCTACGCGAACTTCAAAATTACGCATTAAGGTTTGAGTAACTTTTTTTTGTCACACGTAAACAGGTTGCGGCAAGGTTCCCTGCATAAGGTTTCTACGCTTAAGGTTTCTCGCAGCAAGGTTTCTAAAGGTTTCTAAAGGTTTCTAAGCATAAGGTTTCGCATAAGCTTCCTGCGATAAGATCCCATGCATGGCACGGATCTCGCCCTAAGCCTCGCCTCTACAACTAACCGTGTTTTGGCGGAAAACTTGAGTAAAATTTAAATTTTGGAGGAGACTAAGCGTTCAATTTTTAATAAATTCAAATTTTGGTTTAACTGTGAAAATTTTGGTCAAAAATTCAAATTTTTTGTCCTAAATTCAAATTTCTGGTCAAATTTACGCCAAAATTGTCATAACTCAAATTTTTCATACGCCCTTAGAATTGATTTTTATAGTGAATTTCAAATTTTGGGCGAAAATTCTTTGAACCAAGGTTACGAAAATGACTTTCGTAATCACCTCAACCGGGCTTAATCTTCATCAACCACAACTCCTTTATCGTTGAATCGATCCTACATCAACTTTATCGTATCATACCTTCATCAATGGCAACTCAACAAGATATTCATGCAGCCGGGCTGAAAACCGCCCTCCTATGTTGGAAAAGGTGGTTATCTTCAATGGACAAGTCGATGCTCCGTACATCAAGACTAAACCTAATGGAAAACTCATGATTAACCCATCTAATGGACCATTCAAGCCTCACAATCCAAGATCATGGAACTCCGACATCCCACCATTTTTTCGTCTTCAAAAAGACACTCAATACTCGAAGAGGATCGTAAACAAGTCGGGCGATGACATGGCAATTCATATTATACAACCGGGTTTACCAAGAGACATCTTTGCTGCCAGAGACAGTTGTGAAACCGCCTTTACGTGGGAACGTGTTAGACGAATTTGTCATGGAACGTAAATCGTCAACAAGACACGTGAGAACAAGTTGCTAATCGCATGGGAGAAGTTTACATCTACCCCAGGAGAATCCATTGAATCCTACTATGGAAGGTTTTGTACTTTAATGAATGAGTCGATCGAAACAAATTGACACCCGTAACTATCGAGCAACATCAAGTTCTTGAACAATCTACCCGAAGAATGGGGACGATATGTCACTATTGTCAACCAAACAAAGGACTTACATCAAGTGAACTTTGATAAACTCAACGATTTTCTAAACAAAACCAAGTCGGGTTTAATGAAGTCAAGAAAGATTAGCAAAGAATCATGATCCATTGGCACTCATTGCAAAGACTCAAACTCCACTGAATACACAACAACAAGCTTCATCATCTTCCAACAACAACAACTTGCAAAGAATTCATTCCCACAACCACAACAACAATTCTATCCGAACAACAATACCAGAACAAGGAATCACTGATCCTCAAAATGACCTTAAGAACTTTGCAAAGTATATACTCTTCTTGGGTAACGACTCAAAGTCGCTATTCCACACCTACTAACAACAACAAAGGATATCATCAAACACTCGCATGTGCAAATTGCAATACGCACGGTGTGTGAATATGGGAAATCAAGGACAAATGGTTGGAGTTATTGGAAATCACAGGATATGCTACGGATTTCGATGGGTAATCGACGGTTCCATATCGGTAATCGGCCATGTAATGTTGGAAATCGATTGGGATGTAATGTTGGGAATAGAGCAGGTGGGTAATCAATGGGAATGTTGCACCCAAATGTTGGGAATCATGGAAATGTGAATCGTGGTAATCGATTAAGTGTTATAACTGTCAAGGAGGTCACATGGCAAGAAACTGGCCCCACTAAACCGCACAAGAAGATCGGGTGATTTTCTTCTAAAAGCCGCTTGTTAGCGTATAAGCTAGATGCTGGGTTACAATTGAGTGCTGAGGAAAATGACTTTTTCGCTATAGTGGATGAATTGGAAGACCTCGAGGAACTCAATTGAATTGCATCTTCATGGCAAATCTTCGTGAAGCTAAGTATGACATCAGTCGACTCACCTCCTGCCTATGACGCCAATACAAGATCGAGGTACCAATCATTGATCCATGCTATAAAAATGTCATATTTGATGTGTTTACTCATGACTAACAAAGATTCTCAGGACGCCAAAGACCTACTTATGATACATATATGGACAATCCGAAGTTGTAGCAATACTAACTCAAACTCCGTGATGTGGATCCTAATGGAGGCTGTGTGGCACAAAATACCGAGATCGATGAGGAAACGCTGCGCTTATTTTGAATCATTAATCCATAAATGTGGCATTGAAATTGAGAAAGTCATGAAGGTCAATCGCGAAGTTAAGGCCGCGAATGTTAAATTGACCACTGAGCTTGAGAGTTACAAAGAGAACGCCAGAGCCTATGAATTTCATACAAACAAAATGTCCGAATTAGAAATTGGTTATCGAGATTCTGCTTTTAAGAGAAAAGATTTGCAACTCAAGTATGACACACTTGATGTGAATCTCAATTTGAAAATCAAATCTTTAAACAAGGAAATTTCTGAACTAAATGACCAACTTTCAAAATAAAAAGCAACATATTCTCGATCTTGAAAAGAGAAGAAGAAGTTGATTACTGATTTTGCAAAACGAGAAGATTCCCTTCTTGATGAGATTCTCGACAAAAATGAAATGATCAAAAAATTGGACAATTTACTTTACAACGGTCATTCGCTTAAGACAAACAAAATGCTTTCTAATCAAGTAAATCCGATTTTTCATACTTCTCACAAAATGACTCTTGGTAACTCACCGGTTTCTCAAGAAAGCTTGAAATCTCGAATGTGTTGCACAATGGAAAACCATTGCATGAACCCATAATTGTGCATGACTCGCTTGAAACGTTGGAACTATCTGAGGAGAGTAGATAAAAAATGAAACAAAACATCCGAAATAAAACCTATTGATTATAACAAATGGAACAAAATTAATGGTATTTTGTTTGTGTCTCAATCAACGCTTTCCACCACACCTAGTTTCAAACAAAGTGTCAACATCTATTTCAAAATCGGCCAACACCCAGTAGTTGTCTCAAAATCTTTTCGAAATCGAACAAATATCTTCAAACAATCCTTTTAACACAAGTGATGCAAGAAGCATTTTAGACGATATTAAAATTAGAATTGGGAGACTTCAAGAGACTGTTAAAACTAAAACTCATATTACAACCAACATCCGGTTTAATAGTTTTGATATTGAACAAAAAAGTTTTGAAACCAAATTGCCCCTCACCAATAACATCAACACAAGGGTAAATTATTTTGAACAAACTTTTGAAAGAAACAAATGACTTTGTCAAGGACCATAAATCCTCGTAAAGCAAGCTAACGACTGTGTTGAACAAATCAAAGTTTTGGAAACTTTAAATGACTCTCTCTTCAAGATGTTCGACTACTGATATTATGTCCATCATTTTGCAAACATATTCGTTGAAGATCATGAAAGACTCCACCAGACCTCTCAAATTGTTTCAAAATATGAAAAAGCTCTTGAAAAACTTGAAAAGAAAATGTGTCATATTTTAAACAACTTGATCAAAAAACTGAGGAATGAAAATATGACAAATTGTCGATGAGCTGCCTACAATGACATGAAAGTTTAAAATGATCTTTTGAGGGCTCACCGGAATGTCAAAAAGGAAAGGCAAGTGGATATCGCGGATTAAAACCATTGATCATGGAGAAAGCAAATGTTCCCAAACCGGTTTCCAAACCAAAATGTCTGTTTCTATGCCTCCTCCAAAAGTCAATGAGAAAAATGTTTCATCAAAATCACCACTCCACCCGCACTACCTAAACAAAATGTTGATAAGGGAAAAGCGGTTATCGAGAAACCAAAAGTTTTAGCACCTGGCCTTGTTAAGATGAGTACCATAATTCAATTCACCGGGCCCACATCTAAAGAGACTAGGATAAATAAACCACCTCCCTTCATAAAAATGTGAATCCTAATGCGTGTGCCTCACCTTCTACAGGACTAGAAAGCACCTCTAGGAATAGCAGACTAAAGCCTAAGAGCAATACAAGGAACAATAGAGTCCTGCATGCCTCTAGGAGTAGTAGCTTGAATAAAGAGAAGAAAGTAGAAGAACACCCTAGGAATTTACAGATTTTGAATAAGAAAGACATTTCATCCAATGTATGAACCTATGAAACTTGCTAAGTCTAATGAATGTGTTGAATCTCTTTGTTTAACTTGCAAGAAATCTTTATCTAATGTTCATGATGATTGTGTTTCTAAGAATGAGATTGTTCAGCCTGTTAAGAAGAACGCCCCAAAAAGTAATTACGCTAAAAGAGTAGGAAGACTAGTTGCAAAACTTAGGCTTTACACTATCGAGGAACCAACGTGTATACTTTAGGGATGATATTGGAAACCCACGTGTAGAACTTTCACACTCCGAATGGTACAATGAGTGAGAAACCGTAACCCTCAGAGAAAACCTCTTGAGTGTGATAAGGATTTTACCTCTAACCCAAAGGAACCAAAATCAACACGGTTTCCACAATATTCTTTTTCTCAGAATCGTGTTATCGAATTTGTCTTTGGATCGCGACCGGGTTGCTCCAAGCACATGACCGAATCAAGTCACATCAATTTCGCCTGAAATTCATGGGAACCGTACGTTTCGGAAATGATCATGTAGCAGCTATCATGGGTTATGGAGATCTACCCTTTTGAAATTATTTGATCACTCGGGTTTACTATGTCGAAGGGTTGGGACACAATTTGTTTTCACGGGCATTTCTGATGCGATTTAGAGGTTGCTTTTAGGAGAAATGCTTGCTTCTAGAAACTTGATGGCACCGATCTCTTAACGGGAATCGGATACAAACTTGTATGCTATCGACATCAGTCTAATGGCCTCTTCATCACCAATATGTCTTATGACACGGCATCCGAACACAGCCCGGTTGTGGCATGACGGTTATCCCATCTCAATTTCGACACCATCAACAAAATTGCCAAAGACAACATCGCCAACGGACTTCCAAAGTTCAAATACACCAAGGATCACTTATGTCCATCATGCTAACAAGGAAAAAGCAAAAGAGCATCATATAAACCCAAATCCGTACCTAGTTCCGAAGCAAAGTTGCATATGTTGCACATGGACTTATGTGGCCCAATGAGAGTTGAAAGCATTAATGGGAAAAGTATATTCTTGTCATTGTCGATGATTATTCAAGATATACATGGATTAAGTTTCGAGATCAAAAGACGGCACCGTGCATCATCATCACCTTCAAACGAATTCAAGTACTTCTTCAAGCTCCAGTAAGGGTTGTAAGAACAGACAACGCAAGAATTCACTAATCGAGTTAAGAGCTTATTTTGAAGATGTTGGAATTACTCACATCACCGCAGGACTCCACGCAGAATGGGGTAGTTGAAAGAAGAAATAGAACTCTTGTGCTCGCCGCACAATGCTAATTTATTCTTGTGCACCGTTATTTCTATAATGATGTCATAAGCACGCTTGTTTCACTCGTAACCGATCCCTCATCCATCCAAGATTCAATAAAACCCCATATGAGATTGTGAACAACAAAACCGATATCTCTTACTTTCACGTGTTTGTCGCTTTGTGCTATCCTACGAATGACAGAGAAGATCTTGGAAAACTGAAAGCAGAAGGTGATATTGGAATCTTCATTGGATATTCAGATAACTCGAGGGCATTCAGGTTGTATAACAGAAGAACTAGGAGGATCATGGAGATGAATGAATGAAGTTTGACAACTTTCACATATGGCTTCGAGACTCGCCTAGAACCCGCGACTAAACCCAGCACTTCGGACACATCATCAGGACTCGACCTCAAAGAGCTCAATCAACTTCGTTTGACAATCCTAAAGAACAAGAATGGGAGAATTTCTTCGAGTTAATGTTCGATGAATACTATGGTGGAACTTCGACAAATGCATCAAACCATCATTCCGCTGCACCCGCTCAAAATCATCCTCCACCACCAACAGAAGATGCATCTACAACGGTCGAAACCAATGCACCAATTCCATCAACATCATCTACATCTACTCAAGTTCTTGAACCCGTTCTACCAGCAGTTGATGAGCAAAACCAAAACCATAACGATGCAACGTTAGATGAAGACTTATTTGAAAACCCGTTCGCTACGGAATCGGCTGAATCTTCTTCATGCTTGAGAACCATCTAACTCGCATACGTATAACCAACGGTATCCTTCTACTCTAAAGTGGACTAAAGACCATCCGATTGAACAAGTTATTGGTGAACCTTCAAGGCCAATTCAGACGAGACGCCAACTTGCCACCGACTGCGACTTGTGCATTTACCTTTGCTCAATTAGCAATATTGAACCAAAAACATCGCGAGGCAATGGCAGATCCCGCATGGATAGAAGCAATGCGGAGGAACTTCTTCAATACCGCCTACATGACTCGTGGGAAAAGGTTCCAAGACCCATTGACGCTCGAGTCATTGATCTTAAATGGTTATGGAAGAACAAACGGGATGAAGAAATGACCGTAATTCGCAACAAAGCTCGTCTTGTGGCCAAAGGATACAGACAAGAGGAAGGGATAGACTTTGAAGTATTGCTCATTTCGCCGGTAGCTAGACTAGAAGCAATAGATTTTCTTAGCCTATGCCGCCTACAAAACATCACGGTTTATCGATGGACATTAAGACCGATTCTTGAATGGAACTCAAAGAAGAAGTGTACGGAGTCACCCGTAAGGCTTCAGACATGGAACATCCAGACTACGTCTACAAACTCAAAAAGGCAATCTATGGTTTAAAACAAGCTCCGAGAGCGTGGTATGACGAACTGCCCTCTTTCCTTATCCAAAACAATTTCACCAAAGGAACAGTCGATCCTACCTTGCTTACACAAAAATGCAAAACGACATTTTTGTTCGTGATTTATGTGGACGACATCATCTTTGGGTCCACTAATCCCAATCTTTCAAAACATTTTGAAAATCTCATGAAAAGTAAATTTGAAATGTCCATGATGGGGAACTAAAATTCTTTCTTGGTTTACAAATACATCAGTCCCCTCGTGGAATTTTTATAAATCAAGCTAAATATACGACTAAGATTTTGAAAAATCATGGTATGGATAATTGTGACTCGTCGAACACCAATGGTAACTTCACCAAAAATTGGAGCCGATTTGTTTGGGAAACCTATTGAT
This sequence comes from Chrysanthemum makinoi, assembly GCA_910596185.1. Taxonomy (NCBI): domain Eukaryota; kingdom Viridiplantae; phylum Streptophyta; class Magnoliopsida; order Asterales; family Asteraceae; genus Chrysanthemum; species Chrysanthemum makinoi. The sequence goes on along the minus strand of OU343221.1, from coordinate 219,486,625 downwards.
CCAAGAAATATCGAGCATGATTGGTTCTCTCATGTATCTTATCTGCTAGTCGACTGGATATTCATTTTGTTGTTTGCTTATTAGCACGTTTCGTGCAAAGCCTACCGAACTGCACCTCAAAGAGGTTAAACGGATCTTCGTACCAAGACATCCATTCACATGGGACTTTGGTATCAAGGAACCGGATTTGATCTAATAGCCTTTTCTATACCACGCAGGTGATCAAGTTACAACAAAAGTACATCCGAGGAGCACAATTTTGGGTGAAAAGTTAGTAAGTTGGTCTTCAAAGAAACAAGATTGCACTGCCCTTTCAACCACTGAAGCTGAGTATGTGTCTCTATCTGCGTGTTGTGCTCAAGTTCTATGGATGAAAACACAACTCAACGATTATGGCTTTACTTTCGATAAAATACCTATGTATTGTGACTCGAAAAGTGCTATAGCCATATCATGCAATCCTGTTCATCACTCAAAGACTAAGCATATCAGAGTCCGCTAGCACTTCATCAAAGAGAATGCCGAAAATGGTAATCGTTGAATTATTCTTCGTGAAGATCGATACCAACTCGCCGATCTATTAACTAAAGCCCTTCCAAAAGAAAGGTTTGGGTATTTAGTTCGACAATTGAATGCGGCCTAACCCCGAGGAGTTAGAACGCTTCTCAATCTTCTTGAAAATGATTTTACAAAAGCTTCACCAGAAATATTTTTGAAAAACAAAATACAAAATTTGAAAAACCAACAAAAGCAAAATATAAAATATAAAACTTTCAAAAATACAAAAACAATATAAAATCAAAAATCCAAAAATATTCTTCTCACGACATGTCTCTAGTATAATCGATATTCTTACATGCGTTTCTAGAAATGTCATTCAACAATGATAATGGTATGTACTGATGCTTGAGCGAGAGTTCTTTATTTGTTTTCAAAACATGTCGCTTCTCAAAATTTCTTCATAAATGGCTTTGATACATCGCACAAAACCCGACCAAAAATGATGACTTTTGATTATTTCAGATCAAAACTCGTGTTTTCAAAGAAAAATGTAGTGTACTGAAAAAGATTCTACATTTAAAAACTGGTGAGAAATCATCATCACCTTGAGCACCTTTTCAAGATTGTTCAAAAAGATTTTCAAAATCTTTCAAAATAGTTTGTGCTTAAGATAACTCCCTCAAACCCTTTAATTGATTATGCTTTATTAAAGGGGAGTATAAAACTAAAATGTTCAATATTCATGCTTAAATCAAACCGCTTCTCCCAAAATATTCTAAATGTTGTTTAATCCGTTGATATCAAAAATATCACGAATATGCTATTTTTTGAGGGGAGGAGACGCGGATTAAAATGTGATCAAAAGTTTTTAATGATCGTGGTTTGAATCTCAAAATGAGCTCGACTCAGACGGAACCAATGAATTGACGAAAATCAAGTACCATCTCGAGAAACTTTCTATGGACTTGACCGTGATGGGTAATAATTTCAAGCTAGTTCTCTAGTGATGTAAAGCGTTCTCGAATAGGTCTTGTTCATATAAAGTCGATCAATTCAAAACGTATGCAACCTACCCTCTATGTGCGTGATTAAAACTCATAAGCACATGTGAAGGGGAGTGTTTCAAAAATATAAAACTCGTGGAGTGTCTCAAACATGTTTTCTATCATAAACACTCTGTGAGATTTTCAAGAAAAATGGTTTTATGGCAACATGGGACAGTCATGGAGTTATAAGGTGACTAAGGATAGGAATATTTGTCCTATGATCCGCCGTCGGGAGGGATCTACCCAAGGACATCACAAATAGTTAGTATTAGAAGTCCTTAGGAATGATTGAAAAAGGAGTAATGTGAGAAAGGAGAAAGAAGGGGTTGAAGAATTAAAAAGAAATGTAAGGAAAAAGGGTGAAAAGAAATAGCCTTCCATAATCAACCTTAGGGCGTAAACCGGGTTCAATACATATGCTAATGGTTGTCACTAGATGACACTGGTATTGAAGACAAAGACGTCATGGACCCGACGCGACCGCACTCCAACCTTCTAGCCACTCAATTCCTCTTAAAAGGATTTGTTTCATTCTCACTGGAACCCTACATAATCTATTGACTTTCTCTTAGAGATCGTTGGTATTGAAGAAGGAGACACTCTCCCTAGTTTCCGCCGGAAAACCAAAATGCACTAATTGAGTCTAGAGCCACGAGATTCATCAAAAGATCTCATAGGAACACATGACATGACATCGCTTGTTGTTCATCATTAAGGACACAAGTGATATATTATAGAGTCCTACGTAGATCTTAGCAATTTGCCGTAACATTTATGAGAAGTTTCACATCCGTGATCTTCAGTGATTGAATGGAAACTCGGTCAACATCAAGCTCCTCGACTGGCAGTGTCACTTCGGTAATTCTCCGAGATTACGCTTAGTGTGTCTCAAACGGTCTACGCCGTGGAGTGATGCTTCGATTTCAAATACTCATCTAACTGAGATGTACTTCTCGTATATCGTGTTATCTCACTTGTGGGACTCAGCTCAGAACGGCCTCGTGAGAATTAGAGACGTGTTTTCACACTAATGCCGTTAACACCCTCAAATTCAAACTTGTAAGTGCCGAATCCGCTTATTACTAACCTGCTTTTATGTTTTCTTATGGAAGCTCCGAGCGGATGGATCGGCACCGCCACATGCTCATACCAACAACACTTGAAAGTTCTCATCAAAATCAAAGGCTACATAAAGTTTAAAGACTCGAGAACTACGTCATTGGTAAATCAAAGTCAAATAGAAGTGTGAGCATGGTGGAGAAAGACGTGGAGACACCTAACCAACGAAGTTGACAACGGCAGACAACCACATTATCCGATCACAAAGCATGAAGGAACAAAGAATCAAGACTATTCTATATCTACATGCAAAGTTCAAGCTCAAAGAAAGTAAAGACCTATTCAAGTGGAGCATCTTTTGAATGACCACCCCTTAGGGGGAGATTGTTAGCCTTAATAGTTTTTATTAGAAGTGATGGTCATTCACTATTAGGAACTTTGTAACGTGTGTTAGATATCGTGATAGAATAGTCAACGGGCTCGGATGGGCTAAGCTAAATGGCTAATAGTTATGTTAAGCTAGCTTTCTATTATATGTAATCCAATCCAAGTCCATTAAAGCCCAAGCCAAGCCCATGGAAAGCCTTTAGGGCAACATGTGTCTTGTACTATAAATACCCCTCAAATGGTCATTTGAGGGGTGTGCTTGAATGTGTGTGTGTGTGTTTTTCCTTTGAAGTAATACAACATATTGTGTTTATCTTATCCTCACATACACTCAATTTATATCATTCAAGTCACCATCTTCCTTTCTTTATTTCATCTTCTTATACGTGTTTGTGTTTGGTTTAACGTGTTTTTAAGCATAACGGGTATTGGTTTGTGATAAGGTTGATATATCTTAGGTCTAACAGTACGATAATTCGAGGCCATACCGGTCAAGCAATAATGGGCCCAGACTGTTGTCCAAGCCAGCCCGATATGCTTGAAATTATGCCCGATGGCTCTTCAAAGGGCAAAGTGGAGTGCTTAATGCTACTTGACCATTTTGGTGTAACTCGAATGAGGTGTTGTATCATCACCTGCTTCGATTAACATAAATTATCTATTTCCCATGAAGCATATTCTTTGGTTTTATGTTGACATTTTTTTTAACCAATGGTGAGTCGGTAATGGTTATTGATGGTGAAAATGATTGAAATGATTGAATTGGCTTCTTTAGGCATAGCTTTGAGTAATGGATTAGAAAAGACAAAAGTTGTTGCTAATGTGATTGTATCAAAGAATCGATGAAGATGGAGTTGCTGATGCTATCTATTGGTATGCTTTTTAAGCTACACATTTGAGCAAAATAACTCGATACCTCATAAAGAGTCTTTTCATAATTTATTGTACCATTGATCTCCCCTTGGGATTCCTATTCTTTATTGAGTTAGTGGGCTAGATACTACTAAACATAAAAAAAAGGCTTAATGATACTCGTAACTCGAAGCTATAGATGAAAAGCGAGTTAGTTTCAAATTTTGGAACTGTGATAAACTCTCGACATCCGATATAAGGTTCTCGACATTGATACATTTATCGATGTGTTGATTGATAGCAATGTTGTTCTAATGAACTACCATTTGCTGATGTACACTATTCGCATATTTTGACCCCGGTACTTGATTATATCCCAGCGCCTCGATGATTGTATGAGCTGGATTGCTTCCAAAAAGTCTCAGAAAATAGTAAAACTAAAAAGTTATCACATCTCAGATTGTTAAGCAATTTCATTTTGTTCACAATGAAAATTATGCATCAATCTTGCCTTCATTAAAAATAATTTTCCGTTTACTAACACCATCAAAATTAAAAAAAAACAACAAACAAATGATTAAAAAAATGCCCGACCAATCGTCTTATAATATTCTATGACAATATTTTAAAACATATTTATGCTAACAAAAAACAACAAACAAATAATTATAAGTCATGCCCGCCCATTGGGCGGGCTTCGAATATTAGTATGTATATATATATATATATACATATATTGTTGTTCCCCGTTCACTATCGTTTAAAACAGTTTAAGAATATACAACAAGTTAATAGTGAACAATGACTGAAATTAACATAAGTAAAACACACAAAGTAATTTTCAACATCATATTCTTTATTAGAAATCAAACAAAAGAATACGCTACCCAAGTACTTATGAACAAGATTTGGGATTGAAAAAACAAAGTTTGGTGACTCCTCTCTAAGCTCAAAGGTCTCAGGCACAACTCTTAGAACCCACCGAGCTATCTCGTGGATTAAGTAGATGTTTTGGAGGAGTGAAAAGATGGCTTGCGTGTATGTGTGTTTTTACAATTCACAGGCTTGACCTTTTCACTCCATCTCTAATGCTATTTATACATGTATGATATTTGACTTTTTCCTAAGTGACAACCGACATTCTGTACAAAAAAACTGATGCATTTTATCTCTTTTTACAAAGGCTATTCTAGGTAAGAGACAAGACTACTTTCCTAAGGTCATTGATGATATCGAGCCCGATCTTTTGCTATTCAGGAAAGTTGACTTTGGTTGATAAGGACTTCGCCTTATCTCGATTCAAACTTATCCCGCTTGTCCCGCCATTCTTCGGCCTTTACATCCTTCTCACTTTCTACTACTTTGTCTTCGCAGGTAAGTAGTTGGAGAGGAGTCTTAGGGATTGAGGAGTTATTGTCATCACTACCAATCCACCATCTTCTTCTTGACTCCGTCTTCACCCTTTAAGTTCCGCTTTGCCGAGTGGAGAGATCTTGTTGCCTGATCGAAGTTTCCCGAAGATGGCTCAACAGAGACTATGCACTTAGTGACCTGTTAGTGTTTAACGGACTAGATACTTGGGCTATTTTCTATTCAAATCCAAGATTAAGGGGTTTGGGTATTTATCAACCCAAGTCTTCCCTATTTGGATATACAAATAGCCTAAGTGTTTGATCAATGTAAGTGAGCAAATGGCTTCTTTCTTAATGAATGTACTAATGAATACATTCAGAACACCGAGTAATTTAACAAAACATACATCTTTTATTGATCAGATTACATAGCTCCTATCACTAGTACAAAAGCATAAATCAAAATGATCACCTAGATGGATTCCCTGCTTCAAGCTTGACTTCTTTGTGATCGCGTTTCCTCGTCAGATGCTCTCTTTATCTTGGCATTTAAGTCGACAAAAACTTGATATTTGCAGGAGACTAAATTTGAGAAGCCACGGTATGTAGCTCAAAGATTGTTGCACTCTGCCTTATCAATATATCGCTTCACCTTTGGAACTGGTTTCCATATTCATCAATGAAAAATAGCCCTCTTCGTGATTTTCAATCACCAAACAGCTTTACAAACTTAACACCTTCAAAGCGCCCTTGTATTCAAAGCCAAGCACTTTTATCTCAGTGGAACTCAACTCTCTTCCTTTTGCCGTGGATGATTGTGGTTGAGATCCTTGAGGTGCGCTTAAGGTAGTCGAATCTCATTGTGCCGTGCATCTCAGCCTTTCATATCTTTTATCGAGCATCTTCATCTCCTTAACCACCGCATTCTTTTCTTTTCGATAATTGGACCAAGCTCATCGGAGTTCGATGATCCAAAGTCGTGAATTTTAGGGGATCATGAACCTCGAAGTATCTTTTATCATCCCCTCTATAAACATTCATGGCCGCTGGTTTGGTATTGGGAATGATCTTGACATTTGTGATCTTTTCAGGTAGCCTTCGGCTTGTCATTGTCCAGTTGTAATGCTTAATTCTACTTTGCCCGAGAGCCGCTTTTCTTCTTCTTTTCTTCCAACTTTCTCATTTCAACCATCCGAGCGACTGGAAGCCTTGAACTTTTGTCCTGCCGACCCTTTTTAAGCTTCTTAGCACCTATTCCAACGTTTAGCTTCTTCAACCAACCAATTGCACTGCTGCTCTCTCTTCTTTCTTCCCACAGTTTGTTTCTTTCTTCTTTGCAAGATAGGCACTTAGTTGTGGTGTGTAGGTATTCATGTCACCGATCTTAAGGGGAATCTCATGCTCGTGAGGTGTTGTCATTATGCCTTTTCCTTTGTCCCGGCCTCAAGAAGAAGATGCTACCGTGGGCGTGTTGTTATTATTGGTGTAATCACCGCCGCGTGTTGTTGTTGATGTTAGTGGTGGATTGATGAGATAGGTATAGCCGGTGACCGTGGCGATGAGATTGAGCCGCAGATCTGTGGTGTTGTCTCCCTCGGTGAAGAGGAGTTTCTTCACTTTCCCCTCAACTATTTTCGGCGCCGATGAGGCAAGAGTTGGTGTGGGTGCCGGGGGACGAGCCGCTTGACCCTTGAAGGCCCTGATAAATTTCAGATCATAGCCTTGATGTCCGAAGTGTCGGTTTGAATACAAAGGACTTTAGCTTCCAAATTTGCCGAGAAACTTCCAGAGCGGTCATTCGGGGCCCGAGATTCCGTGCCGTGGAAGAAGATGCTTGAGCCAAAGTAGCCACCGAGTATTCACAGAGCCCAATGTAGCTTAGGGATGAATCGAAGATTGAAGACCCCGAACATTTGCAGAGATATTTCAATTAGCCAAATGAGGCCGAAGATTGTTTCAGTAAGCCTCAAGAGCCTTCAAAGACTTGAGAGTTGGATTTGGATCTTCTTTGACAAATTCTCGATTTCATCTATCTTTGTGTCTACACCCAAGGTGCCCGAGAAATTTAGCCAAGTTTTCATCCACCGGTGAAGGTCATACATCGATCCCTCGGCTCATGAACATTTTCATCAAAAGTTTGGACTTCAGCTTTCAGGTCTGCATAACTGGCACCAGCTTCAGTGTGTTGTTCCACAATGTTTCAGTGATCCCAAAGTATAACCTTCTTGAAGCTTTGGTGATCCACTGAACAAGTTGCCTCTCGGTGAGTGGAAGAACATTGTCAAATCTTTTGAACTCATCAGTGGAGGAAGAGGAGTCATCATTGTCAAGCTTGAAGGGTGATTCAAGATGCTCCTATGGATCAGCCGAGGTTCTTGTTCAACTTGAACCTCGGCCGTCACTTCTTCCCTGGCGATAGAATTTCATCATCGTGTCGCAAGCTCATCTTCGTAGAAGAGTATTCCAAAGAACATCAAAGAACGGTTAATAGGGGTTGGTGATGGGTTCCATATCAGTGGTATTAATCCTCTCGAGTCTTTGTCCCCTGACCCTCGCATAATCGCGGTGGGCGTTTCCCTTCTCTCGAGTCGGGATTGGTTTTGGGTTCCATATCGGCGGTTGTTTCGTCCCCCTCCGAGTCTTTGTCCCCTAAGACCCGTGAGACACGGGCGGTGTTTTCCAATGCCCTTTAGCAGAGTGAAGGTGGTATCCCTATCGGGGTTGTTTGTTTCCAGTCTTTGGGATCATTCTGTGCCCTCGCACAAAGGCTTGGATTTGCTAATGTCATCACCGGGCGCTTGGGAAGGCGCCCACAAGCGGGTTGTATGTTTCCCTCGGATCTTGGGAGTAGTGGTTGTGACCAAGGCACTGACTGTGATGTATCGGTGTCCTGTTGTCACGGGGTGGATGTTGCTGGTCACCAATGAGTGTCCGCTCGCCTGGGCTTTTTGTGCCTCTTAGGGCGTGTTCCGTAAGCCTCAAGGCCCCGAGACTTGGGTTTAGTTTTAGTCCCGCCCGAGACTTCTCTTTTTGAGCAGGGTTTGGAGACACTAACTCTCCCGTTGTTTACAGAAAACCATATGGGCCGTCAATTCAATGTTATGGACTAGGGATGGGTCTTTTTGAAAATTTGATTTGCTCAAAACGCATGTAAAGCACCAAATTTTTCTTCCCGAGGGTAATTGCAACCAAGTAACACTTATAGCACAAGAGACAAATCTAGGATATGAGACATATTTTTCCCTAAATTTGCTCAGTAGCTTAGTTACTGAGATCACCGTGAAATGATCTCCCCAATGTCCACATTTATCCCATTCATCAAACAAGAAGCCATCATCAAATCAATAGAATTAACTTGTTCAGTTGATGAGTGGTTCCCCCGAGGACTCAATCACAAAATGAATAAGATCCTCCAAGCCACGGGAATGAATTTTTGGTGACTGGGTTCTGTCCAAAAGTTTGGCTCTAAAGCAATTGTTTTAACCCATCCTTCATCGTTGTAGGTTCAGATGGGCTACATAAACACCCTTACTATAGTCTAACCCCTCAAGAGGTGGAAAACGTTTTGTAATCCGGGTGACCGATGTTTCCCATCAAAAATATTGAACTTAATGAGATACTCCCAGTGGTCGTGAGGTCGGCCTATTAGTAGCAAAGGTGTCGGGTCATAGGCCACGGCTGTTGCCCAAAACTCCTTGAGGAGGTTTTGGTAAACAATAGAGGGACACTGAACAAAGGCATTTTTAGTGGGCAGTTAAACAAAAATTTCATAATGTCTTTATAGGTCAGACATTTTGTGGGTATTCAAAATTGCCTATGACATTATTGGTTTTAAATTCCACATTAGTAAGATCCCCCTACCATCATTGTATACTTGAATAGATTGAGTTCTTGCCATTTCCATTTGAAAGTTTTTAGGGTTTTGAGAAAAACTTGACAAGAACAGTCGAAAGAAATTTTGAATCTCTTAAGTTTTGATGAAAAATCTTTTGTAAATGTTTACAATGAAGGTTTTTCTGAAGGAGGTTTGAAGAACTTGAAGCACACACAAAGTTTTGAGTTTGAGAAAAGATTTTAGCAGAGTTTTGTTACAAAAACAATTTGTGTGTGTTTTTATGGTTGAGAAGGGGGGTATTTATAGAGTGGTGAGAGGGGTTAAATGTGCATAAATGGGAGTATTTAGAGTCGGTTTTAGAAAACATTTGAATTTCCACATTTAATGCCACCACTCCACTACCCGCAGTAAAATCTCGGTTTTCAAGGAAAGCGCTTGCAAAGGCACAAAAAAGTGCACTTTTTAAAGAATAAAATATCAATAAGATATTTTATGTGAGAGGAGGCATTTAATGCCAAGTGAGGATGAGGTAAGTATGAGAGGGACCCTTGATATGGTTGTGATGAAGACAAAGAGACATATATTCCTATATTAAATTGGCATGGTTACCAACCTAGGACATTTAAGTAAATGATACTTGGATCATTTAGTTACTCATTCAATGCTCAATTTTAATCGTCAGGTCCCCGAATGAGTCTTACTCATCAAGGAGAGGTAGTATTGTGTTTCATCTGGGAAGGAGGAACCATTTCGAGAACTTCATGAGATTGGTTTCGGATGCCGACTTTCAATATCAAGCATTCCCATTCAAATTTCAGCCTCCCGAAGGTAGGTTCATCCAAGGGTTTGGTAAAGATACTGATATTTTAAAGGGATGAAATGGAGTTCTATGTCTCCTTTCATTATGTGGTCCCCGATGAAGTGATAATCGATATCAATGTGTTTGGTTCTTTGATGAAGGACGGTTGTTGGAGATTGCAATTGCACTGGTGTTGTCACAGAAGATGGGTACCATTTTGTAATGGATGTCATAGTCACTGAGTTGAATTTTCATCCATAAAACATTGGCACAAAGATCCTCGCTGCCTACACATACCGACTTTAGTCGAAGACATAGCCACCGATTGTTGCTTTTAGCACTCCAACATACCAGCCTCCAAGAAATTGGAGGACCCCGAGGTACTTTTTCTATCCATGTTGCACCAAAGATAATCAATCGAGTAACCCTTGAGATCAAAACCTGAGCATTTTGGATAATAGAGTCCAAGGTTTGGGGTTCCCTTCAGTGTACCGAAAGTATTCTTTTAGCTATAGTAAGGTGGGATTCTTTAGGATTGGATCGATATCTTGCTATTAGACGACCGAGAATTGTATGTCGGTCTAGTAGCAGCTAGATACATCGTGAGCCAACAATCCCTCTCAAATGGGTTTGATTGACCTGATTTACCAAAGGAGATCGTGTCCAAGGTTGTTAGGAGGGACCATTGGTGTTCACCAGGCACAGATATCTCATATTTCTTCAAGAGATTTCGTATTTCTCGACTGATGGAGATTCCTTTATCAGTTTTCCTGATTTGTAGTCCAAGAAAGTATGTGAGTTCCCCTATCATGCTCATTTCAAACTTCTTAGTCATCAGTTTTCAAACTGTTTGCAAAGTTTGTAGTTTGTTGAGCCAAAGATGATGTATCAACATACACTTGACCAAGATCACATCCTGTTGTGTTCTATAGACAAACAAGTGGTTGTCTATCTTTCCTCCCGACAAACTTGTTTTGTATCGAAGCCGAGAGTTTCATACCATGCCCGGGAGCTTGTTTAAGTCCATAAAGGGCTTTGTCAGCTTGCGACTTAGTCGTGGAATTCACTACTCAAAGCCGTGAGGCTGAACATATACATCTTCCTTGAGATCACCATTTAAGAATGAAATTTTAACATCCATTTGGTAGACCCGGTTCATGTATGTTTCATATGCAAGGAAGATCCTGATTGCTTCCATTCTGCAAATGAGCAAATGTCTCATCATAGTCAATGCCTTCTTGTTGATCGTAACCTTTGGCTACAAGTCGGCTTTGTTTTTAATATGACGTGTCGCTTCATCGGTTTTGTTTTCGAAAACCCACTTCATTCCTATGACAACGACATCCTGAGGACATTTGATCAAGGTCATGATCTTGTTTTTATCAAAGCAATTGTTCTTCTTGCATAGCCTGAACCCAACTTGGGTGCTTTAGAGCCTCAAGGACACTTTTAGGTTCTATTTCTAATAGGTAATCGCATATAGACATTCATTGGTCAAGCCGCAGTTAACTTAGCGACCATGCTTCTAGTGAGCATGCCCTCGGTGGGTTCACCAATAATGTTTACAAGCTCAATGTCCTGAGATTTTGTCCACTTACTTTGTGGTCTAGGATCTGAGCTTGAAGAGGTCACTAGAGACTCAAAGTGAGTTCCGTGCTTGAGCCATAATCATTAAGAACATCCGTTGAGATGTCTTGTTCAGTTGGGGTTCTTGATCCACGTTCTGAATATTTGGTTCAAGATTACCTATCCCAAAGAGGGACTGATTGATTATCAATGAATTCACCGATAGTTGGTTGGGGAAGGTTGTGGGGTAAGACATAAAATGAGATGTCAAAGATCACTTGATATGAGGAATTGAATTCGCTGTAGTACTCATCAGAGGATATCTTGATGAGTCATCAATTCTATTTCTCCATCAGGTGTTGGTGAACGATGCTTTCAGCACTTTCATCGTGCATGACATGGTTCCTCAACTTGTTGTCTCCTTGTGTTAAAAAAACCAAGGCTTTGGAGATCGTTAGTAGCCTAAGAAATATCCATCATCAACTTTTGCATCAAACTTGCCTAGATGATCCTTGTGGTTATGAATGAACACAGGACATCCAAACAAATGAAAATAGCTGATGTCGGGAAGTCTACCTTTGAAGATCTCATATGGGGTTTTATTATGTCTTTTGACAATGATTGACCTGCTTTGAGTGTAATGCGCTTTGACCTTCCGGCCTAGAAATGCTTTGAGAGGGCTGAGCCCTTTAGCATGGTTCTAGCAGCCTCAATGAGAGTTCTGTTTTCCTTCAATGACCCCATTTTGTTCAGGGGTATAAGGAGATGAGAAATTTTGAGAAATTCCTTTTTCATCACATAAACTCTCAAGCTCTTGATTTCGAACTCAGCACCATTGTCGGGCTTCGATTTGTTTAATGATAATGTCATTCGGTTTTCAATCTTCCCATGAATGACATTATTGTATCAAGTACCGACTCTTTTGAAAGAAAGTATACCCAAGTGTATATTGAGAATTCATCAACAATGACAAGTGTATACTTCTATGCCGGATAGATCCGGGACTGATTGTGTCCAAAGAGATCCATGTGCGAAGGTGAAGGCAAATTTTGATAGAGAAATTTTGTTTGTTTTGAATGATGCTCGGGTGTTTACCTTTTTCACTGTGCAGAGCATGGTTTGTCTTTAGCAAAAACCAGTGATGGTAAGCCAAGGAACTTGTTTTGTTTTTCCAAGTTGTTGAGGTTTTGAAGTTCAGTGGTGAGTCTCTTATGCCACGACCAATTGATAGTTTCAATGGCTTTTGCAAAGAGGCAAGTTCCATCTTGGGAGAGTGTTGACATGTCTAACACATAAACGTCATCTCCTAGGAGCTATCAACACAACTTCCTTGTTGGCATTGAAGATGGTACCTTGTTTGTTATTGAATTGCACAATGTACTTAGCATCACAATGGACTCCACATGATGAGATTGTATTTTAGACCATTGACATAAGCTATTCTAGAGAAAATTATTCCATTGCAGTTTACTAAACCATAACCTTTAGTGGGACATGATGAGTTATCACCAAACACTACCTTGGGTCCTGGTTCCTCAATATACTTGTGCATATACTCCTTCACACCAGTCATGCTTCTTGAGCATCCACTGTCTAGATGCCAAATAGGCTCCCTGGCGTGTCTCTGCACAAGTAGTAAACTAAATTAGTTTCTCTTAGTGACCCACTTACTAGTGGGCTTGGGTCTCAAGGTCTCTTTGAATTTGGTAATTGACTCATGGTCAATGGTTGAGTGCATTGTGCTACCATGTGTTTTGTATTTGGAGACTGAGGAAGACTTAGTGACTCGGGTTATTTTGAACCTCTCTTTGCATGAATGACACCGTCATGTTAGGAAGTCTCATGAGCTAGATTACCGCATATATCACAAAGATTTGTTCATGAGACAATCATCCTCGATGATGATCATTAAAGCCACAAAGTGAGGGCAAAGAGGAAAATTTTTGCTCTATTCTTGGGAGCAGTTTTGGAGGATGAAGACACCATGACCAACTTTGGTATAGTTTGCTCGACATATACTCAGGTGGTCACAGTTTCATGGATAATCCTTTTTCAAATCATGCAAAAAGGATTCTATAGCAGGTTGTCAATGGTATGGCTGGTGTAATGACACGTACCACACTTGGCTGGGTTTGTTGGTGGATTTTGACTTTGATGAGCTAGATTGAGGTCAACTTAGTTTCCTTGATTGAATCGGGAGCTTTTTGATGGATTCCATCTTTTCGTACTCTCGCCTGGCCAGTTAAATTTGGTCACTTCAAGGGGAACAGAGGATGTTGAAGTCTCAAAGAGTAGAATCTTGTTGAGTTGGTTTTGTTGGTCTTTTTAGGATGGTTCTACCAAGTCCAGACCTTTCTTTTGGTGAGTGAGGATTGAATTGTAATGGAGCAAGATCGAGCTTGGTGCAAAGACCAAGAGGTTTCGGTGGAAGCGGTGCTTGAGATTCTGCCAAACTGAGAGATGTGTTCAAGTACTCGGGCACATCGGGAGTCCAAGCATGCTCTTTAGAGCTTGGCTGTGCTCTAGAATCCTTCCGAATCGAAATTTGGAAGCTTACTCGTGATTGACCCTTTCAATCTAATCACCGGTTGGGAGTAGTCAACATATTGGTAATCATACCACCGTACACAAATGGCTTAGGACCTGGTCTTTTTGAGAGAGTCGGAAGATGATCTTCAACTAAGACTCTTCTTGCTACTGGGGCTCCCACAAGATCAAAGACCACGGGATTCTAGCATTCCAACTATCATGAATATCTTGAACCTTTTTAGTTCGTCTTGAAGAGCCTCGATTTCTTTTAACTAGTTGATGTTTTGAATTTGCAAAGTGACAACCTCAAGCTTAGCTTGTTTTAAAAGAAGCAGTTCATCCCTACACTTGTTTAATTCAAAACTTAGCTTGTTGTATTTTGAAAAAATATTTAGTCTTTGCTCCTCTACGAACTTAAGGTCAACATTAAGATAATTCATGTAAGACCGCCAATCGAGTCATCATCCATAGAAAGCAAAATATTTACCTTCTTCATTGTGATGCTGACCCATTCTCCATTCCCTCGCATGATTCTTTCCAACAGCCACCTTGTCTTCTTCTGAGAGGCCATCAGTAATTAACATGTACCATTTCATCGCCTCATGACACTGGCTCTTCATCCAGTCAAAGGTTTCAAAGAACAAGGCCTTTGTTTTTACTCGCATTTATTGAACACTTTTGTTGTTTTCGAGGGAGATTGCCCCTGCAATGCAAGCTTAGCTTTGACTTTCTTATACTTAGCTTCAAAATCACCAGCTTTTGTTTTTTGATTTATTTTTTGAAAGTTTTGATGAGGATCGATAGATTTTGGTTGAAATTTGCTAAAGCCTCGAGACCTGATTTGAATTCGATGGTTTATAGGAGGATTCGAAATTGTTTTGAAAAAGTCTTTTGCAAATGACCTATTTTGTGATTAACTTAAAGTTATCTGTCCTCATTTGCTTGCATTTGAAAAACCTTTGTTTTTTATAAACCTTCGAGAGTTAGCAAGGAGTGCCTTTCCGAAATTCTGTTCGGTCATATAGGTACTCCTCACTTGATCTCTCATATCGCTCATCATCAATTTTCCCAAAAATCTTGAACAACATTGTTAGAATAGAAAATAGTTGATATTGGTGATGAGGTGGTGGTCGTGGACTTCGACTTCTCGAGACTTCTTTAAGTCATGGTATCGTCTGTTGATGAGGTTTTCCTCATAGACGAATTTCCCATAAATTTTCGTGAAGTTCAAGATTCTAGATATGATTAGCATTCCTAAGTCCCCAGAGAAATTCAACCACTTCTCAGGAGACTGCTGGAAAACCAACTTTGATTTCATGTTTGGACAACTTAACACCATCATTTGACAGTTCATTTAAAAGAGTTTTGTACCTGGTGTAAGTTTGAGAGAGTTTCGAGTCCTTAGCCCCAAGGTGTTATACTCAAGTTTTAGGTCCATTATCATGTTTTCCTTGGTATCAGATGGTCCTTCATGACTATGAACTAGGTCATCCTGTGTTTTAGTTGTACTACGTTTTATAATGACTCCATAATATCGCCAGAAGACAAGATATTATGATACTTTTGAGTCTTTGTTCCCGGTTGACCACCTTCATCCCTGGTTCACTGAAAGCTTCGTGTTTGGGCAAACCTTCAGCAGTCTTTGACAAACTGGACCTTCATTTATACACTTGATATAATAAGGTTCCATCCCAATCAAATAGCAAAGCCTTCGCTTTTTCCATTTGTTGAATTTGCCAACTTCAAGTCTAGGGGCAACAAATGAATAAGCTCCACCCTTTTTATCGACTAGTTGGGGTACATCAATTTCAGCCATTTAAGATCCTAATTTAAAAACTTTTAGAGCGCCTAAAAATGTTTTATAATTAGCCTTGCTCTGATACCACTTGTTGTTCCTCGTTCACTATCGTTTAAAACAGTTTAAGAATATAAAACAAGCAGTGAACATTGACTGAAATTAACATAAGTAAAACACACAAAGTAATTTTCAACATCATATTCTTTATTAGAAATCAATCAAAAGAATCGACGTACCCAAGTACTTGGCGAATATAGATTGGGATTGAAATAACAAAGTTTGGTGACTCTCTCTAAGCTCAAAGCTAAGTCGAGAACAACTCTTAGAACCTAATTGAGCTATCTCTGGGATTGTTGTATTTGGAGGAGTGAAAAATGGCTTCATGCTTTTGTGTGTTGTTTTACAATTCACAAGCTTAACCTTTCACTCATCTCTTATGCTATTTATACATGTATGAGATTTAACTCTTCTTATTAAATCGACATCTTCATGAAGACAAAATATGGTGCATTTTGTCTCTTACAAAGGCTATTCTAGGTGTTAGACAAGACTACTTTCCTACAAGGTTAGGATGACACCGGTGATGTTTTGCCATTCAGTGGAAAGTTGACTTTATTGATAAAGACTCGCCTTATCCGATTCAAACTTATCCCTTCTCTTTCCGCTCATTCTTCGCCTTTACATCCTTCAGTCTTCTACTCGTTTGTCTTCGTAAGTAGTTGGAGGAGTCTTAGGATCTGAGTTATTGTCATCACCACCTAATCCACCATCTTCTTCTGACTCCATTCTCACCCTTAAGTTCCGCCTTGCCGAGTGGAAAGACTATCTTGTTTGCTTCGTGACCGAGTATCCTCGAAGATGGCTCACCGAGAGACTATAAATTGGGACATGTTTAGTGTTTAAATCTGGGACCATGCCGGCTATTTTCTATTCAAATCCTAGATTTAAGGGGTTTGGGTATTTACTGAACCCAACATATATATATATATATATATATATATATATATATATATATATATATATATATATATATATATATATATATATATATATATATATATATATATATATATATATATAGAGTTTGGATCAAATAAGAAGATTACTTGGAATAAAGAATGAATAAGAATCTTTGAAAGTGATTGGGCTTAATCCATACACACATTACACAAATAAATATTCCAAATGACACATACAAAAACTGATACACATTACACTTCTAATCAAAGTGTATCACCTAGGTTTCATAAATTTTAAAAAGAAATCTATCAAAACTTTAACATTTTTAGTTGTAGCTAATAAAAAAAATATTTTTGTTATAAGAAGAGTGTCACTTGTCAAATTTAGATTGATTCCTCATTTTTAACAACTTTAAGTTTGGATCTTTATATTGATCTACTATATATATATATATATATATATATATATATATATATAGTAGGATCCGTTGAGAAGTAAATTAAAATAGTTAGTGGTGAGAAGTGACCAAAACCACGATTTGAGATGCAACGACTTGCATAGATTTACTTATATTCATATAGATGCAACATCTCAAGTTTCAAAGTTAATTTGATGTATAGATGGTGAAAGTGATTGTCATGATTTTGCACGCAGAGGTCGCATAAGAGAAATCATCTAATATATGTATATGTATCCGATAAGCTATAAAACACATGATGTTATAATGCACCAAGATTGCTGGGGATTTATCTAATTTAGGTCGGGCGATAAACCCTAAAAATCAGAACGAAAAGGACCATTACACCCCCAAGTTAATAATTATGAAATACTAAAACATGTCGCTAGTTAAATACATTTAACACGAACTCATAATTGACCAAATGGTACAAGATAATAAAATGACTTTCACTTATATGTCTATCATATAAATATCACACATTACATAAGTTACTTGAACCTCATAATGTACAAGATTTACAATATACATTTAATTAAATAACTACCAACACATCTAATTATAGTAAATTGGATATCCTTGATTTTGTATAAGTGCTCTCCCTCCTTTCAAATGAATATCACTAATTACTCCTCATAATTTCCATATTTAACTCACTATTATCACCTCATTGTAACCTCCATGTATTTCATTCAAAAATTCACTTATAAAACCTAAATAAATAAAAAATGACGGAAGGTTTCTTCCTCTCATTCCATTCGACCAACACAAGGTGCAAGGAGTCTCAAGAGTTCTTTGTGGGTCGTGGTGGATTCAAGAAGGTGTGGCTGTGCCTTTAGTCGTGATTTTTATGCCGAGGTTGGCTTCAATCGCACCGGAGTTACGATTGGTTCGAGGGTGCTGGTTTAAAGTGGGGTGACTAAGTTCACCCATACACAACAATTGTTTCGTCTCTTCTTGTGTTCACGCCCAAGGGTAACATTTCACCCTCGTTTAATTTTCTTTGATTGATCATTTTTCTTTCCTTCGAATGTACTCATGAAACCGCCTAGAATACATGCTAATCGGATACATTTATGTTGGGCATAACATCAAGAACATGATAATATTTGAGTTTTGAATCATTTGTTTGCCGGGTTGGACTTTGCTATGAATCGCACCATATTGTACCGCCGCTTTTAAATTTAACCTTACCACATCATAAAAGCAAGAATTAAAGTCCTAAGTGAATATAAAATGGGACGTGTGAGATTTTGAAAGAACTAGGATTTCGTTGGTAAATAATGTCGCATAAAATCATGAGTAGGTTCATGTAATTATAGAATGGAATGGTCATGTAAATCAACCCGTATGAAGTTGTTTGGGACTTGTTCACCGCTTTGCTAGACCATAGTCATGTGCATCTAAATGGAATCATGCTTAAATGAAACAAATATATATCGATATGTATACGTTTTAGACATGTCGTTTTTATAAGGATTATATGAGCGAAAACATAATGTACGAATCACATGGAATCTCCTTATGTTGCCTTGTTAATATAAAAAGGATCACACATAAAATATCGATCACAACTAGCCAAAAGCGTAGAAAAGCGAAGCATGTGAAATTGACTTGGTGTCGCATGATTTGCATGGCGTAGGATTGGTTTAATATTCTTTGGTGTTAGCATGTTGCATGAAACAAGTACATTACAATTCTGTAACATGCATTGTTGTCATATTAATGACTTATGTAAAACTTAAGCTAGGATAGTTACCATGGTTAACCCTAAGATATGATAAATTGACACCTTTAGCTTTAAAACTTGGATAATTTAAACATTTAATTTTGCCATTTATCATTTGTAACCCTTAAGTTTGACTAATTAATGATTTTTACCCTAAAGTATTTATTTGAGTCTATTACTAAAATGAGAATAAACTTATGACTCTAAAATATTATACGATAAATCGGTTATGACTTAAATGAGCTAATAAGTATTATCACGATCGTAATCCGTGTAGATTCGTTGAAGAGCGTGTTGTGTCTTCGTGTTCATTCATTCGTTGCTTTCCTTGCAGTGGCGTTAAGGTACAAATATTCTATCCCTTTTGTTAGGGGTTTCTCATGACTTCGATCCTTTGACTTTGTTAAACTTATGATATTTCATTGCTATGATCTCCTTTGCTATTGACCCTCTGATATTGAACCATTGGTATTAACTTTTATTCTTGAACCTCTGTTATTGAACCATATTCTTGAACCTTTGTTATTGACCTCTATTCTTGAACCTTTTATATTGGAATTGATATTGGATTTGATATTGGACTATTGTTATGAACCATTTGAATTATGACCTACTTGATATTGAACCTCGATTATGATGACGATATATATTGCTACTTTGTGGACCTTTGTTTTAACCCTGATTGGTACCAGAGCAAAATATTGTTCCACTAGCCGTAGAAGGTAACATGGTGTCATTGATGCACCAATGGCATGACTCTAGTGTGGTTAGTGATGTTCCACACCGGCCCTTCGTTATCGATTATGAGCTCGATATATATTGTATGGCCACTATCTATCTGCAGGGGCATATGGATGCATCCTAGATTTGTTATGTTATCGATATGTTATGATCATGCGGTGAATGATGTAGTTACTGTCTGGCGTCTTCACGATCACGGGAGCTAGCTACTCCATTGGTTCAGGGTCTCCTCCTATTGGTTTGGTATTAGAGTCACCCTCGAATACAATGGCTACTATTGGATACTAATGGCGACTATTGCCACTATTGATATTGATTTGTTTTGTTGGCTGGGATAGATTTACGACAACCCTTACCTTTGTTGATATACTTATATTGTACCATCTGTTTACTACCATAATACATATTACTGCGGGTTACCACGTACCCTTAGGTGACTTATTCTTATACCATTCTATTCACGTCACGGGTTATTATATGTCATTGGATTGATTATGATATTCATGTGTATCACGACTCTGATTATTACGTATGATATGTATGTATGGATATAAGATTTACCTTGTCATCCGATGATATGCTATCTCTTTATTATGTGATCCTTTGAATTGCTGGTGACCATGCTCTTGTGTCGTTAGTTTTGTCTGTTTATTATGTATACTTCGTTCAGTTAATCTCGTGGACTATGACTATCCGTTGTATCCTTATCTGCTTGTTGATTGACTGATGCCATTTAAATACATCTTCTACCGTTTGCTTGGGTAAATGGTTCAACTTATGACGTCCGGCTTGTTAACTTGTTTAATTGCTCTGCTATGTCCCTAATTCATTTAATTATAATGTTCATATTGTATTCCTACTTGTTACATTATGTTGCCGTATTTTTCTTCTTTGTTAGTACTTCTGTACATTATAATACTAGTTATGTTTTCAACTAAGGGTTGACATGTGATTGCCATGCTCACTTATTATTTAATTGTTTCCATTTTCTGTAGAGTTCTTTTGATTTGTATACTTTCAGTTTGATATGATTGCATGCTATTCCTATGTTGAGTGGATGCGACGCTGCTATGCTTGCTTATGTTTCATATTTGTATGCTGGTTTGTATGTGCTTGTATATATGTCATCGATGCTTTGCTTTGCTTCGTTCTCCTTGTTATATGTGTTTGGATATCTCGTATAATTGTGTTGCAGGATCCTCATTGACTCATTATTTCCTTTCCGTTGTAACCTTACTATTGATCCTTTGTTTCATTCATATTTCGCTTTTGTAGCTTTCGTTCATATTATCACATTTGGCTGGGCTTTTGCTCGGTAGCATTTCCTTTCTATAGGTTTTAGGTTTGAAGATGGGCTTCGATGGGTAGAGTTAGAGTATCTTAGTGGACCGACCCTAGTACCATAGCACTTATGGACTTACTTTGAAGAGTTTTGTTTTGAGATTTCATTCATTTTGGATATTGTATTTTCCTCGTAGGACAATTGTTTATATGATTTGAAACTTCATTTTTAAGGTTTCCGTTTGTAAATATTTTATTTGTATGTTCTGATATGACACCAGAATGTGACACTTCTACCCTTGTCGGGTTGGGGTGTTACAATTATGGTATCAGAGCCAGGTTTCGTTTTGTTGACCTTAGGATTGACCTGTGAGGACTTGGGTAGACATTAGGCTTCCCTCTGTTTTGATCTCTTCCGATTCCTTTTGATTGTCGTTCAGATTTGACTTTGATATTCTTTTGTCTTCACTAATTTGACCTTCTCCTTTTCGCATTTGATTTTGTTTGTTTTATCCTCGCGCATTCGTTTGTCGACCGTTAGATGGATATTTCTCGTAGAGCCGAAGATGATGGTCCGACCACGCATGGCTACCTTGAGTTTACGGAGGTTAGGTGAAGCGAAGCACCGATCGTGTTCTTGCCGAGGACGTCGAGGATGCTACTGGGGGGAGCTGGACGACTTAACCATAGGTGCAAAGACGGAGACAATTTAAGCGGTGGTACGAGAGGTTCATCTACTTCATATAATTGGGCACAACCTGTGTTACTCCGATTTGTTTGTCACGCGTTCTGAGACGGTTTGATATTTTGCTATATGATTTGATCGGTATTGCCTTTCTTTGATTTGTTCAGAACTTGGTTTTAATCGTGAAGTTTCATCATTTAGCATTTTAAATATCTCACTTTCCTTTGAATCGTCGATAATGGAGGAACCGTTTTATACAAGTTGGTGGCCTTCTTTCCTTTTGTGGTAAGGTAAGTTGGCTTGTTTATTATTATTTGCATGTGTGTGAATGCAGTGCATTTATAGTATGTTACTTGCTATATGTATATTTATCAGTATGTGATATGTTTTGTTGTGATATTGGTTATGTGGTTTGCCATGACTAGGAAGGATATGATGACAATAAGAACTTGTTATGTGATGCAAGTATTATGACGTCGATCAATGTGATAATACCGAGATCATATAATTTGAACTTATTGAAATCATACGACATCTTGGGAAATGCCTGGGGTTGGTACGTGAATGGACTAGGACTTATATCCGTTATCCTTGATCCTCATATTCGTTTGAAATTTTGTACCTCCTTGCGAGATTTTCACCGACATCTACTACGTGTAAATTTTAATGCGCTTTTGAAAATCGTTATGATCACTTGTGGAACTATGGATTGCTATGTCGTTTGCTTAAACTTGTACATCTCAGGGCCTTCCATAACTTCAATTTTCGAGGACGAAAATTTTTCTTTTAGAGGGGAAGAGTTGTAAAACCCTAAAAATCGTAAACGTGTTAAAGGACCATTATACCCCTCAAGTTAATAATTATGAAATACGAAAAACATGTCAGGCTCGTTAAATACATTTAACACGTAACTCATAATTGACCAAATGGTACAAGATAATAAAACTGACTTTCACTTATGTCTATCATATGAATATCACACATTACATAAGTTACTTGAACCTCATAATGTACAAGATTTACAATATACATTTAATTAAATAACTACCAACACATCTAATTATAGTAAATTGGATATCCTTGATTTTGTGCATAAGTGCCTCCCTCCTTTCAGGCCGAATATCACTCAATTACTCCTCATAATTTCCCATATTTAATCACTATTATCACCTCATTGTAACCTCCATGTACTCATTCAAAATTCAGCACAAACCTAAATAAATAAAAAATGACGGTGAAGGTTTCTTCCTCTCATTCCATTCGACCAACACAAGGTGCAAGGAGTCTCGAAGAGTTCTTTGTGGTGGGTGGGTGGATTCAAGAAGGTGTGGTTGTGCCTTAGTCGTGATTTTTACGTGGGGTTGGCTTGAATTGTCACGAGGTTACGCATTGGGTTAGAGGGTGCTTGTTATTCTGAGTGGGGTGACTAAATTGACCCATACACAACAATTGTTTCGTGTCTCTTCTTGTGTTCACGCTTCAAGGGTAACATTTCACCCTCGTTTAATTTTCTTTGATTGATCATTTTTCTTTCCTTCGAATGTACTCATGAAACCGCCTAGAATACATGCTTGTCGGATACATTTATGTTACATTGAATAACAAGAATAACATGATAATATTTGAGCTTTTGAATCATTTGTTTCTTTGTTGACTTTTGCTATGATGCGACCATATTGTACGGTTTTAGCCGAACCTTACCACATCATAAAAGCAAGAATTAAAGTCCTAAGTGAATATAAAATGGGACGTGTGAGATTTTGAAAGAACTAGGATTTCGTTGGTAAATAATGTCGCATAAAATCATGAGTAGGTTCATGTAATTATAGAATGGAATGGTCATGTAAATCAACCCGTATGAAGTGACTTTGGGACTTGTTCCTTTGCTAGACCATAGTCATGTGCATCTAAATGGAATCATGCTTAAATGAAACAAATATATATCGATATGTATACGTTTTAGACATGTCGTTTTTATAAAGGATTATATGAACGAAAACATAATGTACGAATCACATGGAATCTCCTTATGTTGCCTTGTTAATATAAAAAGGATCACACATAAAATATCAGATCACAACTAGCCTTAGAAAGCAGAAGCATGTGAAATTGACTTGGTGTCGCATGATTTGCATGACGTAGGATTGGTTTAATATTCTTGGTGTTAGCATGTTGCATGAAACAAGTTACATTACATTCATGCATTGTTGTCATATTAATGACTTATGTAAAACTTAAGCTAGGATAGTTACCATGGTTAACACTAAGATATGATAAATTGACACCTTTAGCTTTAAAACTTGGATAATTTAAACATTTAATTTTGCCATTTATCATTTGTAACCCTTAAGTTTGACTAAAAATGATTATTACCCTAAAGTATTTATTTCAGTCTATTACTAAAAATGAGAATACGCTTATGACTCTAAAAATATTAATACGATAAATCAGTTATGACTTAAATGAGCTAATAAGTATTATCACAGATCGTAATCCGTGTAGATTCGTTGAAGGGAAGCGTGACGTTGTGTCTTCGTGTTCATTCATTCGTTGCTTTCCTTGCGATGGCGTTAAGGATACAGATATTCTATCCTTTTGTTAGGGGTTTCTCATGACTTCTGATCCTTTGACTTTGTTAAACATGATATTTCATTGCTATGATCTCCTTTGCTATTGACCCTCTGATATTGAACCATTGGTATTAACCCCACTTTATTCTTGAACCTCGTTATTGAACCCACATTCTTGAACCTTTGTTATTGACCTCTATTACTGAACCTTTTATATTGGAATTGATATTGGATTTGATATTGGACTATTGTTATGAACCGTTGAATTATGACCTCACGATATTGAACCTCGATTATGATGGTGATATATATTTGCCTTGTGGACCTTTGTTTAACCCTTGATTGGTGCAAGGCAAATATTGTTCCCTAGCCATGAAGGTAACATGGCCGTGTCATTGATGCACCAATGGCATGACTCTAGTGTGGTTGAGTGATGTTCCACACCGTCCCTTTCTGTTATCGATTATGAGCTCGATATATATTGTATGGCCATATCATTCTGCGAGGGCATATGGATGCATCCTAGATTTGTTCACGTTATCGATATGTTATGATCATGCGGTGAATGATGTGGTGTCGTCACAGCGTCTTCACGGTCACGGGAGCTTACTCCATTGGTTCTTGAGGTCTCCCTCCTATTGGTTTGGTATTCTGAGGTCACCCCTCCGAATACAATGGCTACTATTGGATACTATTGGCGACTATTGCCACTATGATATTGATTTGTTTTGTTGTTGCTCGGGATAGATTTACGTGACCACTTTACTGTTGATATACTTATATTGTACCATCTGTTTACCCCAACGCACCATATTACGTATTGTTGCCGTTACCTGTACCCTTAGGTGACTTATTCTTATACCATTCTATTCACGTACCGGGTTATTATATGTCATTGGATTGATTATGATATTCGTGTATGACTCTGATTATTACGTATGATATGTATGTATCGATATAAGATTTACTGTTGTCATCGATGATATGCTATCTTACTATTATGTGATCCTTTGAATTTCTGCGGTGACCATGCTACTGTGTAATCGTTAGTTTTGTCACATTTTATTATGTATACTTCGTTCAGTTAATCTCGTGGACTATGACTATCCGTTGTATCCTTATCTGCTTGTTGATTGACACGCCATGTTTACATTTACTGTCTATGCTACCGTTTGCTTGGGTAAATGGTTCAACTTATGACGTGCGCTTGTTAACTTGTTTAATTGCTGCTCGCTATGTCTCTAATTCATTTAATTATAATGTTCATATTGTATTCCTACTTGTTACGTATGGTACCCATGTTTTCTTGCTATTACTTCTTTATAATACTAGTTATGTTTTCAACTAAGGGTTCGACTGTGTGATTGCCATGCTCACTTATTATTTAATTGTTTCCGTTTTCCTGTAGGATTGTTTTGATTTGTATACTTTGGTTTGCACGATATGATTGCATGCTATTCCTATGTTGAGTGGATCACGGCTTCTATGCTTGCTTATGTTTCAGTATTTTGTATGCTGGTTTGTATGTGCTTGTATATATGTCATAGATGCTTTGCTTTGCTTCGTTCTCCTTGTTATATGTGTTTTGGATATACGTATAATTATGTTCTGCAGGATCCTCATTGACTCATTGTTTCCTTTCCGTTGTAACCTTACTATTGATCCTTTGTTTCATTCCGTATTTCTGCTTTTGTCTAGCTTCGTTGTTATATCATTTCCTTTGGGCTTTTTAAGCTCGGCCGCATTTCCTTTCTTGCGGCGGGTTTAGGTTTGAAGATGGGCCGATGGGGTGAGAGTTAGAGTATCTTATGGATGACCCTAGTACCATAGCACTTATGGACTTACTTTGAAGAGTTTTGTTTTGAGATTTCATTCATTTTAGATATTGTATTTTCCTCGTCAGACAATTGTTTATATGATTTGAAACTTCATTTTTAAGGTTTCCGTTTGTAAATATTTTATTTGTATGTTCGATATGACACGAGTGACACTTCTACCGCAGCCGGTTGGGGTATTCTGATTGCATCTCAGTTCGCGTTTATAATTCTTACTTTATTCTACTTATTTTAAGTAATCTTCTTATTTGATCCTAACTACTCTCTCTCTCTCTCTCTCTCTCTATATATATATATATATATATATATATATATATATATATATATATATATATATATATATATATATATATATATATATATATATATATATATATATATATATATATATATATATTGTCATCCCCCTCATTATAGTCCTCCTAGAATCAAAATTTTAAGTGGATGAGATTGGTCGAGTGATCCTGATATACCAGTAGGTACCAGAGGAGATCGCTATGATCGTTACTGTATTCGTATCGAAGAGATGCGACAAAGAAACTTACACCATTGGCATGGGGTGGCCGGTAGTGCCTACGGCGCAACCATAACATGGTCACCGGTGTATTATTGCGCCGACATAGGTGGCCACCACACCCTGTAACGAACGTGCATCGTGCCCTCTTAGAAAACTTGATAGAAACCAACAGTAACCAGGATGTGGTTTTTAACAGCGCAACAACACACAATCACGTCTAAGTAGAATATAAGAAAAGTAAAGCTCGACAACAACGTGCTCGTTGGCAAGGGAACTAGTAAAGGTGTTACGCTATCTTTAGGGGTGAGCGAAAAAACCGAAATGACCGAATAAATCGAAAACCGAAACCGATCCAAACCGAAAATAACCGAACCGAACTAATAGCAGGCAAATTTGCTAACCAGAACCAAACCGAATTACTAATTGGTTCTCGGTTTAAGGTATGGGTTTAGCGGTTTGAAACGAAAACCAACCGAAAACCGAATTCATATAAATATATATATATTTTATATATTTATATATTTTTAAGTATATTTATATATAAATAAATACTATTAAAAGGTTATAATAATATAATAAAATACTTTTTATGCTTGAAATATATTTTTTTGCTAAATATCTATCTAATTATTATTATTTTTTTTTAAATAGTGAAGTGGGTTATTAGGTCAACAGAAAACGAACGAATTAAATTCAACCGAACGAACCAAAAACCGAATTTGAATTTGGTTGTTTGAGTTCAGTTCTGGATTGACCTAAAAAATATTTTAATCAGATTATTAGAAGGCAGTAAGAACAACCCGAAGACCGAACCGATCAACACCCCTAGCTATCTTGGTTTTATTGGGTTAGTGTAAAATAAGTGATTTAGCCCTTTATCAAAAGGTGTCAAGTCCGTTAGTGAGGGAGTTAACCCAAAAATTCGTAAATCAAATTTTCTTTTCGGATCACAATTCAAATCCTGATCAAATCTAGATTTTGGGCTATACTTCTAAGCGCAAAAACAATCCAATATCTCATCTTATCAAACAGCCCATATAACCCAACTCATAAACAATCATCAAACTCATCACTCGGGTCAATAAACAAAACTGGTACAAAAAAATCGCCGTTAAATCAAGTTCCAATGACAGCCAAAATCGCAGAAGAAGAATCACAACTCGTCAAAGAAAACCCAACACCCATTAACCGTAAAGAGGATGACAGTGAAAAGCAGTTACATGAGCTTTTGTTACCAAACGTTAATGATTTGCCAATTAAGCCAACTTCTGCTATTGAATTCAATTTTTTAACTTATTTTGCTCCTGGTAATTAATTTGCATTTACCCTTTTCTTTATTTTTGTTAGATGGGTGTGTTTTGCTCTAAAGTATGTTTTTTATTTAGTTTGAAGTGACAATTTTATGGGATTTGTATTGAGAGGTTAAATGTGGACTAATTAAGGCTATGTTTGGAAAAATTAGCAGTTAGCGGTAATTGTTTGTTTTATGAAAGCCTAAAGACGAAAAAGCTAAACGCTTCTTCAAGTAGCATTTGAATAGTAGCGTTTAGAAAACATAAATGTTCATTGCCAAATGAGCTTTCAATTCTAAACGATGACCGCTA
The DNA here is from genome assembly GCA_910596185.1 of Chrysanthemum makinoi. Lineage (NCBI taxonomy): Eukaryota > Viridiplantae > Streptophyta > Magnoliopsida > Asterales > Asteraceae > Chrysanthemum > Chrysanthemum makinoi. The sequence continues at coordinate 219,458,522 of OU343221.1, read as the reverse complement.
GACGCTCCTTATCAAACATAACCTAAATTTGATTTTATCAAATTTGAAGTTAAATGGTGAACTAGTTTGACTTGTAAAAGTCAAAACTCAAGTTTTGACTTTATTATGGTCAGCCCAATGAATATATTTGTGTACGTAACATGCATTTGGCCGTTTATATTGTGATGCTTGTTTGATTACTTCTAAACTTGAAATTTGATATAAATTTCAATAATTTTTGGCTACTCGGATTGACTTTAGAAAAGGGTGTTAGGTTATAAATATATATGTGATAAGTACTAGGTTTGTTGTTAGAATCATGTAGGTTGATTATCTGACAAACGGATTTTATTCTATAGTC